>OZ026601.1:33714408-33754408 GCA_964020085.1 Micromussa lordhowensis | reverse complement strand
ATTTTATGTTTCATGGGCTTTTTTTCTGCTTTAGCAGCGTGTTAGCTTAAGGCTTGCTCTTTCTGTGTTGTCAGATATAATCATTTCACGGAACGAGCTGAGTTTTTATTTATTTATTTATTTATTTATTTATCTATTTATTCCATTATCACTGCATTAGTTTTGTACCAAAAAAGTAAGTAATTTCACTTAGAAACATTTCAATCACCGACGTAACCAATTTGCAAAACGTTCAACCTCTCTCTCTAGCCACTATTCATTGACTTTATTTAGGTATCGATTTGTGCAAGTCGAGATTGTTTCCCGCGGCCTAACACCGCTAACTCTAACGTGTCCTGACCTCAACTCTCGCCTAAACCGAAGCCCTAGCGCTAACCCTAAGCAACAACCCTAATCCTGAGCACTAGCCCTAACCCTAAGCATCAACCCTATGCCTGAACGTTAACTTAACCCTAACCTAAACCGCAGCGCCAACCCTAACGCTCAGCGCTAGCGCTAAACCAAAGCAATAGCCCTAACCCTAAGCACTAGTCCTAACTCTAAGCAATAACCCTAATCCTGAGCGCTAGCCCTAACCCTAAGCAATAACCCTAGTCCTGAACGTTAACTCTAAGCTTGACCCATAACCCTAACCTAAACCGAAGCGCCAACCCTAACGCTCAGCGCTAGCATTAAACCAAAGCAATAGCCCTAACCCTAAGCGCTAGTCCTAACTCTAAGCAATAACCCTAATCCTGAGCGCTAGCCCTAACCCTAAGCAATAACCCTAGGCCTGAACGTTTACTCTAAGCTCGACCCATAACCCTGCGGACCCCAAACACTAACCCTAACCTTGTTCCGTAACCCTAACCTTCAACGTTAACCCTAGTTTCAAGCGGTAATTTGAGTGAAATTAACGAGTCTTTGCGGCCGCACATTAACGTGAAATCAAAATTTTAACGTTTTTTCTACCTGAAATGAACACTTCTTAAGGTTGCGCGTTGCAAAAGATCAGTATTTTCCTTGATTTTAAGTGAAATTACCGTCTTTGCGGTCACGTGCTGACGTGACCACAAACTACAGGTTTTTTGCATACGTAATATTTCGAAAACGAAGAGCAACCCAGCCAAAAAAACTTCAGAGCAGTGTTTCTCAGGTGAAACGAAACCCACATGGCAAAATTCAGCTATTTTTGAGCACTTTCAAAAATAGCTGAAAACCAAGGGGACGTTCTTGCACGCGGCCTTTCATTTGATTAATAAGCTTTGAAACTGATATCAATCGTCTTTTTGTGCTGTACCATCCCTGCAGTCAACCTCGATTGATCTTTACAACAGGTATAATGTATACTTCTGTAAGCAACAAGGTTTCAATAATGTACTGTGTAAACTGTTAGTAATGGAGTAATGTTCTAACGAAAAACATGGTTTTTGTAACTGCAGTCAACTCTTGTTATTGTGGATATGCTTGGGGACGTTGTGTAGTGTCCATAATAGAGAGACTAATAATAGAGAGTAATAGCGGGGTGAGAGATAAAAAGTTCCCTTAACATGCAATAAATGACATAGTCAATGTCTGTGAAGCAAGGACTGTTGTGCAGACAAAACATTTAAGAATTGATGTGAAAATAAACATTCCAGAAGTCTTTTGAAGTGTATTTTGACAGAATTTAATGATGAACAACAGACTGTAATTTTAGATTATTATATTATTTGAGAAGTACGTGGTGTCCGCTTTATCAAGAGTCAAAACAATAAAATTGTCATTTTGGTACCATGAAAGTATGCGTAATTCGGTAATAGCGAGATTCTGTAATAGTGGGAGTCATTTCTAGTCAAACCTCTATTATTATCTTTTGCCGGGATCTGGATTTTGTTCGTAATAGCCCTTTTCATGGTTAACTTTTCTCATTTGCATCGCAATATAATCTAGCACGTATGTGAGGCAATTTCGGGCTATTTTGTAGTTTTAGCCCGAAATTGCCTCGCATCCATGTTGGATTACATTGTAATGCAAATGAGAAAAACTAACTGTGAAAAGGGCTATAGTGGGGTATCCACAAGGCGAGAGTTGACTGTAAGTAGTGGTAAAGTATACATGTGTAAGTATTTTGAAGAAGGTGTGCTGCATTAATTAATAATAGCAAAAAAAAAAACAAAGAAAAATTGTGTGGGTTTCAGATGTATTTGGAATTTTAAAGTTGTTTGGCCAACTGGTGATTGTGTTGGATTTGAAATTTTCAACCCTGCCAATTGATCGAAACTTGTCATTGCATGTAGTTCAGTTTACAGTCTTATATTATGTGTGTTGTCAAATGCCATCAGGAATTAATTTCCTTTACTCAAGTATACAAAGAGCTCAGTTTTCACTGGAAAGGAAACATGCAATAGCCCATAAAAATAATATTTAACGATAAAAAATTACGATAAAACATTTCGTAAAAACATGTTAAGAAACGTTTATAAAAACGACGATGTTTCGACGTTAAGCTAACGTCATTATTAAGTCAAAATGAAGGCGATTGGGAAATATATAAATACTAAGTAAAAAGAATAGAAACGAAGTTTCGGCACTACTCTGCAACCGGTGTTTGTTAGCAAGAAATTGGAACAAGACCTCATGCCAAAAGAAATCAAGCCTCCAATCATCAATCAACAATGTGTTGTGTATTCTTTTTCATGTGATCTGTGCAATGCAGATTATGTCGGCTACACAGCCCGACACCTTCACCAGCGCATTGTGGAACACAAGAACTCAGCGATTGGAAAACATTTCTTGGAAGCCCATGGGAACACAAGCCTCTTCAAAGAAAGCCAATTTTGCATTCTCTGAAAGTGTCAAAGGAAATTTGATTGCCTCGTCTACGAGATGCTTTTTATCAAAGAACGCAATTCCAGCTTGAACACACAAACTGACTCCATTCGTGCGAAACTATTTACTTGAAACAACATTCCAACACTTCGTTTCTATTGTTTTTACTTAGTATTTGTATATTTCCCAATCACTTTCATTTTGACTTGATAATGACGTTAGCTTAACGTCGAAACGTCGTCGTTTTTATAAACGTTTCTTAACATGTTTTTACGAAATGTTTTATCGCAATTTTTTTATCGTTGAGTGTTTTAAAAAATTCCTTTCTTTTTCGTGAAAAATAATATTAATCATATAATTATACAAATAGTTCTGAAATTCTTGTTTCCAAACAACAGCAAGTTGTACCTGGATATGGCCATGCGGTTCTGAGGAGAACGGACCCCAGATACACAGCCCAGAGGGAGTTTGCCTTGAAACATCTGCCAGAAGACCCCTTATTCAAGCTTTGTGGCCAGCTCTTTGAAATTGTCCCTGATGTCTTGCTGGAAAATGGAAAAGCAAAGAACCCATGGCCCAATGTTGATGCACACAGTGGCGTGCTTCTTCAGGTATTCTTATACCTTATTGGTACTTAACTTTGCGAATTTGGCGAGGCAGGGTTTTATTTTCGCGATTTCAATAGGGAAATATGAAAAAAGGGTATTAAATTTGTGATCCAAGCATTCTCAACTTCAATTTATTTTTAAAAACTCTGAACTTTATATCATAGAAGATAGGAAAATCTCTTAAATGTATGTTCATTAGAGCAAAAGATGAAACTGCTTGTTTCCACAAAGAAAGCATTTTAAATCTTATTGTGGTTATTGGCTCCTTCCTTTTCACCATCATGAATCACAAATTCTTTAATCATGAAGGAACTGATGATCTGCAAATTAACTCTTGAATTTTGAATGTAGTTTTGTAATGCTGACCATACTTTGGTTAACAGAAATGTTTCCATACGTCTTGACAATGTTTTACTGTCTGATAAAAACTCCGAGACATTTCTTTGAGTAGGGGTAGAGACTGATATGGAAAATTTGAATAAGCACAGACATGTTTACCTAGGAAAGTTTCCTTGGAACCTGTCACATTTTTTTTGCAATAAAACTTTTCTCTATTAACACATCCGGTAGAGGTACCTTTCTCGCAATGTGTTCAGTGCAGTATATATTGCATAAAATTCCAAAAAAATCTACTTTTGAATACAACAGACTGAGGTGATGTTACAACACTGTTTTAGAAGTTGGTTGGAGGCTGTTAAACTTAGCAACATTTTGTGAAAGCTATTTCTCCAACAACACAAATTGCCTTTTTGAAACAAGTTCAAAGAAAAATTGCTTGTGTGACAAAACCTAAGCTTGATTACCAGCCACTGTTCTTGGGAAAGGAGCCCGCATTCCTCAAACCGGACACAAGAGAACAGCGTAAATTGAGCCTAGACAAAACCTGAACCGTTCAGCAATGGAAAAATGTCTCAAGTTGGCTACTGTACATTCTTTAGGACATGTCTGTTCTAATTGTCCCTTGTGTGTTTTATTTTCAGTACTATGGCTTGAAAGAGATGAACTATTACACAGTGTTGTTTGGTGTGTCACGTGCCTTGGGTGTGCTTTCATCATTAGTTTGGTCACGTGCCCTAGGCTTACCAATTGAACGTCCCAAGAGTATGACAACGGAATTGCTCAAGAAAGCCGTTGGTGCATCATAGCCGATACCAAATAATAATACTGCTGTCTGGAATACTCATTTTGTTCTGCTGGTCTGAGATAATACTCTTAACTACTACTCCTTTAAAGATCTGGGTCTTGTAAATTCTTCAATATACCACTCTTTTTGTGTGTGTGATATTATTTACAGTTTGTGCATCTACTGGATATAAAAAATTAGCTGATACAATTGAAATGTGCCTTGCGCTACATTCTGTAATATCTGCTGACTGTCAAGAGAAAAGAAACAGTATCTTGTGTCTGAAAAATTGAAGTGTGGCTTTTAAAGTGTGGATAACATGATGGACAATGAAATGAAGGATGTTTTGAGCCCACATTGTTTATCAAGCAATGTTCTAGTAATGATTGGAATTTTGTACAAGTGGCACAGAGTTATGCAATAAATTTGCTTATCACAACTAGAGTTTCTTATTATTTTTTCGTAGTGTGAGGAACACTGACTTAATAGTTAGTGTGCAGGGCCTGGTTGTTCAAAGCCCGATTAAGGAGGCTGGCAACAGTTTCCAGCACTTTTCTAACAGCTATACTTTGAAGGATGAATACTGCCACTGTTTAACAAGTGATGCTACAATAATGGTATTGTACAAATTCCCAATCATTGATAAACAAGTTGCAATCATCTTTTTTACATAACAGGTTGCCATAGCAACAATATGACCTGCTAAAAAGATAACCATGATAAGATGCAACTTTTTGCAAAGTTTAAAAATATTCTGTGAAGTGGGTTCAGAGCCACCTTAAATTCTCGAATTTTAAGGTGGCTCTGAACCCACTCCACAATTTTTCTTTTAAACTTTGCAAAAAGTTGCATCTTATCATGATTATCTTAGTTCTAATAAAAAAATAGGGGTCGCCAAGCTTGTTTTTGAGTTATAAGCGCTTAAAGCTAAAATTTTTGGGTGTTTTTAGCAGGTCGTATTGTTCCTATGGTAACCTATTGTGCCACAAATTTGATAGCAACACGTTCACCAGTGAATGGGCAGCTTTTGATACCATGATTTTTGCATCAACCGATATAGTGCTTGTAATGACCCATCCAAGTCTACATCTTGGAAAGTGCTGGGAACTGTTTCGAGCCACCTTGAGCTAACCCAGGATTAGCGAAATGTTTTATTTGAGTTTAGTAATTTTTCGGTGAGGTTTTCTGTCTATATTGTTTGTCCTTCAGTTTTGAATTTGAATAATCTCAAACTACACAAAACATAAGTAGTCAAAAACGTTTTTATCCAAGAAAAATGACTACTTTGGTTAACTTTTAAACTTGAGTTAGTGTTAACCGGCTTTCGAACAACCCAACCCAGGACTCCGAATTTAGAGATTTAGATCGGGCAGAGTAATATTTCATTGTGTTTATTCCACAGTTTATTCTTACATGTTGTGTGCAGTTCCAGAAAATGTCCATGCACACACCAAAGAAGGTCAACATCAAAAGGGGGAGGGGTGTTTCAAAGACTTAAAACTTCAATGGAAAATATGAAGTTACATGTAAACTGGAATTCCCAGAAGGGGTGGGGAGTTCAAACTAATAAAACTTCTGTGTGAGGGATATGGATTACTTCTCGAACAAGACAATCCGGTTACATGCTTGAAGGCAATCCTTTGATGAACTAGCATTCTATCCTGGAGTAGAGATACTCGTTGTTGCTTTGTGCCACTGAAACTGGTGCATGGCTCTGGTGATATGTGACTCTTTGGATCAAATATTATGCAGACTTGATCTTTATTTTGTCTTCAACAATAATTTTTGGGAAGGTTTGTAAAACCTTTAATATGCATTATGTTTTGTCCACTGTAAATTATGTATGTTATGGGAATGGCAGGTGGGGTAATGGAAGCAATGTTACTCCTAGTCACAAGTTGGCATTTGATGAAAAATGCTTTGAAGTAATATATTTAACAAATAAAGAAGCCTAAGACGTGTATTACACTGTGATAAAACACGACGGGCATTTGAGAACTTGAGGGAAATGTAGAAAACACGAGCGGCAGGCGAGTGTTTTCTACATTTCTCGAGTGTTCTCAAATGTCCGGAGTGTTTTATTACAGTGTAATACACGGATTAGGCTTCTTCATTTGCTTTATGATAGACTTTTATGTGCGCAAAACAATAACATACGCTTTTTCTATGTTTTATACTCTGATAAAACATGGGTTTTTGACCCATCAGAGCGCGCGCAGGGTCCTATCTGTTATAACAAGCATTAAAGACCGTGTTTGACCACATTCCCAAAATTATGCCCAGAAGAGAGTTGGAAATACAATGCGTAGCAGAGTATTTTTGATGAACTTTGAAGAAAAGTGTGAATTAGTCAACAAACAACTTTTTTCCAAGTGCCCACCAAAAACCCTTGAGGAAAATCTGGGAGCAAGATACTCCATTTAAATTTCCTCCTGTCTATCGCATGCTTGGTAGAGTAAGACGGGTATGCTTGAAGTCTAACCAATCAGATCTGGTACCTGATAAAAGCTTTAAGGACAGATTTCACAGATATGGCTATCTTTTTGAAATAACAAAATGTTAAAATAATAAAATGTAACAAAAATGTAAAGTACAGTGCATGCCAATGTAGAAATGTATCTTATAGTTTTTTCCCCTTTTCGAGTTATTTTTTTGTAAAAAAAATCTCTCTTAGTCGGTGCAACGAGTATGTTGTGGACGGGTCAATGGATCAGTGAGAGATGTATGTATGTCACACCAATCAGATCGGATCTACTATAAACAGCCAATCAAATTTCTTGTTTTAAAAGTAAATGGTATATGAGAAGATTTGATCCCGATACAGTTCAGAACTGCCATATTTATTCTTCTATAAAAGAGGAGGAAGTATTCATATATTGGGTTTACTTCGGCATTTTCTGTGAGTTAGGCTTAGGATTTAAGTTATGGAGGAGATAAGCCTTGAGGTATGAAACAGTGCGCGAGGTAGTTGTATGCAAATGGACGAGATGTTTTTATTGTTAGTTACAAAGGTAACTTGATATTTTTGTTTTTCACAAGGAGTAAATTCAATTAGACGTCACGCATCGTTGCTTCTAGTTCTTACGAAATGTTTTAGAGGAGACAAGACTATTTTGATTTGAAACAGTTTGAACGTTTACATATATTTTATATTTTAGTTACAAAGGGTAATTTGACACTTGTTTTCCACAAGGGAGTAAATTCAATTAGAGCTGGCATTATCATCACCACTTGTTCCCACGAGATGCTTGCTATTTTTAGTTACAAATGGTAATTTGACACTTTTGTTTTTCATATGGGAATGAATTAAATTAGACTGTCAACGTGTCAGAGGTGTTTTTTCTCTTTCTTTTTTCGGTAAACTAGTGTTGTTGTTGGGTTAACTAAATTGTCACTGTAAACACTCCCTTAAATGCTCCTATCTTCATAACCTTTTAATTAAAAAAATAACTCTTGCATGCCTTGCGTGCCTATGTTTTATCTAGTAGGTATTAATTTAATTCTGATATATTTCATATAGTAATTCAATTGTAATGTATTGGTCAAACGTTTTTTACATGAGCACCTGGCTCGGGAGATTGGGCAACCACTCCCCGCATTTTTGACAATAAAAAATACATTAATTTTATTATGATTATTAACACACATGCATTGTTGAGTTCGCAGTAGTTGGTCCACAGACATTTGTGCCATAAGTTTTTGAACACGGAGCACTAGAGGGGTCACGAAGCAGACACCAAAAAAAATGAAATATCTCTGGACTTCTTTTGGAAAAAGGACAATTTTCCGTTCCCTAAATTATATCAGAGGGAATGGTAATGAAACCCGATAAATTTCTTTGTTGTAGGTTTTTGTTTGCATTTTTAGCCTTGACTGTTCACAGAACACAACAGTTGTTTACTCCATACTGAGGAACTAAACAATAGAAACGTTTTGGTTATGTAATTCATGCAGAGCAAATAAGCGTAAAATAACAGAAGGTGCACAGCCATGGATCTTCCAACATAAATCTTGTCATCTTTGTTTGCTCCTTTGATGTTTGCCGCACTTCATAACCGTTTCCCTCTATAAACTATGAATATATTGAGCAGTATCTGAAAGGATCAAAATTGCAATCTTGAGGAACTCAAGACAAAATAAAGGGTCTGTGAACAGACTAGTAGGCAGACATTGTTATACCAGTTTTAGCTGCAAAAATACTCACTGTAAAACAACTGTGATATGTTAACACCAGAACTTTATGGCTGTCTCATTCAAGCACTTTGAAAAAAAAGCTTTCAATTGCAATTTTTGATGAATGTTTTAACTCACTTGACTGTGCGAATCCAACAAAATTTCAAACTGAAGACAAACTAGACACATTATACATTCTCTTTTCAGTATTTTAATTAAAAAAACAAAGCCTAGCTAGACATTAGAAGAACTCATTGGTGACAAAACTCAGAGTTCTAAGAAAAGTGCTGTCTTGAAATTTCAAGAGATAGTAAACAATGACATCGCACAATGGACAGTTTCATTGATTTTCCAGCTAAGGAAGCGTCATTTAAAGCTATTTCAGGCTTGCAATTATTCTTCTTGTCCAACAAGGCAGTTAGATAAGTGATTGAATGAAAGCCAACTTTACTCAAATGTACCAAGAATGTCACCGTCGCGGAAGATGTGGTATTCCTGTTGAGAACACGAAAAAAATCTAAATAACACACAAACAACATTCTGTAGGACCATATGAGAACAGAAAAGGCTTGCCTTGCAGGTATCTGTGCTTGCAGGCTAAAACAAAAATTGCCACTAAGGGTGCAAGCTTAAGTGTGCAGTGTATTTATCTGCTAACACAGGAGGCCCCTTTTAGTCCAGGAATCTTCTCAGTCCTTCCTAAGGCTATTACAAATTCTACGGGGAGGGGGATTTAAAAGCCTAGTAAGTTTTTCTGGGAAAGTATGAACTCAAGCTAACCAGAGCTTGACATTGTGACCATTGGGGTTGCCAATGCGACCAAATTTTTTTCACTGGCGACTAACTTTCCATGCTTTTCACTGATTGAAATACTTTTGCTGGCGACTACCTAAATCTGAAACTTAGGGGCCAGCTGGCTCCAAGGTTTGTTCCTGAAAGTCAAGCCCTAATAACTGTCCAGAATTTCCAAAGGGGTGGAAAAACACAAGTACAAGGATTAAAATGCTTTAAAAATGTTTTCTTGTTTCCTAGTATTGAGTGGTTTGGTAGTAATCAACGGGGTAAGTGAATCCCCAACCCAAGAAATCATGCCAGGAATGGACATTTTTAACCAACATGAAATGTACATGAGAGCTGCTCAAAATGATCATTGATACCTTTTCTTCCATAGACACTTTTGTTCCTCCATATTCTGGTAGCAAAACTTTGTCGCCAACCTTCACACTCACAGGAATGATGTTTCCGCTCTGGAAGTTACAGCAAAGTTTGGTGAAATTAAAAAAAAATAATGGCTGGAGTGGAAAGGGTTTTATTAGCATTTGTTTTGATTTCCTTTTAATTAGGGCGAAGTCACAGGGAACCCACACACTGTATCAGTAGTAAAAATAACTGTACTGTTATTTACCCGAGTGTGTTCATGTGACTTTTTGAGACGATTAGAAGGGATTTGAATAGAAGCGAAGGCGGTTTACATTTCAAATATTATCTTGTCTGTTGCTTTGCAACTGTTACGCTTCAATTGCGTCCCAAGTTTCATTAACTCTCATCAGGGTAGAGATTCTCAGGTTTCATAACAGCCACACATGATGAGAGAAAAGAGAAAAGGGATGAAACTTACTGAGAGCCTTCATCTAGTCTTTGACTACAGTTGAGGTGACCAGCCTGTGCGAGTCCCCGTGTGAATATGTGTGAGGAAACACAAGAAAATGGATAGTGGCCTTTGACGGCCATTGTTTTGTATCGTTATGATACTGCCACCTTTCTGATGACCAAAAGGAAAGTTAAATGGAATTTACTTTGGAGTAAAAGCTTAGTTGATTCTTATACTCTGATCTCAATTTTCAATGGAACAGTGAATAGTTTTGCACACACGGTTATAGGGTTGGCAAGGAGGGAGGCATTGGGGCCAACTAGAAACCAGAAACAGCTAGCTCAAATTTCTTTGAAAACTGAAAATTTACAACAAACGTTGTTCAAAACCGTAAATTGCACATTATGGTTAAAACTGCTAATTCACAAACTTCTATTTGGTCAACTGCAACAGATACCAAAACAGAGAAACTAGATATTCTATCCAAAAAAATGACCCAAACTGTAAAATGTCACCAAGAAGCAAACCTATTCGTTACTATGAATGTTGTGCCGCGTAGCACTAAGAACACAAATGATGACACGGAGAATTAACTCTGAAGTGTAAATTTAAGTGCTAAATAAACCCGTGAATAACCCACTGGGCGTTAGCCCTAGTAAAGGGAATCAGTGAACCACACGAGGTAAAGAAAAAATCTTTTGACCTCGGTGGGAATCGAACCCACGACCTCCTGAGTTATTTGTGTTCTTAGTGCTACGCGGCACAACATTCATATGTACCCTTACTTTCTCTTCGCCCCGATTCACCATCTAAATCGTCCCCGACTTTCTCTGTCCGACCTCGTAGCTCAGTCGGCAGAGTAACGGTAGATCTGATCTGGAGGTCTTGGGTTCGATTCCCACCGAGGTCAAAAGATTTTTTCTTTACCTCGTGTGGTTCCCTGATTCCCTTTACTAGGGCTAACGCCCAGTGGGTTATTCACGGGTTTATTTAGCACTTAAATTTACACTTCAGAGTTAATTCTCTGTGTCATCATTTGTGTTCTTAGTGCTACGCTGCACAACATTCATATGTACCCTTACTTTCTCTTCGCCGCGATTCACCATCTAAATCGTCCCCGACTTTCTCTGTCCGACCTCGTAGCTCAGTCGGCAGAGTAACGGTAGATCTAATCCGGAGGTTGTGGGTTCGATTCCCACCGAGGTCAAAAGATTTTTTCTTTACCTCGTGTGGTTCCCTGATTCCCTTTACTAGGGCTAACGCCCAGTGGGTTATTCACGGGTTTATTTAGCACTTAAATTTACACTTCAGAGTTAATTCTCTGTGTCATCATTTCTATTCGTTACTACCCTGCAGAATCAGTGCCACTAAAAGAATGACAGATTTCTAATCTTTATGCAGGGTACACAAAGGTTGATCTGCTTGTCAAGAAACATGACAGTTCTCACCTTATCCCTGGCTCCAGGCCCCACAGCTACTACTGTTCCTTCTAATACTGAGCCAACACCTTTATCTGGAAGAAGCACACCACCTTTGGTTTTCTACAAAAAAAAACAAACACCAAATCACACAGTGTAGTGTACATGACTGCATACTATGTGGCTGATTTTACCTAAAGTACAGTTGGAGAGGGGGAATGGGGGATAAGGGGGAAGGGGGGGGTTGCATCTTCAGAGGTCAACTTTTCTGAACACTGAAAAATAGTTCTATATGCACAGACTTGTCACTTTGTCATGGAAAAGCAAAAATGTCTTACCACTTCTGGAAGGAACTTTTCAACCAAAATCCTGTCAAAAAGAGGCTTGAATCTTCGTATGGCAGCCTTGGAAAGACAAAAATACATTTTGACAAACACTGGGTAAAAAAGTTAAGTCTTATGCAATCCTTTCATGAGCTTGTGTCAGACAAAATGTCAGAGGGACAAAGAAAACTTAACGACAATCTTGAAAATCGTTATCAAAGAAAGATACACAATCTTGTCAATAAAATAATCTGAGAACAATTTAAGACTTATGGTACCCTGAAATGGTAAAGGAGGAGCAGAGAGAAATTCGTCCTTGATCGTTAGGAGGCTCTGAAATGATATCCAATACTAATATATCCCCAATAATATCTTTGGAAAAGTTCCTAGGGTTTACTAGGCTTAAACAAGAGTAATTGCAATAATCTTAAATTTTAGTTTACAATCTTTAGCTGAGGAAAAGCTTACCATTTTCACAGGAAAAAGCACGAGGCCTTCTAACCAGCGGAGATATCCAATTCACACGTGGAAAAGGAGTGAGTTCTGCGCAATCGTATTGCATTAAGAGGGTGTGTCTAAATGTACGTTAGGGAGGGGAGAGACCAGAATTATAATTCATGTAGCTATATTCACGGTTCCTTAATATTAGGTCTAAGAAAGGATTTTCATGGTTGAAATGAATTTCTAAGTATTTTGAATTCTTTACAAAGGAATATTGTCTTAGAAACATTATGCAGCCAGAACTAGTTTACCCAATATTTTCGCCAAGTGTCCCCACCCCCTAAGGGATTAATTGCTCCTACACAGAGCATGCCGAGTAGAATCTTCGTCCTTTTCGGCACGTGGGTCCACTGAGGTACAAGACTTCATCGGTGTTCTGGGGATTTTGCTCAATTTTGTGCAGCTAATCAACTCTAAATCTTGTGATCGCTGTCTGCAATACTTAAGGTGAGAGTTTTGAACTGCTGAATTTTGTTAGGGATGTTAATAATGCATTTCAACGGCGATTTTTTCGCCGCAATTTTGGTCCGGTACATATCGGGGCTTGTCAGTATACACACACGTGGTTTTCCAGATAAGTCTCTCCGGGAATGAAACTTTCTAAATCGAAAAGTCGTGATTTTCGGTTCAAAGTATTTTAGAAGCGTTGTATTAATTATCTGCTCGACGGATATATTACTGCAAAGACGATTTTTTTTGAAATTGCGTCTTAATTTGCGTGTCAACAGAGCAAGGGAGTAACTTTGTAACCTCTCTACAGATTATTTCTGAATTTGAACGAAGAGGTTTCGTTTGCTAAAGTACTTGAGTAGCAGGGTATCTGGCCGAAATGAAAAATCAAGAAATCATCAACTCTTAAAATGCGTTTGAGACTCGACGAATAATCTTTAATTTGTTGTGTGCAGTGTGACTATGCAACATTTTAGTGGATTGCATAATATGCACCTAGCTAGAAATAAAGTATTATCATTACCCCCTGTTAAGGATATAGCAAAGGTTAAAATGTGTCCAGGTTTATTCCTACAGGAACAACATCACGTTTATTTAAACATCACATTTATCTACCTTGATAAATTTAACCTCAACTTTTCTGGATCAGCTTTATATGATCTGTTATTTAGCACTGCGTGTCTTTAAAACCATCATTCCCCCCTTTTGCTGACTTTTTAGTATATATTTTAATGAATCTGACAAATCCTTCACACTTACAGACCTTGAAAACGTTTTGCGTGGAAATGTATGAAGTCTTCTTAAATTTTCTGAATTTGATCTTGAGCAGACAACAACAAAGTCTACAATATTACCATGTACACTTCTCTTGATTCCTCCCTTGACAGGTTTTTTTCATTCGAGCAAACACTGCATTGGATAGTATTGTTTTTGCTCTGATTGGCTGGGTTAATACGATCCACAAAACCTGTCGTTAGGTTGTCAAAATATGTAATAGGGGGCAGCAATATGTAATTGTGGGTAATCGAGGCAGGCGGTTTCTCATGGCTTTGCTGCTCGTTTTCGCAGCGCACTCAAATTGCTTAACAAATGTTTTAACTGCCAAACTACTCAGGCTACAATACTCACAATACTCTCATTAACTTCCATATAAACATAAAATATATATCTGTAAATCACGACTCTTACTTTGGTGTCTACTAATTACAAAGGTCTGGCCTGGATTAGGCCAGGTGCAAAACGATCTCTGCAAGGGCTATATTTGGAATCCATGAAGAAAATTGGAGGAAGCCATGTATTTTTCAGAGATTATAACATTAGCCTTGAATCTCAACAAAAATGCTGACCTTAGAATTTTTGTAAAAGAAGAATGGCAAAATCTCTCTTTTTTCTTAGAATTCACCTTGAGTTCTTACATACACATTCTTTCAATTAATGCCCTTTTTCCAACTTTGCACTGTTTTCTTTCTGTCTAGCGTTTTTTGCAGGAAAATCTCAAGGCAAAATCAATCGATGGACCCTCATGACTGATATCAATGTTTTCAATCTCAGTATCTTGTAACAAGATGAAACCCTAGTAATAGGCAATTTCATTATCAATATATTGGAATCATTTTTGTCTTTAGAATGTATCGTCTACCTAGCATAATCCGCCCAGCTCGACAGCTGTTTTCTCCAAAGCTCCTCGCCCCTAGGCTGACAGTGGGATTCAGTACTTCTCAGCAGCCACAGGCTGCTAAGGAGCTGAAGTTTGGGTATGAAGCCAGATCAAGCATGCTTGAAGGAGTTGATGCTTTGACTGATGCTGTTGCAGTGACTTTGGGTCCAAAGGTACAGTACTGCCAAAAGGGTTTTCTCTATGAACACTTCGCATCAAGTCAGCAAACAACCAAAACACTTAGTAGACTGCCAACTTGAAATTGATCTATTCCTACCAAAGGAATCAACAGTCGAGTGTCGATTGGCATCCTTGATCAATACCCTTGATGTGACACCTTGGTTGACACTCAATCAACATCTCGGTCGACAGTTAGTCAGGAGTTGACTTATTTATTTTTGCAGACATGCCATCAAGTGTGGATCGATACATGTGAGTTGGACTATAGTTGGCCAACTATCAACCGGCTGGCAATCTAGTGTTGATTGAGACATTGATTGAATGTTAACCGATTGTTGGCTGAATATCGATTAAGATGTTGATTGAGTTTTGATCAAAGGTATTGATTGACACTCGACCATGGATGCCTTTAGTACACATGATGTGTGTCTTGAGCTAATTAACTGTCCAAAATTCCTGCAGTGGCAATAGCACATTACTTTTAATTAGATGTATTAATCTAAATTGGTAGTTGAAGTACAATGCTGTATAATGCCTGCAGTTTGACTTGATCCAAAATCCAGTTTGTTGAGTCAATTATGCCTTAATTCCAGTTGCGATTTTCTTTCAGGCAAGGATGTTTGAATCAATACTAACAACTTAATTCCTAATTTAGTGATTTTCCAGCAAGTCAATAAATGAAACTTATTGCCCCGTATTCAATATCTCTTTCTTTCAGGGTAAAAATGTGATAATTGAACAAAGTTTTGGAGGCCCAAAGATTACCAAAGATGGCGTAACTGTTGCTAAAGCAATTGAACTCAAAGACAAGTATCAAAACATTGGTGCCCGTCTTGTGCAAGATGTTGCCAACAACACAAACGAGGAAGCTGGAGATGGAACAACGACTGCCACTATACTTGCTAGGTCCATTGCAAAGGAAGGCTTCACGATAATGTCCAGAGGCGGCAATCCACAGGAAACCAGACGAGGTGGGCGTGGTTAACAATTGTTTTGAAGTTTAGAAAGGCTGCTTATAATTAGGTCTACCTTAAGTTAATCTATTTTTCCTGGCTAACTCGGGGATCTGGGGATATGCTAGTAAGAGCAGGGCCGAAAATTAACTGCAGTGCTTGGTGGCCAGCCGGGCCAGTTTCCCTGCTTTCTTAGTCACCCAGGTCAAAATTAAGTGGCCCTGGATTTCCACTCATTTACAGGAATGTATGTTTAACAGATTTAATGGATTAAAACATCCTGTCTCCACAGCTGCCACTTCCTTGCAAATAGAACAAAACATTACATCTTCTTCAAAAACTAGCCATGGTCTCCCTTTCATCCAACTTCTGAAATGTTTGTTTTTTTTTCGTAATTTCTGTTGGATTCCTGCCCATCTTCATTATTCCTCATTTTTTCAGGAAGATATAAAAATAATGATACTCTGTAAATGGTTTAGGTCAATCCAGCATGAAATCTGTAAAAAAGGAAATTCATAAAGGAAAGCAATCGATCTCATTATTACTAAAGTCCTTGTTAGTCTTTTGAGTGTCTGTTTAACCCATTGACTCCTGCATCAAACTGTGTGCGACCCACCCCTAATTTCCTGGCGTTTTTTGGAAATATGTCGGAGCGAGTGAAAGCACAAAAATAAACCATATGCGCAGTAACCACAGACACAAGATCAGGTTTCAAGACTTCGTTTATTTAAAGTTCAATAAATGAACGGCCAAAATAGTAAAAAATATCAGCAAAAAGAACTCAACTTGATGCGTATAACTTGTAAGAAAACAAGAAATTATATTTTTTTCTTCGGCGCGTGACAAAATGGCGAGAAAATTGGATACGCAAAAATGAGTTAAATGTTTACTTCAGAGGATGAAACGAAACCAAATACAACAGAATTTCCATTCTTTTACTATAACGGAGAACATTTAAGAAAATACCAGAAAATAAAAGGCGAAAAACACACGTAAAACCAATTCAAAAAGAAGAAATCGGATAATTTTTTTGCTGCCCGACAAAATAATACAGCGCAGCGAAAGAAAGTTGAAAAATGTACATCAATAAGACGACAAAAACAAGGCAATTATTTTGAGATAAATCGTTTTTCAACTGTGTAAATTTAGTGCCAACTTAGTTCTATCCTCAGGTGTTCTGTAGAAGCTGAACAAGACTCAATAAAATATATTTGAGGGAAGCGAATACACTAAACAAACAAACCACAAGGGGTCGCCGTAAATTAAATATGCAGAATTCCAGCGTTCAAAAATACTGTTCACTTTTAAAACCTAAAATTCCCAAATATAGGCAACCAAATGAAAGAAACGTGACAGGAAGTTCAATAACAATAAATTTTCATTCAAGATGAGGCAAAAAAACTTATCTAAAAGCACAAAAATGTTCAAAATTTTAGAGACGTGCTTCGCGGCATGACCACATGTTTGAATTAATTTTCACGCAAAAGCGAAAGCGTGAGTTTTTCTCTACAAGTTTTGCAGTTATTTTATCGGCCGTGGCTTTGCCTATTGTGCTAAAAGCTGAATTCAACTTCGAACTAATACTGCACATTACCATTTTTGTTTTCTAAAGTCGAGGCAGCTGCTTTAAATCCGCGATCTGTATTCAAAACTCACTTGAAAACGCAACTTGATCATGTTGACTACATTTCCACCAATTAAGTAAATCAACGACTTGGTATTCTCAGAAGGATTGAACATCTATCGCCAATACACACCAGGGAACTCTATGTCAATTCAATGATCTTGCCTCTCTTGGATTATAGTGAAATTGTGTTGGGAGACAAACACAACAAGTTACTCTCTTTTGGCTAAAGTCCAGTTATTATAAAACAAAGTGGCTAATATAAATTATTCTTTAACGAAGCCAAACACCCTTCAGCAATTAATGAACTTGATTAGCTAGTTTTGTCGGAAAGGTGATGGCAACACTGTCTTTCTTTTGTATTAAAATGCATGCATGCAATGGCTTATTGACAGGAAATTTAAGTTTGCGCACTTAAGGGAAACCCACTCTTATAACACCAGGCACAAAGACAACAATAAAATGACAAAATCTTGGTGTAAGTGGGGGCAACAAAGACTGGCTTATCAAGTGATACACGAGTGGAATGTTCTCTCGGAGTCTACTAGAGATGTAATTGGTCTAGATTTATTTCAGAAGCTTGTGTTAACTATTTTATCATATTTTATTATTTTATCAACTCTATCTTAAAATTGTATTGTATTTGGATACTTTTCAACTTTTTAAAACGTTTTAACAATTTTTAGCTTCTGTATATCTGTTGCAGGTCAGAATGAATTCGGGTCAAAATGATCTTAACCTAGTTTGATTCTCAATTTCCTTTGTCTTCTAACCCTAATTATTCATGCTCCATGAATAATTAGGGTAAAGAACAAAGGAATTTCATTTTAACCTGAATTTCATTTTGACCTGCAACATATCCACAATGTTTACTCGGGACCATCCTGAAAACCACCTGATCTTAGGGTTACCTCCTGGCTAAAATATATATATTTTATTATTTTTGATGAGTATGCCTGTACTTAATATTACTTATACATTTCCAGGAGTCATGCTGGCAGTTGAAGCAGTTGTTGAAAACTTGAAGAAAATGTCCAAACCTGTGACAACCCCTGAGGAAATCGCCCAGGTAGAATTGTAGCACATTTTGTCAGCTCTAAAGGGCCTGATCTTCTTACTTTTTTTGTGAAATTCAACATTTATAGCATGGTTTAATTTGTTTGCAGGTTGCAACAATTTCTGCTAATGGAGACAAGGGAATTGGAGAATTGATCTCCTCGGCCATGAAGAAAGTTGGCAAGAATGGAGTGATTACTGTTAAGGTAAAGAGTGTCATTAAATGTTCTCTTGACTAGGTTCATTATGAAGACAAAGTTTTGAAATTTTTTGCTCAAGTTTACCAGTAGTTTGATTCTCTCTCTTTCTCTCTCTACTATTGAGAAGACGTTATTTTAAACTAGTAGCCAAATTATAAAAATGGCAATTAAATACTTTGGTTTGTGTTTTAATTTGAAGGATGGCAAGACCCTCAGTGATGAGTTGGAGTTGATTGAAGGACTGAAGTTTGACCGTGGATTCATTTCCGCCTATTTTATCAACATAACCAAAGGTGTGGCTTGAAAAGTTTTAAGTAGTTCTGCTCACTTACTTTTCAATTTGCAGACTGTGTTTTGTATTTTAAAGTATTCTGCTTATGAAAGTGACATCCTGGTGTTTGTAAACCTAATCATCCTGATTTCGTGGAATTTAGAAATAAGGGATGCTTTCCATTATGCCAAAAATTCCAAAAAATTTCAGGCGGAAGTCAACTGGAAAGTTTTGGTTTTGTCCAACCAGAATATTTGGGACCACCTCTAGAGGTGGTCCACTTTGACTGGTCGAACCAAAATTTGCCATTCTATTTTGACAGACTGGTTCATTGCCCCACTTTTCTTTAGTACAATTCAGTTATGTGCATGTAGTGGATTTGGAAAAAGAATCAAAAGTGTTAAGAACCATTCTTCTTAGTTGCCCAGTTTGATCAGTAAATATTGCTCCATTTTTCCTTGGGTATTCCCACTGGTCTCTGACCGGTCGGTCTGACATAATGGAAAGCACCCTGAGAGTTCAACTTCCACTCAGTTGACAAACTAATGTCTTTTTTTGGTGCTTGTTTTAGGACAAAAAGTTGAGTACCAGGACTGTTTGGTTCTCCTTTGCCAGAAAAAGATCTCTTCCATTCAGCAGATTGTTCCAGCCCTTGAACTCGCTAATGCTCACAGGAAGCCTCTTGTTATTGTAGCTGAAGATGTTGATGGGGAAGCTCTTACCACGCTTGTCCTGAACAGGTAAATGGCAAGAATAAAGTCTTGATTGTCCCTTGATTGTTTTACTGTAAACTTCCAAAAGTCGTGCCCCCCCCCCCCTGCCACCGAAAGTAGTGACCCCCAAAAATGACGTCAAAAAATTGTGACCACTTATCAATCCCAAAAGTAACGACCCCCCTAAAGAAGAAAACCCTTTATAAGTGATGAGCCCAACCCTCCCCCCATCCCGAAAATAGTGAGTGCATCATGTTCAAAGTACAAACAGACTTTCTTTCCAAGCTGACCACTGAGAACAGTGCACAGGCATGAAGAACCAGTAAGTTGCATTTTCGTGGTTGAAACAGTGGATCTCAGTTGTGTATACGTACATGCATTTTTGGAGTGTTGAAAAGAGGCAAACTCGGCGATCTCCTCGATTTCACTTTTTTGGAGGTTGTCATCTCTGTTGTTGTAATTCATTGGGCATAGTGTAATAGAGTTGTAACTATCCATGAGATGCCCTATAAGAAGTAATCACTGCTAAAAATTGACCAAATTTAGCACTTCCTCCTTTGTAGGCTCAAGGTTGGTCTTCAGGTGGCAGCAGTGAAAGCTCCTGGTTTTGGGGACAACCGCAAGAACACACTGGAGGACATGGCCATCGCCACAGGTGGTATGGTGTTTGGTGATGACGCTCTGGAAACAAAGATTGAAGACGTCCAAATTCATGATCTTGGTGAAGTCGGAGAAGTGTCGATCACCAAGGACGATACCCTATTCTTGAAAGGAAAAGGAAGCAAAGAAGATGTTGAGAAGAGGTGTGCACAACTGAGGGAACAACTGGAAAGTACAACATCCGAGTATGAGAAGGAGAAAATCAACGAAAGAATAGCTAAACTTTCTGATGGTGTTGCTATCTTGAAGGTACGCTGTTAAGTCAACTTTTGTGCTGACATTGGGTATGTTTTTAGCAGTAAGGCATCACATTTTGGGTCAAGTCTGAAACAGGGTAGGGGAAATGAAACATTTTGGTCTGAAATATCATAAAGGTTTCAAGAACCTTACTGCACACTCCCACCCAATTTTACTGAAAGTACTACTTCCCCCACCCCACAGCTCCCAGTGGCATTTCTATCAAGTAAAGTTCTTGAATCATGTTCGTTCAGAAGCTTGACAAGAGCAAAACATTTTACAGCAGTTTTTAACTCAAGACACAGCCAAATTTGTAGCACAATTTGCCCTTTTGGAAAGTTCAGACTTGTACTTTAAAGTTATTGTAAACACTGCATGTTTCCTTAACTCTAGCATGTTGTTGATAACTGTGTTTCTTAGATTGGTGGTTCTAGTGAAGTAGAAGTGAATGAAAAGAAAGACCGTGTCACTGATGCTCTGAATGCCACAAGGGCTGCTGTGGAAGAAGGTATCGTACCCGGCGGGGGTGTGGCCTTATTGCGATGTGAACAAAGCCTTCAAAACATCAAGACTGATAATGAAGACCAAAAAAGTGGAGTGGACCTTGTTAGTAAAGCTCTGCGAATGCCATGTCAGACCATAGCCAAGAATGCAGGCGTAGAAGCATTAGATGTTGTTCAGAAGGTAATAATGGCTTTAGTTAGTGAATAGTAATGCTTGATTTTCCCTTACCGAACAAATTTTATCTGTTGCAATCTGTGACTACTACAAACAGTTATCTAATTTCTTGCTGACCTAACACAACTGTTTATTAAGAGGCCTTGTCTTTAAACAGAGAGTTCACTTAACTAATTGATGCCTGTGCCGGCGGTAAAAGGCCTAGACAAGGGTTGGCTTTTGTTCCACTTCCGACATCATGCCTTTTTGATTAGATTGCAGCTAATTTTGCTCATATCCAGGCTGAAAATGTCCAAGAGATAGGTTTTTGCTAAAAAGCTCCAGGTGTCAATGTGTTAATCACCCCAGTCAAAGCTTGAAACTGTATGTGACAGTGTGGAGTCCATTAATGCTAAACTTGCCTAACAGTACAGTACTTTGATATTGAGGCACTGTCTGTTAATATAACTAGTCGTTAAGGTTACCATAGACCTTTGTGGGTGTCCTTAGCTAAACAGCAAATATCAGCGCACTGTTTTAAAGTCAACCAACACAATGTCATTGAATTGTATCAATGCAAAGCTTATAAATGTGTGGTTCCAGAAAATATCCATACCCCCACCACGGAGGGAATTGGAAATTCCGAAGGGGAGGGGGGGGGGGGGGTCAAAGACCCAGGAAATTCCAGAGGGAAGGGGGGTTGTATGATCGCTTTAGTTTCCTGAGGTCTTTTGATTCAATTCGGATTTGAGTGTCGATCTAGCTGTTCAAAAGTCCCCTCTTACCTACTAAGTAGAACTTTCACATGAAAAATAGTGGCTTGAATACTTGTTTTCGACTCGCATTATATTTGAAATACATTTTCCCTCTTCAAAAAGCATTTTGGAAGCTAACAAATGCGAAGAACGTGCCGTTGCGCGGACATGGCCACCATTACTTGTTACCAGTCCACATGCAGTCACCTTGTGGACCGAAAAGCACTGGAGACTAGCCTAGTTTGTTTTCGCATCGGTGTTCGAAGTGGCAGTCGATTTCTTTCATGAAAATTAGTTTCTTTATAAAGGTAGAAATGATGTTACGATTTCACAAACTTGAGAATTTCGTATCCCTGTTTATCTCTGTCTATTTGTATGTAGTTTTGCTGTAAAATTGGCTTTCGTCTCGAGTCTGTTAGCGATCGTGTTTGCAATAAAAGTACAGTGTCAAATTCATCCACACGCATTTTATCAGTCCTTAATGGAAGTTGTACCACATTTACAAAGGGAGTTGGTCGTGTTGGAAGGTAATTTGACAAGTTTCCATTTTATCTCTTCTTTTAAGGCATGTTTCACTAATCTTGAATGCTTTCTTTGCGAGTATCTTCAGATATAGATGTTACAATCGATCTAGAATATTAAGCTTAGTAGTTATGTGCAATGCAGATGGCGAAATGTTTGGAGTGTTTACTTGTACTTTAACACACTTTCTTGCCAAAGCTATTTTTTCCAGAGGGTATGGGGGGTGTACAAAATAGTAGTGGAAATTCCGGAGGGGTGGGGGGGTTATTTTAGTGGTCAAAAAATGGAAATTCCGGGAAGGAGGGGGGGCTTACGTGAAATTCCCTCCGTGGTGGGGGTATGGATATTTTCTGGAACTACACAATCATTTACATGGGGCTTTATGACGCACACAATCATTGTAAGTAAAGTGAAGCAGACCCTTAAGCTTGGCAATGATCTAAGTCTGCTGATGAGATTGCTGCTTGAAACATCACAAAGAACTGGGGATGACACATGCATATTGGCTTATAGCACCTCAGTTAGTCAATCAAATATACGTCAATCAATCAATTGATGAACTTAATTATTTATCCATGGTAAGATTTTAGGCTACAACTTGTGGGGCCATGTGTAACTAAAACTTTACATCGAATCATGGACTTGATGTGTATTTAATTTTTTTGTGGTGAACTTGCATATGTTTATACAAGGTTTTACATTTTTGTAAAATACTGACAAAGTAGTTATCAGTGTTTCAATTTAATTTTTATTCAAACTCTCACAAACATTAATTTTACAAAGGTATCAGAAGAAAGTAGAATACATAATTATAGATATATACAAATTAATTACATACAGAAGATGATCAATAACACTAATGAAAAAGTTTACAATTGTGATTAAAAAATAAAGTGCTAAAAGGAGAAGGAAAAGTAGGCAAAGGAAAACAATATGTTTTAATACAAAGTTGATTGTGTGAAGTTTGGGACTCCTAAATAGTAAGTAACAAAATTTAGCAAAAGGAATGTAAAATCTTGATTTGGCCTGAGAAAAAGTTTTAGAAAAAAATCATCCCTTGAAGGTCAGTAAACTTAACTGCTACAGTTCCCTTTCCTGCTCAAACTTCCTGGCAAAAAATTTTCAGTGGATATGATGTAGTGGTATTGTTTACGAAATACTGTGTACTTGTCTTTTTTTCAAAGGTTGCCTCCATGGAAGGTAACAATGGTTATGATGCCTTGAACAACACATATGTCGACATGATCCAATCAGGAATTATTGACCCAACCAAAGTGGTCAGAACAGCTATCACAGATGCCGCTGGTGTTGCTTCCCTTTTGACGACAGCAGAGGTTGTCATTGTTGACATGCCCAAGGATGAAAACGACAAGATGCCTGGAATGGGTGGGATGGGCGGAATGGGTGGGATGGGTGGAATGGGCGGAATGGGCGGACTTTAAATGAATGAATGGGATAATACTTGAGAGACCTTGGTTCACTTCTTGCACATCTCTATACAGAAACATTTAAGTGTAATCATGGTTTTATCATGCTCTGGTTGTGCGATTATTCGTTGGATTACTCAAGTGTGGTTACATTTGCAGGCTAGCAGACTGGTCAGTATAAACATGTGATAGGCAACTAAACATGCGCAGTTCTGCTATAGAAGATGCAGTCTTAATGATGACTTTGTAGATGCAATAGCTAATGTTCATGTATAACTGCATTCGTTCTACCTGCAATGCTAAAACCATGTGTCGCTGACTTGATTTTGCCTCAAGTGCTGCATCTTAATAAAATCATTTTGCCAAACTGTGATCGGGATTTTCTGCTGCCGAACGGGTTTTCCAAACTTTGAGATAATGCATATCACAGGTTTGACACCCAGGGGGACTCCTAAATGAAAATGACGGGGGCTTGTCAGAAATTTTAAAAAGAACCCCTAAGAGGTACCGAGATCCTGTTTTCTTGGCATGGCTTGAAATTTTTTTCACCCCTAAAAGGTACCAATTCTCAGTAGTACATGGTAAAATGTAACATAAAAAACAATTTTGGCTTGTTTTTCAATAACAAAATCGTTTCAACAGCAGTTTTAGCGTCTCTGACAGTATTCCTCTGGTTCAGCTAAAATATAGTCTAAATAGCTTTTCCTCACAACCAGAAACTAATCACGTGTTGAACAGGCTTGCCAGTTCCATTCCATAACAAAAAATGTATGGGTAACCATGCGTTTTTTAAAGTTATTCATCTTTTTTTAAACTTTTACTGTGCCCGTTAAATTTTTCCTGTCACCTCCCCAGTAAGTAAACCATTTGCGTCTCTCGCACCGTTTTGCACGCGCACTACGCCATCTGTAGGTACACGTTTACATTTGGATTTCAAATTAACAAATTGACGTCAGTTTTTAATGCGTCTGTCACACTGTCAAAGTAGCTGTGGATCAGCCGAGTGGATCCGCAGACTACTTTGACAATGTGATGACGAAATTCATTGTCAATAACAGGACAGATTCATTAAAAACTGACATCAATTTGTTTTTTACCATAACAAATGGTCGAATTGCCCGCTCTCGCTCGCTGACGCGTCGCACGAATTTCAAATTCATGTGTCTGTCCGCATATTGACGATAAAAATTAGCCAATGAGCGCGCGAGAATTTCTGCAGTTACCGTAAAAATAATTTTCGACAGATATCAGCTGGAAGCCGTTAGCAGTTAGTGGTTCTAGCGATACGCTGCTATTCTGGTATTCCTGGTTTTAGTACAGATCATTAAACTTGATTTGGTCACAGTAGGAAAATGTTGCTTTCATTTTAGTCGCGTACTTTGGTAGCGTAGTACATTACGTCATGCCAATCCTAACGCGCGCTTGGAGTGTAAACCAGGCCTTGCATGATGCACAGAACGTGTGAACCAACAAAAATAAGCACCGTCCTTATACGAGCATGTTTGTATTATATCCTTTAGGATAAAATAAAGCTCAAGTCATGCCCCCCCCCCACTCCTCCCCCCACCCCTCCTCCCACCCCCCTTTTCGGGCTTTAATCCAAATTTTCCGACGACCATCCCCGAACTTTTACATGGGAGTGCCCACACCTGGGTTTAGGGCCTGTTTACAAGGAGGGAGGGTTACCCTAGCAAGTGGATTAACTCTAGCTGGAGGGTAAAAGATAGCCCGGGTTTACAAGCAAAATTTCACAGGTAGGGTAACCCTACAACCCGGGACAACTTAATGTGCGATCACAGTCAAAGGGTCTGGAAACAATTAAAACGTTAACCCGGGTAGGTGGGTTAACCCTATTTGGAGTGTTTACAAGGGAAAAAGTTAACCCGCCTACCAGGGTAACCCTAGCACGCAGATAGGGTAACCCGCCTACCCGGGTAACCCTAGCTGCCTTGTAAACACGACGAAGGAAAAAAGGAGGAAATGTACCAGTGCTAGGGTAACCCGCTTGCCAGGGTAACTCTCTCTCCTTGTAAACAGGCCCCTTAGGCCCTGTTTACAAAGAGGGAGGGGCAAAGAAATATGATTACATCGTTTTCAAAAGGCTCCGTTTTCAAAATGTTTTCTGTCCACACGAAAACGGAAAGCCGGCCTTTTCAAATTCCTCCGGTTTAAGCAGCGTTTTGAATTGAAGCTCCGAGTGTGAACGGTAGGCCCAATCGTTGAAATAAAGCCGCGTTTTCAAATTCCTCCGGTGTAATGTATTGACCTTCCACCGGGATCCCAGTTGTCAATCCAAGCCCAAACGAGTTCGAACACGTCCTTCTGCTCGTACATAATGGTAATTGAACTGAGTGGAGTGCAATTTGGGTCTGAAATCATACGCGAAAATTGCGCGACCCGAAGTTCAATTACCACTTTATTAGATCCTTTTTTAAATCGCACAATGAAATAGCCTAAGTACAGGAACAAGATTTTGGTCAGGACCAATATTTATTGAACCAAGTTGGCAAATTTGCCAAACAATGGCTTTTTTAACTTTATTATTTTCCTGCAATATGATTGGTGAGTTTAAAAAAGCCTTAAAATCTGATTGGTTGTTCTATTTTACTGTCCCATTCTCATTGGCTGAGAAAAAGATGTGATTTAGAGCAAAAGATAGTGCGATTCGTGAATAAATCGCACCGCTGAGAACCAATCACATTACAAGGATAACCAGTGATTTCAAAATGGATTTATAAAGGTGATTATCAAATATTTCCTGTCTCACTTTTTAGGGCAATTTTTTAAACGGCAAAAGTGTTTTCAAGAGACGATCATCTATCGTGATCTCTTTCACGATCTTGATCTCTGTTGTTTTTAGAGTCAGGTGGAACATTTTATTTTCGATTTGCTACACAAGTAGTTTTGTGTGGCTGTCTCTTCACGACATTTTTGACGCTTTTTGCTTTAACCTGCTTGCTAGGGTAACCCTCCCTCCCTAAATCGCGTAGGGTACTCCCTTATATGGGCTAAATAGGTATGTGCGGCCCCAAAGGGTATGTTTTTTCAGCTGTTTTGGTCATAAATTGGATATCGTTTTTGGCCATTTTTGTCATAGGGTAGGGAAAATTGGGCATTTTGGTCATCAATAGGATAAGGGTTTTCGGAAGCGGACCGCACACCCCCACCCATTTTTCTGGGCGAACCTCCCCCCACTCTCCCCTTCCTGGGTTCTGACCCGGCGGCACTTGACCCTCGCGAGAGATTTTGTCTGCTTTTGGAACAGGAAATAGACAGCAAGACTGATCTGTACGGCAGTAAACGAGCGACGTCTAAGGTAAACTGCATTAAGCTAGATCGAGGCAAAGTATGAACTATAATGATGTAAAACAAAACTACTTGTCTGATTTTGTTCGTTTCTGTTTGGGACAGACTGGAAGCACAAAAGGAAAATGCCAGGAAATGTCAGCCCTGCGCTCGATCAAAGTATTTACAACTTCACTTTATATGGGATTGCCTTCCACTTTTCTCTGAATATTGATCTATATAGCAGCTGCAACATTGAATCATACTGATAAAAAATTATTCCATCTAAGGTAATTAAAACCACAGGAAGCGCTGCATGTTTTTTTGTCCTGAGGTGAGCTGTAAATAAAATTTTCATTATCGATCTCCGCGGACTTTAACTTGCGCGGGACTGGATGTGAGGAAATACGTCATAATCAGGGGTGGTGACGACATGAGTCAAGCTTACTATTTCTACGGCCATTTTGGTTAACCGGCAACCGTTCATATTTTTGGAACTCTCGGAGATCTTTGATTTCCTAATAGCATTCGAGGAATACCTTAGAAGAGTATGGACACTCTAGATTATAGAGGTTGACTGAGAAGGTAAGGCATATACGGGAAGTAGGTTTTCCGAGGCGCGAAACCACCCTAACTCTTGCATGTTTCAGAAAGCACCGTTTTGGAAGTACTTGTACATTTTGGGACTTATTGTTATCGCGTACAATCATTTAAAATTTTAGCCTTATGCTGAACTGTTCACTCACAAGTCGCGGATCTGTTCTGATGAAAGTTTGCCACATTTAAAAGTTGCACAGAATGCAGTGATTGCGGCATAAACTTAAGTGCTCAACTCAACATGCATGTAACAAGTTTGACTTTTTAATATAAATTATTCCTAGGCCCTGCAACTTAACTGTTAGGATATTTGCAACTGTTAGTTTGTTTTTATGACCTTATTACCCTTTCCGAGTATTATTTGGGAAACATTTTAACATGTAAAGAGTCACATGCTAAGACTTGATCGCGTAATCCATATCCAGGAAATAGTTGACTTGAAATTTGTCTGACGAATGCTGTGTTTAAACAGGCAAGTTTTTGCCGAGTGTGAAGATTTTACTCGTAGATGTTAAGCTAAATCATTCAATTGCTATATCCTTGCTTGTGAAAGAGAGAGGATGTCAAGAGTTAAAGTGCCCATAAACAGTATTTTCATATAGTGGGAGAGCGAAACCTCAATTATAGCGGAAGTAATCGGGTCGTGTCACCTATTCAGCGCCCAATATTGCCAGCGAAAATATGCTCAGCGCAATACGTTGAGAAGTTGTCCCTTGAATTTGTAAGAGGTTGTGATTCTGATATAGATGGGCAATTATCTCGCTTTTAAAGTCTTCGGATATGATAGAAGGTCGAAGCGTGTAAATACGAGCTCTCTTGTATCGTTCAGTGTAAATTGTTTCAAAATGTTGCGTATGAATGCCCTCAAAGCAGCTCGATTTTTGTCGACTTGAACGTTTTCCATAGCTGAAACAAAGCTACAACAAAGTCATAACACTACCTCCAAGCAATGAAGGAAGTTTAATTCTTTACTAATTAGCTAATTGTGTTACAAGTTAATATTAACTTGATTTTGATCCTGAATAATTTGTTGAAATATTTTTTTCAGTGGAATTGCTAGTCTTGAAAGTTCAGTGACTGGGGATAATTTTCAATTCAAATTGTTGTTGGACTATTAATTATAATGTGATATGATCTTATGGTTGTTGCTTGAAGATACTACATTGTTGACATCATAATTTTGTGTTTGATAAATCAATTAAATACTTATCAAGGCTGCTAATAGGTGATTCTGTTGCATACAAACTGCTCAGCTGTAAGTGATTGTTTGAAACAGTATGTTTTTGTTCATGTGACTGGAACTATGAAAATGGTTTTCATGACTGAAAAGTCTGTTGTTGTGCACCAGTTGAGCTAAAGACCTTGATTTTCTGACTCCTTAGGGCCGATTTACATGGTATGCATGAATTTGTCACATGCGTCAAGCTTACGACAGGCCTATGGCATGAATTATTTTGTGTAAATCAAACCTACAACTTGCTTATGACTGATGTATACATAAAAAAATGTCATAGGATTTTAAAACATATTTTAAAACGCTAAGACAATCATAGCCGAAATCGATAGAAATGATGTATTTTGTGACAAATTTCTACTGAGTAGGGAACAAAGGTGAAGTTTTCTTGTGTCAAAATGGTGGAAAAAGTTGTTGTTGACTGATAGCACATCATGAGGTCGTTTCTAGAAAAATACAGAATGGATTGAACTGAAAAAAAAAATTGTTAGAAAGTATTTTCAAAGCGCAGGACAGCTAAAATATTTGTTTACCGTTTGTTAAAAATTTCGCCCAGAAAATCCTTTAAGCAAACTAACGCTTATCGTATACGACAAAGTCGTATTGTGTAAATCGGCCCTTAGACTGAAAACTACTCCAAGTAAACAATACAAAAAAGGTCATCAGAAAGTGGAGCAGAAAGAAAAGATACTTAGATGTTCCTTTGAATTTTTACATTGCCTGTATTGGAGAGAAAAAAACGCTTACACAGAGTTCTGTTGAAATGGGTGAAATTTTCAATTCAGCACCATCTAGATATCATGTCAACCATCTTTTTTGAGCTTGATTTGATTAAAAAAAGTTTTTCCGAGACTCAGTAGCGCGCGCTACGATTGCCTGCCAGACGTCAGTAGTAGTCGCGCGTGCAAAACTGACGCAAGTAACCCCAAGAAGAAAGGAACCTTTATAACTGGCTAACAGCCAATAAACTAACTCTTAATATAAATCCAACTTTGTAATATTTCATCCTTATCAAAAGCGACTTGCTTATCAACCAAAACTTTGCATGTTTGATAACGAAAAGAATAAATATGTTCATCTCGAGTCTAAAGTTTATATAAAATATCTGGGCATTCTCATTGATCAGAATCTTTCTTGGAAATACCACATTGATTCTATTGTCACAAAAAATTAGTAAAAATGTTGGGTTGATTGCAAAGCTATGCCACTCTGTACCTCGACCAATACTTTTGAATATCTATAAGTCACTAGTTCATCCTTATCTAACCTACGGTCTTGCTGCCTGGGGCCAGGCATGCAAGACTATCTTAATAAAATTTTAATTCTTCAGAAAAGGGCTCTTCGCTTATTGTTCTTCACAGATTGGCATGACCATGCAATTCCTTTATTTCTCGAAGCAAACGTGCTACCAATAACTTTTCTTTATTATGAATCAGTATCATCTTTAATGTATGATATCAATAACGGTAAAGCTCCAACAAACATGTTAAAGTTATTTCAGAAAACGTCTAATATTCACTCATACAATACACGATCGTCTACATCTGGAAAATTCTTTGTTAAAAGTTCTAGACTGGAAATACAAAACAATTCCTTCTCTCGAATCGGAGTAAAACTGTAGAATAAGATACCACGCTATATAACGGATCTTCCTAAAAGAACTTTCAAACGAGTTCTTCGCAAATTGCTATTTGATATTTTAGAAAAGGAGGATGACTATATTCAAATCCCCATGATTATCCAAAAAGTAGTTGTTATTTATTTAATTTTGCAATCTGCAAGGCTTGTTTTAATTTTAATTTAAGGTTTAAATTGTTTCTTTAAGGTACTTATTTGAGTTGCTCGTGTATTTGTCTTGTCTTGTATTTATTTAATTTTGCAATCTGCTAGGCTTGTTTTAATTGAAGGTTTGAATTGTTTCTTTAAGGTACTTATTTGAGTCGCTCGTGTACTTGTCTTGCCCCGCCTCGACTAGCTTCTCAGCTATTTGAAATAGCACTTGAAAGGCGTTAAATCACTTTGGTACAGGATGCGATAGTTTCAAACTCCGTTCAAACATGTGTTTAAGCCTGAGGCCAATAAAATATGACAGAAAAGGTTGATAAACAACCGGTAAAAGAGTTCTAATTTACTCTTGCTTTCTTGCACGCAAGACATGGCATCACATAAGCGCGCGCTTAAATAAAGGGCATGCGCAATTCAATTCCCATCCAAGGTTGTAAAAGCCAGTCTTTGATCAAGGATTGCTTGAAAACCTACCGTAAAACCTATGATGAAATTTTTACAATTGATTTGTAGGGATGAATCGCGTTTAGAGCAAAATTTTTTAAAAAATCTGTAAGACAGATTTTGAGCTCTTTTTGATTTCACATTTTTTCAGTTTGCGAAAAATCTGCCTTGTAGATTTTTATTTTACTTTGCATGAATATTACATTTGAACCAATTTCTAATTCCTGAAATTTTGAGGTGGGGTCATACTGGTAGGTTTTGAGAAAAGCTTCATTGAACTTACTAGTGCCCAGTCTCTCCTTAGGTTGTCGGTCATTCATTTTGGCCATTCATTGACATTTTAATTAGCTTAAATTGTTCAAAATTCACATAAAATGGTTAAAAGACTTAAGCAAACAGTAAATAAAAAAAGGAAAATGTTGCAAAAGAGTTTGAAGTTGGGCTGTTTTAATTCATCAAAACTGTAGTAAGTCACCTTAATGTCAATGTACCTGGCACCTCAAACATTTTCATTCACTGTTATCTGTTCTGTATAATTGGGTTGGTGGGGCTGCATCATGGTTCAAAGAAGCAGTTTCAGCTTGTAGTAGGTGCTTGGGCCTTCTTAAGCTATGTTAGCTATGTTCTGTTCTTGTCCTGTTCATGAGCTGGGATGATTTTCCTTTGTTACTGTGCAGTTCAAATGCTGTATTTCTGAAGTTCTCCTTTTCGGTACAAATTAATGCTTTTTTTCCTCTGATTTTTAAACTAAAATTCATCTTTTAAAGATGTTGAACATTTTTGTTTCTTTTTATTCCATGTAGGTGAAACACAACATTACAGGGGGAGTCAAGTAATCATAAAACAAAAATATGCCTCCTCCCCCTCCTCCACCACCTGGGCCACCACCTCCCCCTGCACACAAGGCCTCTGGTCCACCAGCAAAGTCCTCTGGTAAACCGCCTAACAGGGGGGCCCTACTCAGCCAGATACACGGAGGAGCGAAGCTTAAGAAGACAGCGACCAATGACCGCAGTGGCCCAGTGGTAGGAGGAAGTAAGTCATGGGCTTTTAGGTCAAAACAGTGAATAATCATAGTCAGGGATTTTGAGTTCACAATAATGCAGCGCTCCAAGCTCAAGTTTTTCAGAAGTCGCCTTTTGGCGACCTCCCTTTGTAAAATGGCCGCCACTACGATAAATTTAGTCGCCAAAATCAAAATCGTTTTCAAAGAAGGACACTTTGTGCTACTTTACATGGAGTTAGTACCGCTGACCAGAACAAGCCCACATTGAAATCGCTCGAAGAACGTTCCGACGATGTTAGTTTTCGTTTTCAACAGTTTTTCTTGTTGAACAGTCTTATTTACCGTTACGGAAAGTAAATAAAAGAAAAAAGGAAACAGGTAAGAAAGACAAGTATTCAAAAATTGTGATTAAATTTGTTTGGCTTAGTGATCATATTGGAAAAAACCCTGTTGATGAACAATCACATTCAGCCTTTTCTACTGCACCAGTCGCCAAATTGGCAACCTGCTCGTAAAATTTAGTCCCCAAATTATTTTTTCACTCGCCATGGCGACCAAAACAGTCGCAGCTTGGAGCGCTGTAATGAGTTGTCTTGTACTTACACCAAGCAAAACCTGTCAGGGCTTTCCTTAAATTTTGGGTCACCTATTTATTGCATTGATCTTCTTACCCGTAACAAACTTGTTAATTTGTGGGTGAAGTGTATAAACAACTGGCAAGTTCACATGTAACATCGAGGACCCATCATGCCAAATCAGCCATATCAGGTGTTACGGGTTATATGCCTTATTGATAGCTCTGACTAGTACGTTGTGAAGATAGCTTTCAGAGTGTGCAAGAGTTAATGTCATGCCTCTCAAACAAGTGAAAGATTTGATCAACTTACACCAGGATCAAACTGATTGAGATTGGGCAAGTGTCAAAAATGAAATCTATGCTTTGTTGTTGTCACTTGAAACTAAAGTTTTTGATGAATTTTTTTCAAACCTCTCTGGGATCTTATTATTTGATGTTTGATAACTTTGATTTGAATTGGACAATGAAGGTGCCAGATTTGTGAGAGATTTAATGTATCAAACATGAAAGACCGTGTTTGACCAGATTTCCAAACATAGAGAAGAGAGTTGAAAATACGATGCGCAGCGGAGTGTTTTTGATGAACTTCAAGTTGTTTGGAAATTTGATCAATCACTGTCTTAAATATTTGATATATCTTGTCAATCAAACTTAAGCATAAGCAGAAAACGGAAAAATTAAATCGTAAAAATCTATGCTAATGAAGATCAGATATCCAAACACTGTCATGGTCATAATTTCCCTTGTTTAAACTTGATGAATTATTAATGACTTTGAAAAGGAGTTGTCAAATGAAGGTCTTCTTTTGCTTGTAGAATTCACTGTCAACTGTGCCTCTCTCACTTCTTGCACTTTCACTGGCAAATCAAAACAGAAGTCATCTGAAAGTTTTCTTAGAAATTTCATTTGAAAATGAGTCAAAAGCTTTATCAAGTGGTAGTGGTACAACTCCTAACACATTATATAAGAGGTAGCATCATATGAAAACAGAATTATGAACTCTCGTCAACTCCCCTTGATTGATTTGCATGTACCGGTATGATCCAGGCTCTACTGGTTTGGGTTAATGTTAAGGAAGCTAGGTTGGTGTGGGTGACAAAACTGTTACCGGTAGGTGTACCAGACATACTGACGTTCCACTTTATAAAGTGGATGGCCACCCTCATATCCATGATTTAACGAAGTGCGTGTATCAAATGGGTGTCCTAGCTTGACACGGGGTCAAGCTGAAGTTTCAATTTCCTGATATCAGTCTGTGTGGTCAAAGTCATATATAACAAATATTGAGGCATTAATAGACAGATGGACACAATTTTGATTTTTATGTAATCACAGTGGAACCCAGTAAATACGATCACCAACAGGCCATAAAACTTTGCCTGTATTAACAGGGGTTGCCATTATATTATAATTAATGGGCTCGGGTCAAACTTTCCAACTGGTTTAAAGTATATCACAGTTGCACTTCTAAACAACTGCTCTGTAATAAGCATTCCAAATGCGGATATGATTTAAAAAAAATGAAACTTGAAATGTTAACACAGAAAGATTATCAAAACTCGCCTGTATTAATGGGGTAAAATTGTAAAGGGTTATAGGGATTTCAGAATGTGGCTGTTGCCAATATAACAGGGTGGCTACATTAACAGGACTTTCACATAAGAAAAGCTCTGGGTGTTTTTGCCGAGACAAAAAAACATGTAGAAGAATTTTATGGCCTTAATTTATAGAAAAACACAAGCTTTTTTACTTGACAAATCCTGCTAACAATTATATCTGGTAAAATTTTTCTTCAAGATAAACCAAGTCCGAGTAGTAGCGGTGGAAGTTTAGGAGGAGGTGGCGGTGGCGGCGGCGGCGGCCCTGTGGGACTTGGCGGACTTTTTGCAGGAGGAATGCCAAAATTAAAACCAGGTGGAGAAAGAGGGAAACCTGGAACAGGAGGTATGAAACAATTCAATATTAGAAGCAACATTTTTATTGTTCTTCTAGTCTTACAAAAAAAAAAATTTGACTGAATGCCATACATCTATCACATTTTTCACTGCTATGTGACCTTCGAAATCAAAACGCTCTTTGCAATAGACTTCCATCAATCCAACAGCTATACCTTATGGAATACCATTCTACAGAAGTGACTCCACATTTACATCGAAAGTGTCACAAGAACAGCAAAGATAGCAACAACAACAACAACAACTTTATTAACAACTTTATTAAAACCAAATATAATAGTTAGTGGATGACCTACCCCGCAAATAGCTAGAAAAAGCTAATCGAGGCGGGGTAAGCCAAATACAAGAACACACCTATTGAAAGACAGATTTACACAACAGCAATTAGTTTAACAAATAAATGGTACAAATTACAAAAGGACTGATTATTTACAAATATCTATTGACTGATAATTAAAGACCAGCAAATCTACTCGCAATTATATTTTACATACTAATTAGAAAGAAACACAGTTTACAAGGAACTTGGTTATTTACAAAAAAGAGAGGAAAAAAATATACATTATTAGTCAACTTCTCCAACTTTCTTAATTATCACAGGGATCTGAATATAGTCATCTTCGTTTTGCAAAATATTTAATAGCGACGTTCGAAGAACCCTTTTAAATGTTTTTTTTTTTGGCAAAACCCTTATATGGCATGGTATCTCATTCCATAGTCTTACTCCAAGTCGAGAGAAAGAACGCCTTTGCATTTCCAGTCTAGAATTTTGAACATAAAGGTTCCCAGAGGTGGATGATCGTGTATTATACGAATGAATGCTGGATGTTTCCTTAAATAAATGCAACATGTTGATTGGTGCATTGTTACTATTGATGTCGTACATTAAACTGGCTACACATTCATGATATAGAAATGTTATGGGAAGAACGTTAGCTTCAAGAAATAAAGGAATTGCATGATCACAAACATCTGCGAAAAACAACAAACTAAGAGCCCTTTTCTGGAGAATTAGAATTTTATTAAGATACTTCTTACCTGCCTGACCCCAGGCTGGAAGACATCAATGAAAGATTTTTATCAATTAATACACCAAGGTACTTAATGTAGACTTCAGACTCAAGATCAACATATTTATTTTGCTCATAGCTTTGAAAAAGTGAATATGAACTACCACGACAGGAAGGAACGTTGAACAGTCCAAATAACAAAGTATTTCCAGATGAGTTATAGTTGCTTCATGAAATCAATTTGCTTTTGTGTTCAACATTTTCACTGTAAATGTGAAGCCGCCTCACACCAGCAGACACGAAAGGAACTGCTGTTTGATTGATGGAAGTCCATTGCAAAGAGCCTTTTGATTCCAAAGGTCACCTAGGGGTGTAAACATCAATTGGTAAATATCAATACTGTTTTGGCTGTCTGCATACCTCTTTTTATTCTTATGGAAGAGTCATTTATCAGGCATTCTTATGCCCAGAAAACTATTAACACTTGTTAGTCTACATATAATTATGTTCTGGAATTTGTTTTTTGAGTTGTGCCATTAAGGCTGGTTCTCATCAGCGCACAAGCATAAGTATAAGCAACATATGCAGATGCAATAGTGCTGTTAAGTAGTGCGTTTTGTTTGGAAATTATAACTAAAGACGCTAATTATCAGCATCTTATTGCTTCTGCATATGTTGGCTTATGCTTATGCTTAATGCGCTAGTGTAAACCAGCCTTTACTGTTCATAGAAGAGTTTCATCTTCTATCAGATTACTTACTTGACAGAAAACATTTCAATGTTTGGAAATAATAATTATGAAAAATAATATTATGAATAATTACTATGAGTTTGTTGATTCCTGCATTTCACTGTACAGAGAGCACACATCAGCCAGTAAGCTGTTTTCTTGTATTTAGGAGCCAAAGGGCCTGCTATGAAACCACCAGGCTTCAAACCACCTTCACCAAGCAATTCCAGTTCATCAGTTCCTCCTGCTTCGGGTGGTAATTCAAGACCACTCCCTCCTCCACCAGGTAAAGCGCCAGGCTTTGCTCCTCCGCCACCACCTCCATCTAACAAGCCAGCAGTATCTGACAACTCTAGGCCTCTTCCACCACCTCCGTCGGGAACTGGATCAAGACCATTACCAGCTCCACCACCAGTGGGTGGACAAAAACCACCAGCTCCAACGAGGCAAGGTCCTCCACCACCGCCCCCTGGACGAGGAGGGGCGCCGCCACCACCACCACCACCTATGTCAACTCCAAGAACAACTGCGCCTCCACCTCCACCGCCCATGAGAAGCAATCCAAATGTGGCTCCTTCACAACCTCCAACCTCAAGAGCAGGTCCGCCACCACCTCCTCCTGCTAGGGGTGGCCCACCACCACCGCCACCCCCAAGTAGGGCTCCTCCACCGCCATCTTCAAGGCCACCATCACAAGCGCCTCCACCACCACCTCCTAGTAAAATTCCCCAGAAGGGGAGTTCTGGAGCACTGTCAAGTCGAGGATCAGGTCCTTTGCCTCCTCCTCCACCAGCAGGAGGGCTAGGACCGCCCCCTCCTCCACCGTCTAGAGGACCGACGGAGAACAAGAGATCAGGTCCGCCTCCTCCACCACCTGTGTCATCAAGTAGATCAAATAGCATGATGAATGGACCAACTAGAAATTCGCTTCCTCCTCCTCCCCCAGAGGCGATCACAGGCTCAACAGAAGGTAACACAATTAACAGTGCTTTGCTCACTGGGATATAGGGGGAATATTGGTATTTTCTAAAAGAAATAGAAGACATGTTCTCTGTGTTTCTATCGAGTTATAGAAACACTTGCGAAAGTTTGGTAGAACTCGAAAAAGCTGTGGAAACACTCGCCTGCAGCTCGTGTTCCCACAGCATTTCTCGTTCTCCCAAACTACCACTCGTGTTTTTATAACTCGATAGAAACACGGTACATGTTTTCTATTTCTTAACTGTAAACTGCTACTGCAGAGACGCAAGAACAGTTTAGAAATGAAAGCTTCTTTTTTGTTTAATATCCTAGAAACCATAGCCGACAACTTGTAAGCTCTAATTGAATTTACTTCCATATGAAAAACAAAGTGTCAAGTTACCATTTATAACTAAAAATAGCAAACATCTCATGCGAACGATTTACTCCCATATGAAAAACAAAAGTGTCAAATTACCATTTGTAACTAAAAATAGCAAGCATCTCGTGGGAACAGGTGCTGACGATTTGTTAGCTCTAATTGAATTTACTCCCTAGTGTCAAATTACCCTTTGTAACTAAACTATTAAAATATCTCGTTATATTTGCATGCAACAAGAACAAAACAATTGTTACTTACACTTGCTATTGTAAGCGTTAGAACTGTCTCAAATTTAAAGTCTCGTATCCTCTAAAACATGTCTTAAGAACTAGACGCAACGACTTGTGACCTCTAATTGAATTTACTCTTTGTGAAAAAACAAAAGTATCAAGTTACCTTTCTAACTAAAAATATCTTATACCATTTGCATACCACTAACTCACGAACTTCTTCAAAGCTCAAGACTCATCTCGTTCATAGCTAAAATCCTTAGCCTAACCCATAGAAAATGAAGACATAAGCCCAATATATGAATACTTCCTCCTCTTTTATAGAAGAATAAATATGGCCGTTCTGAACTGTAGCAGGATCAAATCTTCTCACATACCATTTACCTTTACAACAGGATTGCTGTTTAATAGTAGATCCAATCTGATTGGTGTGACAATCATACATCTCTCACTGATCCACTCACTGAACCACCCATCCATAACATACCCGACATGCCGACTAAGAGGTATTTTTTTTACAAAAAAAATAACTCAAAAATGAGATAGTGAATGAGGTTGTTGTGGGGACTACTGGCTTAAAAAAACATTAAGCCAAGCACAGAGAGTTATTCTGTTATCTATTTGACCTTCAGTATTTGAATGTTTCCTTTTTTTCTTGTAGAGGACTTTGAAAAAAGATTTTCATTTAATTCAGATCTACCTCCACCAGAGGCTTATGTAGAAACAGCAAAAACATACCCAAGTAAAAATCCTAAGAAGAGTGGTAAGTTCTAGAAAGGTTGCTGGCAAAAGATCCAGCCCAGGTTTTTCGAAAGGTGGATAACACTATCCACTGGATAAATCACTATCCAGTGGACAGCGTGGTTTGATTTGTTAACACTTATCCACTGGATAGCGATTTATCAGTTATCCACACTGGGGCCAGAGATAATCCTTGGCAAGAAATGGTCATGGCGTACTAGCAATAACTAAGTACAGGCTTCCAGCATTTACTTGAAAACCAAAGCAAGACGCCAAAATTTTAATTAAAAGAGTGAAAAGTCTGTGGTTGTACTGAAAGCAGCCCACCAAGCTGAAACTGTTGTGTGAGGGGGCTATGTGTATAATTGCTACCTCCTAGTCTATAGCAGGTTAACCCCAAGCATTGCGTCAAGTTGCCCTTCCAATTTTATTACTCGTTTAATATTCTCTCGGCTGGTAAAAGGCACTGTGAGGGTAAAGGTTCTTGCAGAGGAACTCAAGTGTCACAGCGATCCCAGTCAGCACTTGTTCTGGACCATCCCATCTACATTTGGAACAATTAGGTTACCATGTCGCGTTAACTTAGCTGGTCCACAAATTCTTCTAGTCAGTGCCAGATGCACTATTTTGTTTAACAGTAGATAGCTGATTTTGATTGTGGTTGAAATGCCATCTTTGCTTTCAGGTGGTGCAAAGTCTTCTGGAAATCCTCCGAGTGGGGTGAGAGCTAACCCTCCTCCACCTCCTCCATCAAGAGGGGCTCCGCCTCCACCGCCACCTCCTCCAAGGAGATAAGGCATGAAGCATTTGTCAAAGTTTCAAAGCAATTCTAGGAGGACCAATTTTTTATGATAATTATAATAATTATTGATAATATTGATCCAGATTTGTGGACAGTATCTGGTGGTCTTTACGCTCTTTTCATAGTTGTCACTTCTTAAACCTTGTGGCTTGTTGAGGTTGGAGAAGGTTATTGACATTTTGCAACAGTAATTGACGATCTGTTGTCAATAGAGTATGGAATACACATCTATAGACCAATCACTTGTGAAAAATGAAATTCACGTTTTGTATTTTTTCTTTGCTGTATATGAAGAGGGTGTAGCACCTTTTAGCTGTTAGATTTCCTTGTTTAAAGTGGTAGAAACAAGGAAAGTGTTACACGTATCCCAGTA
>OZ026601.1:33691908-33704408 GCA_964020085.1 Micromussa lordhowensis | reverse complement strand
AATAATACCTTGATCACAGTGTTAAAAAAAGGAAGTCATATTCTGGGAACAACAAAGCTGCTTGACCACAGCTTAGACAGAATTTGCAAATGGCTTATACCAGTTGTCATAAGGCAAAATATATGCAGTCAAGGCTCTCATAAGCTAACACCTCGGAAATTCGAAAAAGTAGTCAAATCTAGGGCTGGTCGCTTACAAGAATGAGCTCTCGTAAGTGACCGCATGGGTAATACAATGGATAATTCATTATTCATAAAGAAAAACAAATAAAGAAATTGATGTTTATTGAGTGTCTTTATATCTATTATAGACATGAATGAACTTTATGTTTAATTTTTACAATACTGCACTGTACAAGATCTTGATGAACCATTAGCGCAGTGTGCAGTTTTATTAAAGTGTTGATTCATATGTAAAAGACTCTAAGTGGTTGCTTACAAAAAGCTTAAAAATGAAGAAGTCCAGTTAGGAATTTCCAAAAGTGGTCACAGTGGCTTACAGGAGCGGTCTCTTATGAGACTGTAATAAAATCACTTCCAGCATCAGACTATACCGGTAATTACTAATTCATACCCTTTTTGGCTAAAAATTTTTAATAGTATCACTCATAATAATTACTTTATGTTACAAGGAAATAAATGAATACAAATAGGTGCTCTGTAGCTGCAATTGCTGAAAATTGTAACAAAAAGTCATTGTATCTCAAACCAACAATATCTTTTGGACCCGGTTTAACTGTATTGTCTTTTAACACCTGTACAATAAATTTATAAATATAATTCTGTGGTGAAATTATTACTAAAAGGATGATATCCTTCATTAGCATCCATACATCCAAGGTTGTACAATATACATTCTACTTGTGTCATCTTGCCCCTAAAATAAGCAAAGTTACATTACTCGTTTGTTAATGTGTCAAAATTTAAGATATTCTAACATTATTTTGAATACAATATGCTGCATACATTTATACCATGCCTTAGAAAATACAGCCAATCAGAATACAGGAAAGCCATTGTGTATTCAACGGTATTACATCCAACCTTCCCATCATGCGATGTGTGTGTGTCGCATTGATTGTGGTGGCCCATGTATTTTCTGTGACTCATGGGATATTCTAAGGTATATCACTCAAAAGCATTATATAACTAGTACGTACATCTCTGATTACCAGCCAATCTATTGGCTAGCATGTGAGACCATGGAAGAAGTCTGCCATTCATTGCCCGGTGTTCTTGAGACAGACACTTAACTCTCACTTGTGCCTCTTGCCACACAAGTGTATTTAAACAGACTTAGCGGAACTTTAAGGGTGAGCTAGGGGAGGGGGACTTATGTTGGACTAACATAACTCAGAGGGGAGCACTGGTAATAATAGATGTTTCAAGCAGTGTGGTCATTTTTGAACAGGTACATACTCAACATTTTAGATGACAGAATGAAGTTCCAAGTTAATAGTTCATACCTGCAGGTACTGTTCTAGATTTAGCAGTGTGGAGATGGCCTGGCCCATAGAGATAGTAACACCTCTTTTCAAATGCCTTCACCATTTTCTTCACCACTTCATCAAAGAACACAGTTGAGAGCTTAGAATGGAGAACAGATCGGAACTCAAACTCTATCTGCAAAAAAATGAAAGTCTCAATCTTAAAGTTGCTTTTAAAAATGTTGACTTGAATAACTTAATGATAGGTTGTGTCATCACTAGGCCAAATTACTTGCTGAACATTCTTTCTAGGTGCTTGTTTACAGATCAACATTTACTAGTCAAACATGACATCTGTTTTCATTGTGAATTTAACCCAGAATTTAATCCGCTAACTCCGATGATTCAAATTACAAAAACCGTGCCACTTACAAAAATGGACAGGAGAGGATTCAAGCACTTTTAATGACTTCTCTTATATTGATTCTCACTAAATTTACGTGAAGGAGAAGGCATTTCTTCCAGAGGATACAGTTAATGTCCCTATAGATGAGGAGGATCCAACAAAATGTTGGAATGTGGGAACTGGTTCGGCATGGAAGTGCATTGAAATAAAGAGGGTCCTAGACAAGGAACTGGAGAATATAATGTGGCCGCAGCAATGGTAAATTAAAACAAATGAGAAGGATCATTGAACTTCTGCCATTCAGTAAAAGTTCTGTTTTGCATTGAAACTGAACTACCAGGTAAACTGAACCGCGAAGGAAGTATCTGGAAAACTGCCAGATTATTTTTCAGGCATCTGCCACTACATGCAGTGGGATTGGCTGCAGCATTTACCTGAGGACAAGTTATACTATCTCATGAGGTAGTTTAACTTGGTGTGAATTTCCAGTCATAAAGGCAAGATATCCCCTTTATCTCCTCATGCAAACAGCTTGCAATTTTATTTGATATAGGGCTTAAGGCATCTACAGCCAGTTTAAACTGAATGTAATACTTCCCTTGGATGCAAGACACCTCTAAAGGTACATGGTAGCTTTTCTTTTGATTAGAGTGATCCAGGTTTTAAACATCACAATATTCTTGTGCTATCTCATTCTGGTTAATTAAAATGATTGTAATATATTGCATCATGTTATACTTAATACATCATATTATCACAACACATTTCAAGTCTAAACGACTTACATAAAAGTCCAGTGTACAAGTATTAGGGTTTCCCGGTAATCCTGAACTAAATTTCCAAACAGTCTTCATGTAGTTGAACATCTCCCCATCTGTGCACTCAGCCTGTCATAATTGTAAATAATTTACATATTACAAATAAAAACACAACTTAAGCCCTGGTCAAATGGCGCATGATAGTCGATGATAGTTGATTCTCTCCTAACTATCATCAACTATCACCAACTATCATTCACATGGTCAAACGGCCAAAGGAGTTTGTGATACTTGACGATAGTCGCGCAAACAAAGTCACGCGAGTAGCTAGTTCCAGGCCAAAGGCAGGGCCGGGCCTCATATTTGTCTATTAGACATGATATCAGGTCATCACTCCATCTCGCCGCATTGCCCTTCTTACCCTTTGAATGTTTAGTGATACGCTTCTAATTCTTGCAAGTTGACGCTTTCTTCGGAAGGTATCTTCTCCATGTTATCTTGGTCTTCAATATTTTCTTTGTTATGATTATCATCTTGAATATAAACAAGAATTTCATTGACTATCATGAAGAATTTGAACAAGCTCAAAATGAATGATAGTTGATGATAGCTGATGATAGTCAATGATAGTGTATGATAGTAGGTGGTCAAACGGAAGCGCACACTTCAACTATCATCGACTATCATGTGGCGTTTGAACAGGCTTTACAGTTCTGTGTAAGACATGCAGTTTGGATACACTCTAGGATAAGAAACAAGGTCAATACCTTGACTAAGTTTGGTGGGACCATAGTTACAACAGAATTATACTTTTCCACCACAGGTGGGAAACCAACAGCTAGTTTGGCCTTCAGGTAACCTGGTTTCCTGGACAAAATTGCAGAGTCCCTGCACCAAGGAACAAAGTGTTTGTAGTCCTCGACATCTGATACAACTGCATACATGTCCTCCATTGAGTAACTGAGGAGAGGAAAAAAATATGTTTTTTCCCAATTATATAAGAAAAAAAAAGAAAATTTACAAGTATGGTTGAAGTTCTCTCATAGGCAGACAACTCTGCTAACGACCACCTTCACAAAACCCCATTTGAACTCCCATACAAACTCTGTATTTACTCATTCCCGTAAGTGGACATTTTGTAAGTCACCACAGACACATACTACAATCTAGACCTTTCCTTTGTTTTTAAGCTCCTGTAAACAGACACTTGAAAGGAACTGGGCCTGATCGTGACTTTGAAAGATACTTATCAACATAATTTTGTAAACTGTATCACTGCTTTAATTTGTTGCAATGAGACTGTTAATGTTAATGTTAATGTTGGCTGCAATTATGATTTGTTCTTTAATCACTAAGGCCCATCCTAATACTGCAGTGCACAGTTCTGTGAACATGCATCATTACCATGGCATTGCAAAAGGCAATAAAACAACAACAACAACAACGAATTATTTGGCGGAAATTGTGCATTCCTCATAGTTCTTGTAAGCTGGGCAAGCTCCCGTGGGCAGCCATCTTTCCCTTACAACTCTAGTGGCCACTTAAAACAACTCTTCTCGTATCAGCCAGCTCCAGTTACGGACAATACCATATCTAGTTATAATTATGCTTGATAATTAGATTAGGCTGAAGTCCATCTAGCGACTGACAGAGGCATAAGTTGGGATATGGTTTAAAGTGAGGGTAGAAGATAAGGGCTGGGTGGGAGGGGCTAACCCGTGACCTAAGGCCAGTGAGCCCTAGATAACAGGCTATCTTGGATCTGCAGCCTAACCCTGTGGGCTGTACTAGTGAGAGTGAAGTATCACATGAGAGGTATCTAATTATCTGTGCACATGAGTTAGGACAGCTCTTTCATGTCCCAGTGGTGTCCGCTAACGAGGGCTTCCACTGTGTACAGTTGAACATCAACACATTACGTGCTTTTTGTGTTTGCGTGACCCTACCCTAGATCATGACTAGTCAAGCAAATAACAAATAAGGTGTTCAGCCTAGAAACCTTATTCATTGCTTTTCCAAGGCTTCTAAGCAACGTCAACTGGATCACATTTAAACTTAAGCCTTACTAAGGTACATATTACGGGTAAATTTTATAAGCCGGTCTATAAAAGTGTACTCTTCAAAGTTGTACGAAGCTGAACTCACCCAAGTAATCGCCTCTCGGAATACTTTTTACGTCGAGAAGCACTAAGTGGATTCGGCAGGAGAGATCCTATTAACGTTCTTCTTGGTTCTCGGTTTACGTTAGTGATTTTAGTTTCACGAGAGCTGTGGATTTTATTCCTCAATATTGCGTCAAAACCGGGCGAAAGCCGGCAACAACACAGCCTCAACGACCTGTGAAAAAAAAAACATTCCCAGAGTCTTAAACGAGATCACCGAACGAATAACCACTGCAAACCTAAAAGCATTCGCTTCTTTTAATAGTTAGTATTATAAATACCTGTTTGCTTGCCAGACAACTCCAAGATGTCGAAACAGCGGCAAGGATCTTTTTATACCGACCGCCGCCATTTTGAAGAAATAATATTTCGTCATTTTGATTACTAATAACACATCTGACCAGGTTACCAAGTAAAACAAACATGGCGGTCGGATTCGGTTTTAACCGAATGGCAAAAAATGACAACAATCTTTTTGTGGCAAGAGATCTCGGTAAGGAAATACGGCGAAAAACATTTAAAATGCGCAATTTTACATCCTAAACTAGATGATCGTGAGTTTGAAATGAGATGATTATCTTTGATGCAGTTTTCTTTTTTATCATATTCTTCAGCTTCATCTGTCAAAACTCTCTTGGGACCACTGCACAGGTGATACACGTTTTAATCAACTTGTTTTTTACATGCATTGTAGTTCCTTATCGGGTCCATGAGGACTCTTGAGGCCGGAAATTGTGCGATAGCAGAATGAATAATAACTTGTATGCTTTGGTCTAGTAAAAACTTCTTTATTTTTTTTTTTCAACATATTATAATTTAATATTGCTAGATTTGAAAGTAGTGAATGTATGTACATATCATGCACCACAAAAAGTAGCCATTACCTTACTAATTGACTGATTGTCAATGACTGTGACTGTCTGATCATGACTGACTGACTGTTTAGCTGAATGACTGTCTGTCTGTCTGACTGACTGACTGTCTGCCTCTCTGACAGAGTAACTGACTGATTGTGACTGACTGATTGACTGACTGTCTTTCTGTCTGACTGACTGACTGACCGACCGACCAACTTAAGAAATGAATGAATGCTATTTTTGTCATGTTCCCAGTTTGAAGTGCTGTTTGTCAGATGACGAGGCAGTTATGTGCAGCAGTACATCCAAGTTGTTGCAGTTCATTGACTTTCAGGTGTGTAATTTGCATATCACTGACATCTTTGGATAGGTGAAAACTGCATCTGCAGATGAGGTATACGTGGTACTTTTAAGACTTGCTGATGTGGACTTGCTGACTCTTGTTTGGAATATACCGGTAACACCAAACTACTGTATACACAAAATTAATAATAATTTAGAATGATTCTTTCCAATGCCCGCACACTTCCAGACCCCGCAAAAATCATATGGAAGACCAAAAAGTTGTGTGCAAGTGTCAATTAAAAAATGTCTCACAGTTGTTTTGTTACTTGATCTGTAGCATCCAGCTGGTTATATAATTAATGATGCTTGCCAAGGCCAGTACAAGAAATACAGAACAAACTGCAAGACTCTGGTCTGCTTGGCTGGTTTCTGGAGCACAGTAGTGCATGATTTACAAGATCAGGTGTGTGACTTTTCAAATGTTTATCTTGATACATTTTCAATAGACAACTTAGTTGACTGTTAATTGCTTTACACCTCAGGGCGTCCCTGTTCCAATCATTGTACGTCTTCTTGATGATGCACTGGAAGTTTGTGAGGTGGTTTGTCAAGAAATGTCCATTCCAGTTTTTGAAGCTTTGCCTAGTCACCATACATCATACTCAGCTCTTACTGATGATGATGTAGCTTCCATTGCCAAAGGCCAGGGATCAAATGTGGGGTCATTGTGTAGTGTTGGTGAAAGATCAGAAAGGCTGGAAGAAATTGATGTTGTTGATGATGGTGGAGATGATACTGACATATCATGGTATTTCAGTGGTAGAATCCCAGGGGTTGATGGTCAAATCCCAGGGGTTGACAGTCACATCCCAGGAGTCGATGGTCATATCCAAGGGTGTGTTGGCCATATCGTAGGGGTCCAAGGTCACCTCATCGGGACAGATGTCAATATCCCAGGTGAAACTGATATGAAGTTGATTAAAAAATCGTGCTTAACAATGGAACTTCCCCACAGTGGTCTTCTGGAAATGAAAAGTTCTGGCAAAGAGATAAGTAGAGATGCACGTTCTGCCAATAGCAATGATACCACGAGGAATGCTTTGTTAGGAGCAGAATATGGCAAGTTTGTAGTGGACATGGGAGACGCAAACGTTCACCTTGAAAATTTGTCATCTTCTTGGGTGAATGCAAGAAAGCCAGGAACGTTTCCTGATGCACCAAATAAAACTCTGTTGTCAGTAGAACATAAAGACAGAGACTTGAAACTTAGCTCACCAAAGAAAGAAGGAACCTGTAGTGAAGACTATGTTTCAAACTCAGCTTTAGAATCACTAGAGTTCTTTAGTGAAACTTTATCGTCAAAAATAGATCACAAAGATGACGACGAAGATGAATTTGAAGCGTCATTTCAAGAGGTGATTCGAAATTCTGTTAACGAAGATCTAGGAAGTACCACAGCTGAATTAACAGTTCAAACGCGGGAAAGGGACACATTTCTCTCTGAAATTAAAAGTGCAAGATGCACTGAGACATGCCAAAAACCAAACAGCCCAAAATTGGAAAATACTGAAGTGGACTCTTCTAACATTATGAATAAGAAGCTCATGAATCCACTTAGTTTTTCTTCGTCTCGTCGCAAAGAGAAGGAAGAAAGTGATAAATTGCTGTCTCTTCTCTCAGCAAAACTCGAAAATAAAAGCAAAGGTTTCCGAAGACAGATTAAAATGGCGGAAGTATTCAAGGGAAGTAGACATTTTATGCAACATTCAGTGGACGAACTCTTAATACAGAACACTTCTACAGACATTTCATTCAATGGCAAAAGGCACGTAGAATGTGAAACCTGTTCAACAAGTAAAACCAGTTTACAGTCTGTCCTTAAAACAAGCCAAACAGGAAAACCAGCTTTGGCAAATTTAGCACCACGTGATAGAAAAACTGGAAAGGAAAATTTTGCAGAACAAAACCAAGATAGTCCTGTCGTTGTTGCAAAGCAAAGAGACGAATTGAAGCTAATTGAAAAGCACAAGCAGCTGTTATCAAAGCTTGGATCGCGTCTCTCTCACGGCAAGGAACAAGAAATGCAACTTGCCATTGAGGTGGTGAATTCTCTCCTTCTCTTTTCCGGTAAAATAACACTAGAAGAATTGGAAATTCCTCTAAGAATGATTCACACAGAGTTGGTTCAGGGCCCGCCAAGTTCGTTCTCCCAGAGAATGGACGGTCTGCTGTTGGAGAGCACTACATCTTACCACACTGCTTCAAGAAGTCGCATGTCGGTGCCTGAATCACAACTCTTCGTCGCCATAGTTGATGGCGATGTGACCGAGGAATTTCGCCACGTGGGCTTAAACAAAGAATACCCAGTTCAAAGAATTATTGAGAATGAGGATGTTTTTAAAGTGTCTTTCAATCAGGGGAAAGATTGGTATCAGCGCGTAATTGAAACCCTCCGTAAGCACAAAATTGGTCTTCTTGTCGTGAAAGGAATTGTACAGGATTCAATTTTGGATTTTTGTTCATCTCAAGGTATAGCTGTGCTTCAGAACATTGCATATCCTGCTCTCCAACTGCTCTCCTATGCTACCGACTCCACAATAGTAACCTATCTTGCCGATTTAAGAGAGCAAGATGTGGGAAGAACCATTACCATGGAAACGTGGGACCTTGGCTGGGCGCCCTCATTGGTGAGACGGAGCAAGTCCAAAGCTGGGGGCGGTCATGAAGTCAAAGGCATTAAGGCCTGTCAGTATGTCCTTGTTAAAGAGGTACACGATGAAAGAGCAAGCCTGGGAGGTAATATTCTCGTTATTATTACACGAATAAGTTTGCTCAGACAACCAATAACTAAAATCAACCAATCAGATTGTTGGTTCAATATTTTCCTCTTATTTTTCTTGCCAGTTTCTCAGCGGTCCGGAATCCTAAATCCTTGGATCTGATTGGCTAATCACGCGCGCGTTCCAGATTTTCACATCCGGACCCCGAGTTACGGACCGCTCCGAAATTTTTCAACTTTGGCAACTTTTCAAGCTTTTTGTTACATGTACACCGTAAAACAACGTAAAATCTAAACATTCGATTTTTCGTGAATGCGTTTCTGTAGTATTCTAGTCGAGTGAGAGGCTCGTTTATTTTTTTTTTCACTTTCTTTTCTTCCTTTTCTTTATTAAAAACGAAGTTAGTAAACACTAAGTCGGTTCCCATCAATTTTCGTTTCAATTTACATTTTTACAGTGCTAATTTAGGCGGGCCAGTCGATCCAATTACAAGCGTTCCAGAAGTTTGCGATGTCTTTCTAGAGTGTGACCGAGGACATTTTATTAAATCTTTTCGATCGTGAAATAAATATTTACTACCCAAGCTTGCTGGTACTTGGAAAATATTGGCCCTTGGTTTGTTTAGTACGGGCCTCGCCCTCGGGGGTGGTACTCCCAGAAAAATTAGGTTGGGGTGTGCGGCCCGCTTACCAAAACCCTTACCCTATTTATGACCAAAATCTGCGATTTTTCCTACCCTATTTATGACCTGACCAAAAATTTGACGTCCTATTTATGACCGTTGCGGCTGGCACAGTTGCCTTAAACATAATTCATGAAGGGCTTTGGTTGATGATCTTCTCGACAATGATGAAAAAGTAGCCTCTTTTAAAAAACGTCCCCAGTTCAAGACGAGAGCAAAAAGCATACCCTATTTATGACCAAAATGGCCAAAATCGATACCTATTTATGACCAAAACAGCTGAAAAATCATACCCTTTGGGTCCGTACATACCTATATGGACCATATAAGGGAGTACCCCTCCCCCCCGGGACCTCGCCGCGCGCGGTCTGTACTGCCAACACCTCTTGGCCGGTATCGTTGGTTATACCTGTATATATACCGGGTTGTTGTTAAAAAAAGAGTAATTCTATCGGGGTTCAATTTAGGCTCGATTAGCTGCCGCTGTTCTGTCAAGGAGCCCGCGCGACTTCCCGAAGGCAGGAACGAAGACCGGACTGGAAAAAGCGGCGGGAATCGAGCCTGGGCTCCATTGCATTACTAAAAATCACCATCTCTTTTTCTGAACATCAATTAAGTTAGTTTTATTCCTAATTAACTTGTTTATTATTCTCAGACTCGTACAGCCCATTACAGACAGTGTTACTCTGCGGCCCCAGTAAAGATGTTCTTTGTGACATGGAAGAACGCTTCTGGAATTCCATTCATCGTTTGAAGAATGCCCTCTCTTGTGGCCGAGTGCTGCCTGGGGCGGGAGCAATTGAGATCGCTTGTATACGACGCCTAAATGAATTGGCAGGTACATTGGTGTTACGAGGTTACTTGTAACAAGATGGGATGCCAGTCCATCGTAGGTTATCTACCTCCAGCAGTTCACTGATATCCCATTTATACACCAGGGTGGAGACAGGCACTTTTAACGTCGTGTCTTTCCCAAGAACACAATGCAATGACCCTGACCAAGGCTCGAACTCAGACCGTTCGATCCAGATTCCAAAGAGCCAACCTTAAATCACCTTGTCTCCTCCCCCACCCACCGCGTCTACCCCGCCCCCCCCCCCACGTAATGTGTTTAGAAACTAAAAATAGAGTGAACACGTGAAAGATCTCAATTTTGACTGGAAGGGAATTGGCCGAATTGCGAACACAGTTTGCTCTGACTGCACATCTAAAGAATGAATGGCGTAGTTATTTTCCTTGTGAAGTAGACATAACAAAATTTAAGACCCAAAATCTTAAACGTTCCATTTGCTCAATACATCGTAGATATAGACCCATTTCAGTAATTCCCAATCTGGAGGACAAACAATGGTTGTTTTCTCCCCTGAGAGAAACAAACCTTTCAAATGCAAAACAATCTTATTGTTTTTTCCTCCAGATTGGGAATTAACTGAAATGGGTCTATTGGCTAACAAATCTGTTTTTGATTTTTGCAGGTGAACAAAGGGAACCTACTCTATCTCCCAACCCTCTTTTAGGTTGGTTACAAGAAAGCTTGGAGACTTTCAGACCTAGGGTGTACACAGCCTTTGCGCAAGGATTCAAAGAATTTTTGGGGAACGTTCTTCATAACTCCGGAGAGTTTTCCGCTCTTTGCGGGTTGTTTACCCGTGTTGAACAGTTGGTTAACTCGGGATGTTCTTTGGGTAATCTTGGAAGTTTCAAATATGAATGTTCTGAAGACAATCAAAGCGAACTACAGATCACGGCAGGAATCACGCGCCATCAGGCGACAGCGCACGTGTCTGACATCCCTGCGGATCTCACCGTTGATAATTTCCAAGATCCCGTTACCTCGTCTTGTGATGTGGAAAGCGTTGTATGGGATTGTTATACCGCTAAGAAAGAGGCATGGAGGCGCGCCGTTGGTATAGTAAGAATTCTGCTCCAGTCAGACATGCTGGTAGAAACGGGATTAACACGCAGCGACAAAGAAGCTGTTCTCTTCTAAAAGCCTCCATTGCCTGCGTAGCAAGCGTTCCAGTACGAACGAAAGAGGTTTTTCCGCTTTCTGGTCGCGCCCTCGCTCGCCACACCATCCCCTCTCTCCGTCGATATTTTTTCTATCGCCCAATGTTCGCGCGACCAGCAGGCGAGGAACTCTTCTCGTACGGGAACGCTCGTATGGTCCTTTTTCCTACTTCGCTTTTTTGCTCTTTTCGCAGACTGATCTGAGAAACGGAAGTAGTAATAATCAATGGCAAAAGAACACTCCATACTCTTTTACTTCTCACCCTCTCTTGCCAAAAGTGACGTTACCAAAACGTAATATATAATAATTTAATTAATAAAAAATATTCAATATTCATCTATTTATTTATTTAATTTAATAAATCACCTTTTTTCTCCAAACTTTGGCTTGTACTAAACTCGCGGATTTCTATGGAGAGGAAGCAACCGGATATATGTTATTTTTTCTCTCATGATGCACTTGATAAGAGGGTTTCCGATCTTTTTTTTATTATTTAATTGAGTTTTTTTCAGATTCAAATTTGAGGAACCGTCATAGTATTCCCTTTCATCATAGCCCTGGCCTTGAGAAAGACTTATGTTGTACAGTGGAACTTTGCCTTACGGTCACCTCATTATTTCGGCCACTTTATCTTTTCCGGCGAAACGCCCATACATTTTCTTTAATGCGGCCATCCCGTTAATCCTAACCTGTATGACCTTCATAATTTCAGTTATCCCGTTGATGCGGCGACTTAAACCAGTCTTTCCATTGTTAATAATTCATACACTGTTTTTAAAGTTATATCTGTATTCCGAATGCTTATTAAGGAACAGTTGTTTAGAAGTGCAACAGACCAATTTCGATATATTAAAATTCAGCCTAAAACAATAGACCTCAGCACGAGGCTCCGGGGAACAACTACAGAGTTTGTGGGGTTTATTCCCCGGAGCGTCGTGCTGAGGTCTATTGTTTTAGGCTGAATTTCAATATCGCAATTAGTCTATTGTGTTATAGCTGTTAAGACGTCACTCGATTTAGACCAGTCGTGAGGTATGGCCCTACCCCGTTAATATGGCCACACTGTTAAGGGCGGTGCCTACTAAATACAAAGGTCTTTTCGCAAGATTTGGACCATATGGAAAAGGTAAATC
>OZ026601.1:33666908-33686908 GCA_964020085.1 Micromussa lordhowensis | reverse complement strand
CCCCGCAGTAGCAGGACAGCTCGGTGGTGACGCCACAGTGACGCGGCTGTTGCTCGCGAAGAAGAAGAAACACAACGACACGCTGGCTGCGTAAAGAAATCAGGGTGACGTAGAAGTGACGTAGCATGTAAGTTTCATTTTCTCTTTCTTCTAGATTCCAACGAGTCGACAGCGAAGGGATAATAATTTTAGCTACGTTTTTTTGTCGATTCCTCGAGTGGAGAATTCGGTCGTTTTGTAGTTGGATTTGCTCGAGCGATCGCGATGCGGGCCTCATCGGTTTCTCTTCTTCTGGTTCTTTGTAGAGATCACGAAACAGAAAGCTTTCCCTTGTCCCAACTTTCCCTATCCTGTATCGTTGTGTCGTCGATTCAAACATGGAGCAAATGGAGGATCAGGCTAATGTGACTGAGATGGAAAACGGCAGCACTGTGACTGTTCAACAAGGACAGGTTCTTCAACAAAGCTCGCCGCAAACATCGATGCCTCCGCCGATGCAAACGCCATCAGTGATTCAGGCCAACCAACAGTCCGTAATACAGACCGCTCAGTCAATACACTCCGCTTCCCTTCAAGGTCAGCAAATTAGCTTGGCCCAGGCTGTTCAAGTTAACGATCCCGACGATCCAACTGGAGGGGTTTTAGACGAAGAAAGCAAAAAACGAAGGGACATTTTGTCGAGGAGGCCATCTTACAGGTACGCCAAGAGTGCGGGAAGAAGTTCGATCGATCGCTTCCTTGTAAATATGATCCATCCAGGCTCATTACATGCAGTATGTTGTGTGATATTTCACGTGTTTAATATTCAGACAAAGACGTGTTTTACGTTCTTTTTTGTTCCACTCAAACATCTCGAATCAAACGTACGTGGAAACGTAAAAGCTGACGTGCGATATTGCGCGAAGGTTTGCTACAAAGCACGAAATGTCGCCATCACTACGGTTCCGTTACTTCAGTCTCGTTACGTTACTCGTGGTTAAGTTCCGTACGAGAAAGTGAGGACTCCGATTTCGTATTTACCAAAAGTTTGACGGATTTGAATTGGTTTTGACAAGAAGAATTATCCCTGATCAAAGTATTTTAACGATCGAGGTCAGTAAAGCGAGACAGACTTTTATGTTTAATTCCTCCTTCCTGGGAGTTTAAAAGAGCTGTTTTATTCCTCTGGTAACTCTTGACCTTGTGGGAATGTTGTCCATTTGGGACGGCGGTGATTCTGTGATTTTCTCCTCCTTATCTGTGTATGATAAACTTATATTTGTGGGCGGTCAACTTTATGTAATTTTGTCGAGTCATCCAACGGTAAAGTCTTTGTAAGGCTCGATCGATATGAGACTGCCGTGAGGAAACGGAAAATGGTTGACTACATTTTAAAACATAAATTCCATTCAATGCTTGAAGTACCATGATATGAAAATTAAGTTTCGATAATTTTTTTTTTTTTTTTTATGCATACCCTGCGAGGAGGAACAAAGTGCACAAGTTATATTTTTTCACTAGGGAGGTAGTACTGAGCTTATAGAAATGCAAGCTGTGATACTGTGATTTATTATTGATACACATGATGCGATGTGTACAGTATAATAATATTAAAAGGAGTTATTTAAAGCATGCCCCTGTAGGAATTTCATCTATAAATACTTATACAGAAATCTTATTAAACAAACACAAGGGACACAAGGGCTATACTACAAGGAGATCTGTCCTTTTTTGGTGTGAACACAGTATGGCCCAACGAGAGATTCAAAACTCAACTATATTATTGAAAAGCAGCTGTAGAAACTTAAGCTGGTTCAATGCTTAGAGAGTGCTAGCAGGTTGTAGTTATTTGATCAGAGATGTAATAAACTATTTATAATAATTGATCTATTTGTTCTTTCCCATAGGAAAATATTCAACGATTTATCTGGTTCAGAAAGCCCAACAAAAGTAGAAACCATATCTGAAGATATTCAAGCTCAGAGTGACGGTGCTGAGGGTGCTTCACCGATAGCTGTGATTACCACAAGCACTTTAAACTACCAACAGACACCACAGACGGTCACCATTCCAGGAACTATTCAAATTGTTACATCTGGAGAGGCACTTCAAACGGTGCCCATGGCGCAAAATTCATCTGGTGCTGTTGTACAATATCAACAACAGCAACAGGTATAACCCTGCATTTCATAAAATTGAAGTTGAACAAAATAAAGTATGCAAATGAATATATGAAAGATCATCTATTTGAACTGCAGAGAAAGATATGAAGACATAGATGATCATCGCAGTTATATACACAACTTAATGAAAAAAAATTCAGGCCTGAACGGGATTCGAACCCATGACCTTTGTGATACCTATCAACCTAACTAGTGCTTCATCTGTATATGAACTTCTAAAGTACGAGATGTTGATTGAGAGGGAACTTTGCTTATTTTTCTCTGCTTTTTTAAATAATGGTCAACAGCTTGGATTGGTTTAATTAGTTGTTCACAGCAAAATAATTAAATAACCATCAAATTATTGATGGGATGCATTCAACTAAATGAGAAGCCAGTCTCTTGACCAAAAATTGGACTTACCGCTAAACAGTTTTAAAATGAAAGCCGTTGGATTTTGCAAATGCACAGCCAATATCAATTTTGTCAAGTTCTTCATAAAATGTTTCACTGCAAGAGAATCAAATGACCACCAAACTTTTGATTGGCTTAATTTAATCAATTTGAAGTTGGTCTCTTGGCCAAACACTGGATTTATCAAACTCTCATCAATGCCTGTGTTGTGATTTTGCCAATCGAAAAATACAACCTTAAGCTTAATCAAGCAGCCGTCGTTGATGTCAAGTTCATTGTAATAATTATTTCACCGCAAGAGAATGGAATGACTGTCAAACTGTTGGATTAATTTAATCAAATTCAAAACTACCTTTGTAGGCGAACATACAATGTATTTAACTCTAAACAAATGAGTAAATACCTTTGTTGTGATTTTTCTGAATGAAAAATCAAATTAAATTCAGCGCATGGCCCAATAAATTGTTGTGGTCATAATTTCCAAGTTCTTTGCCAAAGTTTTTCACTGCCTCAATTCCAAATACTGTCCAACTATCGAGGGGGAAAAATTGAACTCAATGCAGAGATAACCTTCTAGATGAACATTGAACACACTGAACTCCTATATTGAATGTGTCAGTGCCTTTGCTGTGAGTTTTGCCAAGGGTACAAATTCCACTCCCTATTAGCCTCTGTAGGTGAGCTTATATTACTGGAGACAAACTTAAGCTTTCCAGCCCCTCCCTTCAATCACATCTTTGGAACCTGCTAAAATCTAGGTGACACATGGCCAGCCGTAACCAGGGTACTTTCTCGAGGTAGAGAGAGGACCCTTTTCAAATTCCTTTGGCGTAGTATGGATAGTGCCTAAAAAATTATGATATCCAAAATGTTTGCATTTTTGTCTGGTTTCATTTAAGTCAACAAAATTATATACTTTATGAGCAGCAGTCTTAAGTTCTTTTACCCCTTTATTTTGAAAACAAGGAGATTAATGTAAGGTAAATTCTTGTAGTTCTAAGTTATGATTTACTGTTACAGGACGGTCAACAATATATTTATACAGCCAACCCAGGAGAGGTCCAAGTACAGGTTAGAGTTCTTCTTAACTTTAGTAAGCAATATCTTAAGTTCCCAACGTGTTTAATGCCTTTGTCTGTCTTCTCAACAGCCAAGGCTAATGCTCATTGGCTATAACTTTAGACAGGTTATTACAGACTACTAGTACTAATATTACTAGTACTGTTCTTGGGAAATCTTTGTTGTATCTTTGCACTTGTATTACAACCTTGTATTTTCATTATACTTACTGCACTCAGGAGTTGGGAGGCGCGGCGGCCTCATGATTAGTGCGCTCGACTCTGGAGCGAGCGGTCCGGGTTCGAGCCCTGACCGTGGACTGTGTGTTGTGTTCTTGGGCAAGACACTGTACTCTCTCACAGTGCCTCTCTCCAACGAAGTGTATAAATGGGTACCTGCTATTTGTTGGAAAACCTAACAAAATTGTTGGGGAGTGACCTGCGATGGACTAGCATCCCATCCAGGGGAAGTAGAAATACTTCTAGCTGTGCTACAGAAACCGGAAGCTCCAGCAGCTATGAGCCAGCCTTGGCTCCAAGGCTTCACTTTTTTTTACTCAGGAGTTAGTAACACTCAACAGCACTGGCTTTAGCCAATCACAATAAGTAAATTTTTTCAAGTGATTTTTATTGATAAAGAAATTTCTGTCAACAAAGGTATACTTAATGTGCAGCCAAAAAATATCAGAAAGGAGGATTGGAGACTGACCAGTCTATTATGATTTATTTTTATAGCAAGTTCAAGTAAGCAACAGTGGTACAATGTACACTATACCAGCAGCACAGCAGCAATACATCCGTGGACAGCTTCCACCAGGTGTCGTCCTTAATTCAACTGGTATTGGTGGAAATGGCCAACAAATCGCAGAGGACGCTTCTCGGAAACGAGAAATGAGGCTAATGAAGAACAGGTGAGATGCTAATTAACAGTAGGAACTTTGTCCTGGTTTTCTGTCAACTCGGGTTATGTTACTAGTACCTAAAGTTGTTTGTTGGATGAGGCACCATGCCTGGTTATTAGAGCACTGGTCGTGTAAAAACCACATCTTTCATCCTGCCACTAACGTCCTAGGCAAGTATTCTTTTTGCTTATCTCGCTATGCTCACCTCCACAACAATTTCAGAAGAAGTTTGCTGGGGAGGGGTGGCTATTCTGCCTCTACCTAGTTAAGTTGTTACTGTTAGTAGTCATGACTCCAACTTTTCGATACCCTGAAAGTACCCAACTGACTTACAACTTACACTCCTTCTAGCCATGATTCTTATCATTGTTATTTACTTGAGTTTGTTTCATTATACATGTACAGAGACCTGTAAGCTGCAAGCTATATTCTTGTTTTCTAACCCTTCTTTTTTAACTTGGTCACTTTCGCAGAGAGGCTGCCAAAGAGTGTAGGCGGAAGAAGAAGGAGTATGTCAAGTGTCTTGAAAACAGAGTCGCTGTCCTTGAGAACCAAAATAAGACTCTCATAGAAGAACTGAAGACACTCAAAGACCTTTATTGTCATAAGTCTGAATGAAATTGTTTTACTTCACTGTAAACACTAGTCAAGGGTGATTTCCAATGACTTTTGCCAAGCTTTGTTTCAAGACATTAGCACAGCAGGTTTTAATCAATCAAAGCGAAAAAGTTTTTAGTTCTTGGCTGGTCGGTTGCAAAACTAAAATCAGCCATTGTTTTGGTTGACAGCAAATGATGCTATCATTGTCTTTGTTGTCTGTCTCTCTTGTATGTCATTGGAATTCTGCTCTAAATAACTCACTCAATTGAAAGCAACATTGTAAATAACCCCTCACACATTTTATTCGTTTGTAATAATCCCATGCATGCATGATTTTTCTATAAAAAAAACACCATAGTCTTGAAGGTTTTACTTCCAGCGATCGCATTTTATTCAGATTATTGTCAGTGAAAATGTAAACAGCAGTGCCATCTCTTTCATATTTGGTGTAAAAAGATGTTAAAATTATGTAGATTTAGGAACATAATAATAGTATAAGAGCTTTGTAAGACTATAAAGTATGTGTTCTACTCTAAGTGGTAACCAAAAGATATTTGTATGGTTGAATAAAAGCCAAATTTTAAATTTTATTGGCAGTTTATCACTTAGCCTGTTTGTAGTCATCTATTTTCTTTACTTTTCCAATATTATTATGCACACAGAATGCTATTCCTTACAGAATAACTTGGCATGCAGGAAATAGGGATGGTTCCATTAAACTGGACCAGCCTGAATCATATTACATCATGTGGCTGTGTCTTACAAGGACTGGGAACTACCAAATTCACAAATTTGATTGGCTGAAATTGATATTGACTGCAGTCTAGAATTGTCGAGGCAGGTTACATTTTGTAGTGAAAAAAGTTGCATACTGAAATACATTTCTGCCAAAAAGCCTAAGGAGAAAAACAGAGGAGAGGACAAGCAAACTTTGGCAGATTTAACTTCAGCTCATCGTCGTCGGCAACCAGAATTTCAGCTAGTACAAACCAGTTACATGAAACAAATTAAAATTTTCTTGTTTGCCTTGTAGTAAGCATCTTATAACTGCGCTTAGACGGTCTGTATGGGAGAATAAGTATAAGAGCTTATAATACAGTGCGAGAGATAGGATTTTGTTGTTCCTGAATTATATCCCTTGTGTGAGATGAGAAGGATTTGAGAGTAAAATTTCAGTGGGGGATGTATTTGTTTGTGGACTGGATGAGCTTTCTGGCCCCAGTTGTTCAAAGGCTGGATAACACTATCCACCGGATAAATCTCTATCCAGTGAATAAGTGTTAACAAAACAAACCGCGCTATAAACTGGATATTTACCCGGTGGATGACCTGGGGGGAGATCTTTTGTCTAGTGGCCTTTAAATGAGTGGTCGCTCAGCCACTCAACATGGCGGACGGAGAGTAGCGCATTTTTGTGGCAATGGATAGCGGAATTGGAGAGAGAGAAGGAAAACCTACCGGAGCGATTGTAACTGTGCGTCTGATAAGGTCGTTTGAATACAGAAATATCAAATATGTCGTCTTCAAAGACGTGCCATTAGAGCAAACAGTCGAGAATTTTATGAACTTTGTAATTTCAGGTGATATTTTTTTTCTTCGGTTGTGCTGAATTCGTGTCTTGTGTATAGAAACTTTAATGATTATGATTTCATTTACAGAGATAAAGAAAAGACCTGATGTACCTCCCCCATTCAGAAACTTCACATATGGTTCGTGGATGATCATGCATTGGGCCATTCAATTTATCATCTTGAGGAGCTTTGAATTGTACCCCCTCAGAAAATAAAAAGTTTTTACCCCCAAGAAAGGAAGATCAAAGTGCCGACACACCTCTCCCATCAGAATGTATTCAAAGATCAAAGGCGCTGACACTGTTGCCCCCTCAGAAATGGTCTTTAAAGACTCCCCCCTCCCCCCTCCCCATCAGATTTCCAAGTACCTCAATAGGGGGGTTGCAGATAAAAATGGAATGGCCCATTCATTGCGCAATATAACTTGAAAAGTGATAAGCCTAGATATGCGGCAGGACACTAGATTCCCTCTTCTCAACCTTAGAAGGCTTGATAGCAAACAAGTATAGTTCACTTTTGTGATAAGAACAGACTAACTAAATCTGTGTAAACGCTGAACTGGAGATAAATTTCCTAAAAATATCGAAAGGGGCCTTGGAGATGACTAAGAATTTTTCAGCTTTGCCATGCAGCTATTGTTGTTTGCATCACTTGATTCATACAAAAATTCGATATGATTATCACAGGGTTTTAAATTCTTTTAGGATTGTAAGAACCAATTTGTATCTTAGGCTTGGTGCATGTGACAAAGTTGTAGCATCTTGCTCAATCAAGCCTCAACCACATTTGTGCCATTGTTTTGCTTTGCCCAAGGTGAGAGAGAGACTTGATATGATCCCCTTATATATCAAACAAATGTGTACATCCCACCCCACAGGTATATACCAGGGTTTCCATGCTTCTATATGAGTGCATTGCCATGATCTAAAAGCTGTTATTTTCATTGTTTATCCCAGCCAAATTTAAGCCCTAAAGCAGCGCCTATTAGTAGTCAAAGGTTTATAAAACCAGAAAACATTTTTAGGGAAGACAGCAACTAATCAAATCATGATTGCACCTCGCCCACCTATCTTCTTCGCACTCTAGTACGCATAAGGCCGCAATCATGATTGCTGATCATTAAAAATATCCCAAAGTAAGCTACCTGCATGCCAGCTTACTCTAACCACTGCCTTAATCCCACACACGTAAATAGTAAAGATCCATAGTCAGCCACACTTTTGTTTTTGTTTACATGCAAGAGTTGGGCTATTTTATTTCATTTGGTGCATGTCAAAACAAAGGAAATCACTGCTAAACTACTAAAGATAATTTAAGACACACTCCAGAACAAAACTTGCAGTAAAGCAATAAGATTTTGCTTCACCATGCAATATTGATAATATCAATGGCGTTGAAAATAGCGGAGGCTGACTTGGGTCCAATTTAAGACTATGATTCAGTGACAGGAAATTCCAATCCCCTGTGGGGAGAGTGTGGGTATTTTCTGGAGCTACACAAATATATTTGCAGCCCAACATAATAATCATTAAGTCTTCATACCTCGCATGCATATCAGTTGTTTATCTTTGTAGTAGAAAATAATGTCTTATTTTGTTTTGATTTATCATGAATTTTAATTCTACTCAAAACTTTTCAGACACAATGAAAATTCAGCATAAAGCACATGGTGCAAAGGTGAGAGGTCTATCTAGAACATTGTGTAGCATTTCGGCTTAACATAAAATTTCATGAATACTTTCTTGCTAATGGTCTTTGTAAGAAAGGGTTAAAAGGCCTTTGTGCCTCTTTCTATATTGGAGGCACAGTGGCCTCATGGTTATTGCACTCAACTCCGGATCGATCGGTCCGGGTTCGAGCCCTGGCCGGGGACATTGTGTTGTGTTCTTGGGCAAAACACTTAACTCTCACAATGCCTCTCTCCACCCAGGTGTATAAATGGGTACCGGTGAATTTAATGCTGGGGGTAACCCTGCAATGGACTAGCATCCCATCCAGGGAGGACTAGAAATACTCCTAGTCGCATCATGCTATGGAAACCAGGATAAGCTCCGGTCTAACGGGCCACTTGGCTCGTATGCAGACTTTACCTTTTACCTCTCTTTTTATAGACAAGTAATCCTGTCATTATCTTAGAAGATGATGAGAAACTTATTTTAACTCCAGATCACAGTCTTTCTGACAGTGGAATTGGTAAGTAAATGTCTTGCTTTGCCTTCAAAGTTGTGAATTGTTATGAATGCCAGCGTATGACATTTACAGACTGCGGACTACAGACTACATTTAGGTCTAAACAGCAATCTGGTTAGCCTGAATAGCACTCCAGTTAGCCTGTTTACGGGGGCGTGTTTAAAACACAAAATGGCGAAATGACGGAATGGCACTTAACAATGTGGGATACGGTTAACCCATACAATTATTGAGAGCTAACCACCTTCAAGTCAGTGATATTTAGGCTAACCGAAGAGCTATTTAGGCTAACCGAAGCGCCATTTAAGCTAACCGAAGTGCTATTTAGGCTAACCGAAGTACTGTTCAGGCTAGCTGGAGTGACATTTCGTCATTTCGCCATTTCGTGTTTTAAACACGCCCTGTTTACGGTTAGCTATTGGTAATGGAAACAGGAATGCAATATTTAGTTAAAAAGTCTACAGTCTGTGGTCTGCAGTCTGCAGTCTGTAGTCTGCAAATGTCAGACACCATATGAATGCTGCCCTCAAGTGCCTCTTGTTAAAGTTGGTGTAGAATAAAGTAACATACTCTACTGCATTTTAGTCTAGTAACCAAAGTATTTTGTCAGATTTCCTTGACAACTAGTTTCTAGTACACATGTGCTACTGAAAAATATTTGAACTCTACTCCCGTTTTTAAGCAACAAGTCAAATCTTCTTCATTCATCCCCACCCCCCTGCCACACCCACCTCACATTTTGAGCACAGCAAGAAAAAAACAAATTGATGTTCACAGCAAGGAGAAGAAAAGAAATGAATACATTTACCTTGGCTGGGTTGTTCGAAAGCTGGTTAACTCTAACCCAGGATTAAAAGTTAACCAACATATTAATTTTTCTGGTTTAAAAATGTTTTTCACTGCTTGTGTTTTGGGTAGTTTGAGATTAAATTTCAAACTCAAAACTCAAGGATAAACAATATAAACAGAAAAACTCACCAAACAGTTCCAAATTTAAATCAAAATTCACGCTAACCATGGGTTAGCTTAACTGGGCTTTGAACAACCCGGCCCTGTTCTATGGGCTTTCAAAACAAAACAAGTCTTCTATGGAGATAAGCAAAGAAAATCGTCTCTTAAAACACAAAAGGGGTCTTACATATTCATACCATGAAGCTGCTGTGTCATTTCCTTATCTATCTGTTAGGTGGACCTCAAATCCCTAAGACCTAATCATGGTTGTTGTGAAATAATTCCCTTATATTATTTCCTATATTTCCTAACAGAAAATGAAACAGAAATCTCTTTTTTCAAGAAAGAAGATTATGAGAGATACAAGGCAAATCCAGAGACAAAGTGGTAGAAAAATACAAATAAACTATAATATCTCGCTTCAGTGACCTTCATCATTTGAATGTGAGAAAATTTGCATTTTTAACTGACAAACTATAATATTAATAATAGTTTCTGTAGTACAATCATCCTGCTAAATATATTGCAATTCTAAGGTTGCACAGGGTTACACAAGATTATCTCAGGGAACTGTCAATTTCTATTGAACTGATTGTGATAATCAGAAAAATCAAAGGTGAGGTTATAACTGTATTCTATGGTGGCTAAAAGCCTTTGGTTTCAGTGGAAAACACTTACAAAACCTTGATTTTCTGGATATCACGAAAATTGATTTCTTTTTTGTAATAATTATTGTGTTGTCACAATGTTTTTCACAGTCTTTGTAACCTATATGTCTTACTAGGCGTCCTTTTATGACAGTAAAAGATGCCATTAAACCAGAAAAGATAAAAAAACCTTAGGAATCAATATTACTGGCAGGGATGTATATGCTACTTCAAAGATAAGTCAAAGTGAAAATAAATACTGTGTGTGCAATAACCAGTGCCCACGTGACAACTCCAGTTTGGGCAGCAGTCTCTAGTAACGTTCAGGTAGGTACGTCATGTATGGGGACATGTATTGTACCGAGACATATTTCATAGATGTCTTCATTACTTGAGGTTCTTCACCTACTTGAGCTGCTTCCCTTACTTGAGATGCTTTGCTAACTTGAAGTGCTTTGCTTACTTGAGGTGCTTGACTTACTTCAGATGCTTTCCTTACTTGAGGTGCTTTGCTTACTTGAGGTTCTTTGGTTACTTGAGGTACTTGCCTTACTTGAGGCGCTTTGATTACTTGAGGTGCTTGACTTACTTGAGGTGCTTTGCTTACTTTAGGCGCTTTGGTTACTTGAGGCGCTTGACTTACTTGAAGTGCTTGACTTGCTTGAGGTGCTTTGCTTACTTCAGGTGCTTGACTTACTTGAGGTGCTTTGCTTACTTGAGGTGCGTTGGTCACTTGAGGTGCTTTCATTACTTGAGGCGCTTTCACTACTTGAGGTGCTTGACTTACTTGAGTTCCTCTTCTTACTTGAGGTTCTTTGCTTACTTGAGGTGCTTGAGTTACTTGAGACGCTTGACTTACTTGAGGTGCTTGACTTATTTGAGGCGCTTTGATTACTTGAGGTGCTTGACTTACTTGAGGCGCTTTGATTACTTGAGGCGCTTTGGTTACTTGAGGTGCTTACTTGAGGTGCTTTGCTTACTTGAGGTGCTTTGCTTACTTGAGGTGCTTTGCTTACTTGAGGTGCGTTGGTCACTTGAGGTGCTCTGCTTACTTGAGGCGCTTTCATTACTTGAGGTTCATGGTTACTTGAGGTCCTTTACTTGAGGTGCTTTGATTACTTAAAGTGCTTTGCTTATTGAGGTGCTTTAACATGGATAATTAAACTACAAAGTTCCTTTAGAAAATATTTTCAATTCGTTAAATAAAACAAAACACCTCTTGATTTATCCTGATTAATTTTTTCGTAGAGCAGCATTGTTTTAATGGGTTGGATTGTAAAATAGGCGACGTAGAAATGTACAAACGATATTTCAAAAGCGCTCCTAACGGCGGGAGTAATGATCCTGGGGAATTGAATATAGTCATCGTCCTTTACTAGCTCAGGTAACCAAAGCACCTCAAGTAACCAAAGAACCTCAAGTAATCAAAGCACCTCAAGTAAGTCAAGCACCTCAAGTAAGCAAAGCACCTCAAGTAAGCAAAGCACCTCAAGTAAGCAAAGCACCTCAAGTAAGCAAAGCACCTCAAGTAAGCAAAGCACCTCAAGTAAGGAAAGCACCTCAAGTAACCAAAGCACGTCAAGTAAGCAAAGCACCTCAAGTAAGCAAAGCACCTCAAGTAAGCAAAGCACCTCAAGTAAGTCAAGCACCTCAAGTACCTTAAGTAACCAAAGCGCCTCAAGTAAGCAAACCACCTCAAGTAACCAAAGAACCTGAAGTAAGGAAAGCACTTCAAGTAAGTCAAGCACCTCAAGTAAGCAAAGCACCTCAAGTAACCAAAGAACCTGAAGTAAGGAAAGCACTTCAAGTAAGTCAAGCACCTCAAGTAACCAAAGCACTTGAAGTAAGGAAAGCACCTCAAGTAACCAAAGAATCTCAAGTAATCAAAGCACCTGAAGTAATCAAAGCACCTCAAGTAAGTCAAGTACCTCAAGTAAGTCAAGCACCTCAAGTAACCAAAGCACCTGATATAAGGAAAGCACCTCAAGTAACCAAAGAATCTCAATATTCAAAGCACCTGAAGTAAGCAAAACACCTCAAGTAAGTCAAGCACCTTAAGTAATCAAAGTGCCTCAAGTAATTCAAGTACCTCAAGTAACCAAAGCACCTCAAGGAAGCAAAGCACCTCAAGTAAGCAAAGCGCCTCAAGTACGTCATGGACCTCAAGTGACCAAATCGCGTCAAGTAAGCAAAACACCTCAAGTAAGTCAAGCACCTCAAGTAACCAAAGCACCTCAAGTAATCAAAGCGCCTCAAGTAAGTTAAGTACCTCAAGTAAGCAAAGCACCTCAAGTAAGTCAAGTACCTCAAGTAAATCAAGTACCTCAAGTAACCAAAGAATCTCAAGTAATCAAAGCACCTGAAGTAATCAAAGCACCTCAAGTAAGTCAAGTACCTCAAGTAAGCAAAGCACCTCAAGTAAGTCAAGTACCTCAAGTAAATCAAGTACCTTAAGTAACCAAAGTACCTGAGGTAAGCAAAGCACTTCAAGTAAGTCAAGCACCTCAAGTAACCAAAGCACCTGAAGTAAGGAAAGCACCTCAAGTAACCAAAGAATCTCAAGTAATCAAAGCACCTGAAGTAAGCAAAGCACCTCAAGTAATCAAAGCACCTCAAGTAATTCAAGCACCTCGAGTAACCAAAGCGCCTCAAGGAAGCAAAGCACCTCAAGTAAGCAAAGCGCCTCAAGTAACCAAAGCACCTCAAGTAAGTCAAGTACCTCAAGTAATCAAAGCGCCTCAAGTAAGTTAAGTACCTCAAGTAACCAAAACATCTCAAGTAAGCAAAGCACCTCAAGTAAGTCAAGCACCTGAAGTAAGTCAAGTACCTCAAGAAGTCAAGCAGCTCAAGTAAGCAGATCCTCAAGTAAGTCAAGCACCTCAATTAACCAAAGCACCTCAAGTCAGCTGTCAAGTAAGTCAAGCGCCTCAAGTAACCAAAGAACTTCAAGTAAGCAAAGCACCTCGAATAAGCAAAACACTTTAACTACGTCAAGGACCTCAAGTAACCAAAGCACCTGAAGTAAGGAAACCACCTCAAGTAACGAAAGCACCTCAAATAAGCAAAGCACCTCAAGTAAGTCAAGCACCTCAGGTAACCAAAGCACCTCAAGTAACCAAAGAACCTCAAGTAAGCAAAGCACCTCAAGTAAGCAAAGCACCTCAAGTAAGTCAAGTACTTCAAGTAACCAAAGCACCTCAAGTAACCAAAGCACCTCAAGTAACCAAAGAACGTCAAGTAACCAAAGCGCCTCAAGTAAGCAAAGCACCTCAAGTACGTCATGGACCTCAAGTAACCAAAGCACCTGAAGTAAGGAAAGCACCTGAAGTACGTCAAGGACCTCAAGTAACCAAAGCGCCTCAAGTAAGCAAAGCACCTCAAGTAACCAAAGCACCTGAAGTTAGCAAAGCACCTCAAGTAAGTCAAGTACCTCAAGTAACGAAAGAACCTCAAGTAAGGAAAGCACCTCAAGTAAGGAAAGCATCTGAAGTAAGTCAAACTGCTCAAGTAAGCAAAGCACTTCAAGTTAGCAAAGCACCTCAAGTAAGGGAAGCAGCTCAAGTAGGTCAAGAACCTTAACCTTGTACTCGACCCAACCCTCTCCTGGAATGACCATATCGACCACATTACCTCTAAAATTTCATCTCGGTTGGGTATATTACGGAAGGCCCGTAAAGTCATTCCTCGAGAGGCTTGTATTATCCTGTACGACTCCATGGTCCTTCCGCTCTTCGATTACTGCTCCACGGTGTGGGGTGGTTGTGGTGCTACGAACCGTAACTACCTAGATCGTCTGCAACGGCGTGCAGTAACCATTATCGAGGGCAAAAAGATTGAAGAACACAATGTAAGACTAACGCTAAGATGGCCAAACTTAGAAGCAAGAAGGAAATATCAGACGTGTCTTCAGGTTTTCAAATGCATAAATGGCCTTGCGCCAGCTTACTTGCTCAATCAGTTTACCTTTTCGCGAGAGTTCCACTCCCATGACACACGATATAAAGATCTTATCCGTCTACCCGTGGCAAAAACATCAAAGTTTCAATCATCTTTCAAGTACCACGGGGCCAAGGAGTGGAACTCTCTACCATCATCCATAAGGAATGAGCTCTCCCTTCCTTCTTTCAAAACGAAACTGAAAAACTATCTCTGTTATTTGTAATTAGTCTTTTATTCTTTTTTTTTTTTTTTTTTTTTTTTCTCTCATACAACTATACTTTTTCTTGTAACCTGTTGTGAAGTGTGTTAACGTGATTGTACTATACAGGCCTCTATTTAAACCAGCACTGCTGAATTAGGTGTGCCTGTTTAAACATAGTATATAAATAAATAAATAAATATAAAGACATCTATGAAATACGTTTCGGTACAATATATGTCCCCATACATGACGTACCTACCAACGTTCATTCGTTCTGTTAAACTTGAATACATTCGCATAGGCACTTCTCTCAACATATTGCTTACTCAGAACTCGAAAACATAAGGCAAATCGATATTTTCGTGCACGTAACATGTTGCCCAGAAACAATGCCGATGTCACGCATTTTGAAAAAGCCGTGTTCTATTTTCAAAACAAAGCGGTCTACCGCGCTGAAGACAGGCCAACAGATATATGTGTAAAAATGGCTTGTACCTAAGAAAAATAAAAGACCAAGAATACACGATAATAGCGATAGTGGAAATACAGAGCCTTCATGCCACTCTCCAGAACCCTTTGTGATTTTCTAGAGTCACTGGCCTCACAGAAATGCACCACAGTATTAGAATACGTGATTCCAGTTAGCCTTTGTAGCTGGCGGGATTTCAGAGCGGAAAACATACTGCGCAGCTTTCTGCGCATTCCTAACCCTACTTGAGGGTTCAGGCAATAATGCGTGTTAACATTGCCTGATTTCATACCGCGAAGGACTAGGTACGAGTCTGTAAATTATGGGATTAGCAACTATTGATCCACATAGAAATGTCCGGATTTCTCCGGATTTCCATACATTTCTCAAGGGACTCTCATCTTACCGAGGCGCTCCAGGCGGTAAGATGAGAGACCCTGGGAACGAGGTTGTGCATTTCTTTGTAAATTTTTTACGTTTTTAAATGCTTCTATCTCAGTGAAAACTAGCCCGATTAACACCAAACGTGGGGATTTTGTGAATCTCGGTGTGCTCTTTCTGACTATGTGGATCAATAGTTGCTAATCCCATAATTTACAGACTCGTACCTAGTCCTTCACGGTATGAAATCAGGCAATGACGGAAAGAACGGCGGACTGTAATAAGGAAGGCGAAGATGTCGCTTGGTTGATTTATTTCTACTTGGGCAAGCATGATTTTTTTGTCATTTCATTGTTAAGAAAACAAGGCTCCCCCTGCCTGTTCTTAGGATAGAAGGCCTCTTAGGATAGAAGCTTTGCGTCACGACCATGGACACTAAAGAACAACACGTGACACAATCACGCAATGACTCGCGTCTTCTGCTTTTATTATTTTATTTGCTAAAAATACCGTAAAAATACGAGCAATTTAAACTATTTTGCTGACTTATCATAAATCTAAATTTACCGGAGTTTCTCACTGATGGTTACTTATAAACTCCGGTCTATTTAGATTAGACTACGTCTGTAGATTCTATAAGGCTTAAATATATCAACATTTATGAGAAAACTGAACAGAAATAAAAAAAACATGCAGCATAACAGTAAGAAAAGCGACGACTGCTTACAAGAAATCGAAAGACGGTACAACCTGTTCAAAACTACATTGTTGTTGATCCAACAACCAGGCAAATAAGAATGTGTATAAATTTGAATAACCATGTATGTACAGATAAAAAAAAATGATTCTCGAAAGCATAGCTTAAGTTATGATGGATGGAGCTCCATCCTGGAACAATTTTAAGGGCAGCTAATTATTTGGTCCTCGTTAAAAGAAGTAGCAATGAAAGGCATTCTCTCTCGTTTAGGCACCGAACGCAGTATGTAAACCAGTTTGAATCATCAGTATTATACTAAAACATATGGCAAAGTGGATATAGATAAATCGGGTTTGACTCGGCGAGGAGCCGGCACAGCTAACCTATTGTGCCGACAAGTTTTGAGGAAGACTAAAACAGCCATATATATTCAATAAAATGTAGATTAGTTCTTTGTATAAGAGAACACGAAAAGTCTAGCTCGAATTAAAAGATCGATTAAATAAAACCCTGAGGTTTATCCACACAAAAAACACACATGGCATCAGTCAGTAGTCAAGTTCAACGCTCCTTGTCAACACTCAAAGCTTTTGATTAAAACACAAACCCCTTTTCAGTTCAAGCAATGTTTTGTCTCTGTTCTCTACAACCAAATCAACGAAACCACAGCTGTCGTCAAGGCTACGAGAGCATGTGATGACCACGTGACCACGCTCTGCTGACCAGCTTTTGGGTCTTCGTCCTCTTTATACATCTTCTTGACAATTGCCATGGAGCCGTTGTTAGGGCGTGGCTCTATTCCCAGGAGATCGCACATCATTGGATAAAGATCAAGAATCGAAAAGGGCTCTATCTCGTAATCCACTTTGAACGCGGGTCCTTGAGCAAATAAAATCGAGTACAGGTTTCCCTTCTGGGGAGGCCAGCCGTGATTGCCTCGTACCCATTCTCCTGGGCGGGCGGAGGCATTGGACTTGGCCACGACCCACCCAACGTCGGGATCGACGTAAATGGGCGGGATTCGTCGATTGTGCTTCCAGTGATAATCTTCGGGAATATCTTGCTTTTTGTACACAGCCAGATGTTCAGGAGTGTTCGGCTGGGTCAGATTATTGTAGATCTCGTCCAACATTCCTTCGTTTGGCCAGATGTGACCAATGGTTGCACTTTCGGTGAGCGTGTATGATGACGGGTCGATGTACTGATCCAAGAGGATCACTCGCTCTGAAGACGTATTCACCATGTTATGATCACTGACAAAGATTACGTTGACTTTGTCAACGAGCGATTTCTCCTCAAGTTGATCCAGAAGGTAACCAACAGCATCTCGATCCACTTCCTCAATGGAGTCCTTGTACTCTTGAGATAGAGCGCCATCCGAGTGTCCCTTCCAGTCCGGCGCATCGATGTACAGCGCGACAAAGCGAGGAGGATCGTCGGACTTAAGCCAGCCGATCACTCTGTCAACACGCTTGGAGTATGTCTCGGTCTCGTTGAAAAAATCAGGATAGCAATGTTCATATGAAGGCCAGCTACTTCGTGTCTTATTGCGCAAGTTAGGCAGCTCTTTGGGATCTACAGCACTGCAGTTCAATTTACAAATCGGTTTTCTGTAGAAGCTTGGCATTTCTTTGTAACCGCCAAAGCCAGGCCAAAAGTACACTCCACTGCGTCCTTTGTTTGTTGTTGATCGCTGCAGGGTCAGCCATATTGGCTCCGACTCGTTGTAGAATTTCGGGTCGAAGTTGCTGCAGTCGTACTCGAAAATGAACAACTCTTCATAGACTGGATCCCAGAACTTATTGGAAACGATTCCATGGCTCTCTGCGTACAAACCAGTGAGAATAGATTGGTGAGTAGGCCATGTTTTACCAGGAACTACCGTCTTGATGTATTTGGCTTTGACTCCATTCTTCGCTACACTGTCGAGGTTTGGCGTGTCCGCAAACTTGCCGCTTATCAGATTCCAAGGCATTCCATCCATGGACACGAGAAGTACGGTTTGTGGTTCTTCATTTTTAGCCATGCACGAAGGAACGACGAAAAAGCCGAAGAAGAAACAGAGGAAGGCAAACGGCGCGAAACAGGCCATTCTTGTTGTTTGTTACTTTGCAACGCTTCAGAGTCACACCCAGATTTGATTGACGTTGGATCAGTTGTTGACTCGGTGAGACAGTGATTAAAAAACGTGCTTTTCACTTTGCATAATATTCCTGACGCTGCCCGCGAGGCAGGTGGCAGTTTAATTCAAACTTTACTAGTCAAATTAGCATTTCTTTGCCGCTGCGAAATGCTTAGAAAGAAGTAATCGTCGGATTTTAGTCAAGCGGACTTGACTCAGAATGAAATTTGACGATATTGCAACTGCTCAAACAAGTTTGGAAATTTTATACTTTGTATGGGACTGGCGAAGCGAACCCTAATTGCATATAAATTATAAGAATATATTATTACTTTAACAAGAATCACTGAATATATTAAAATTTCGACCTTAGCTTTACAATGAAATAGACTGAAAATTTTATTTATCACAAACAACGAAACCCCGGAACGAAACAAGATTTCCTATGTTGCTGTGAGTGGAATCGCGCTTGTTTTAACTGTTTTCGAGCTTTCAATAGCTCTTCATTGAAATCTCTGAGGGAGCTTTTGTTGCCACTGAGATGCTCAATTTCCAAGGAAGCCCAAAATAAAATGATATGGTTGTCACTAATCGAAAATGTTTTTATACTCATTTGACATTTTGACAGTTTCGGCTTCAAATTGCTCTCAGAGCAAAGTGGCTGCCGCACCTGCGATATTGCTTTTCAAAGCTTAACTAATTTGCATTGCGAGTCAGACAAGCAAACCTTGATAAACATTGGATGAATTTCAACGAGCCCGGAATGGAACTCAACATGGCCGCCTCAAGCTTCTCATGTTTCTACCTGACAGACGACTATAATCTCTTATTCGACATTATTGAAGTGGAGTGGCCACAACAAGCTTTAGTAAGCAGTGCGAAAATCATGTAAGCTACGTGTAATGTGGGCATGACCGTACGAGTTAACAGCTCGTGAGTTTGCCTCGTCATTCGAAAGTGTCTCTTGAACCCGTCAGGAAAATAATTCGCTCCGACGAAGGGCTAACGCTCGAAACGTCAGCTTTCGAATCTCTTTACGGTGGCCAGTTCACATTCTCAACTGAGTTGATAAAACCAAATTACCTTGTTATACTCCCCACCGACGCCGCACCACAGTTTGTAAAGAAATTTGCCCCCTTTATTCAGGAGACAGTTATCGTACCCTCAATGTAATCGTGGACTCCATTTAAATTCCCACGCAGTGTCGTCCTCACCTAATACATCGATTGTTTCCAACTTTAGAGTCGTCGAGCAACTCCAAAGCAAATAAAAAAGGCAAAGAGTCCACCAGTTTGGTTTTTTTTTTTCGTTTATTTCGTGTCTTCGCGCGAAGCTTGGAACGCGATAACCTGGCACGGGTTAGTCCAACCAACCGGAAAATACTATTCCATTCTAGTCCGGAAGATAAGCGTAAAATTGTTCAAATTGGTGATACAAGTTCTAAATTTCGTATACTTGATCCTCCTCAGGTAGGTAATGATCTAAGATAAGGATCCACGAGGGAACCTAACGTGTTCACTTTTCATTGACCGGTGAAAAATTCCCATATGTTTTATATAAACCACAGGGTACCCAATTCGCCGAAAAAGCCATTTAAGTGATAGTGAGCTGTGGTATTTTGGAGGTAACATCTTTATAGCATAATCGCAGAGACATTTCTGTGTAATTAAACGTTTGATACTTTCAAAATGTTACTCATTGGAAAAAAATGGAAGT
>OZ026601.1:33649408-33661908 GCA_964020085.1 Micromussa lordhowensis | reverse complement strand
GATTACGAGATAGAGCCGTTCTCCATTCTTGACCTTTATCCAATGATGTGCGATCTCCTGGGAATAGAGCCACGCCCTAACAACGGCTCCATGGCAACTGTCAAGAAGATGTATAAAGAGGAAGAGAGCCCTACTGCTGGTCAGCGGAGCGTGGTCACGTGGTCCCTTGGAGCCCTGCTGCCTTTGGCAGTTTTGTCCGTTTTCCTTGGATCATTTTAGGTGAAAATGAACTGTCGTGACTATATATCATATCGTTAGCATGAACTTTATAGTTGAAAATCTAATGTCGCTTAGTGATTAATTGCATTCCGGCACTCCTGCAGTACCATTTGGGGATATCAACATTTTAGAACTTTTCTTGTCCTAAACTAGATATATTAACTGTAAACATGTTTTAGGTGAAAAATTAAGAACATGTCCTATAGTTGATCAAGTAAATAGTCAAATATCATTCTTCGTGTAACGCCAAACAGCTGACATGTTAGTGGTCTCGCGTTATTTCGCGTGCAGCCCTCAATGGTTTTCTCCTAGGGCTCCTGCAGTTGATTGCAAATGGACCTTTTCGTTGATACGACGGCCATTCTATTGTTTCAGATAGCTATTATGTGCTCCGAGGGCAAATACATACTAAAGACTGTGAGATGGATAAAAACGACTGAATAAATTTTGAACCACACTGTCTTACTGATTGACCTAGATAATATCAGACTTATACATACTTTGAACTGAACTTCAACTACTGTCACAGAATTTGCCTCACATATTAATGTCGCATGTATTAAGCACTGTTGTGCTAATTGGAGACACAATAAATAAATAAACAATATTTCAAATAGAGCATAAACTATTAAGAATCCCAACTTGTGGGAGACTAACCAGTTGACTATTTACACAACGCGGTCGAGACTCGGGACTACCGAGAACAAATCCAGATAGTGGTAGGGTGAAGGATTTGAACCAGGCACCTCCATAATAGAGGGCCCAAAACTTGGCGTGTACACTCGGACCGACCCTGCGAATACATTGGTGGCGTTAGTTTGGAAAATCGTAAAATTCACAAACCTGGGCTAACTAGAGAGCCGGCTAGACTGAAAATACCACTTGCACATAATTTGAGGGCCCCAAACTTAGGGTGTACACTCGCAGCGACCCTGCGAATAGATTCGTGGCATCATTTTGCAAAACCATCAAATTTAAAGCTTCGGGTTTATGTTGTTTTGGGTGATATTTCAAAACAAATTTCTATTAAAGTTGACACCAGGGAATTTAAGTGGAAAAGGTTTAGTGTTCGACCGATCACATTGTTGATAACAGCTTTGATACCTTCAGTACAAGATGCACTAGTCTGTTGAATTGTGTTCGGTTGTGTCCAATGCTGATTCACCTGCTAAGGTGTTTTCAAAACTGGGCGAGGGCTTCCAATTTGCTCGACACATTCAGCGGAACTGAGGAGAAAGTGCCAACCCCATGTAAAAGCGCGGGGTGTACAGCCTCAAAAGACCCACAGCGGGAGCTTTTGCGGGACCTTTTAGGGCAGTGGCGCCGAAATAACTATGACAGGAGATATTTTATAATCAACCTTACGAGTAGAAGGTATTCGAAGCAATCGTCTTTGTCCCTATTAAAAATCAAACATGGTCTTGTACTTTATTGCGTTTCCAATCTATATGTCCGCAAAGGCTCTCCACACTCGCCCCGGAACAGTGACTTCGTATTACTACGTTTTAGAACTATACGCTATGGCAAACACTTTGTTAGATATCTCGGACCATTCTTATGGACAAAACTTACCGAAAATAAAAGTGGTTCACCTAGTTTACCTGTTTTTATAAAAAAGAATAAGAAAACTGAACCTTGCCGACATTGTAACTAGCGACAGCAATTGTTGTAATCTTTGTAGCCAATAGAATTATTTTAATTTTTACAATTTTATCTGGTACTGATAAGCTTACATAGGATCTCTTTCACTCATTAAGTTTCTTTTTATCATTTTCCTGTAAATATCAACATCTTGCAAGTACCGTATGTTAATTAGTGTTGTTAGTCTATCCGCTAAACACATAGACACTTAAATAAAGGTTTTTCAGGTTACTTACTTACTTACTTACTTACTTACTTACTTACTTACTTACTTACTTACTTACTTACTTACTTACTTACTTACTTACTTACTTACTTACTTACTTACTTACATGAAGCGTCAGTTAATGTGTTGTTTTAGAATTGGTACCCATTAGGGGTGGAAAAAATATCAAGCCAAGCCCACAAAACAGGATATTGGTACCTCTTAGCGGTTCTTTTCAAAATTTCCGACAAATAGCCCCATCCTTTTTACGTGGGAAGCTCCTCCCCGGACGTTGGGTATGTTCTTCAGACGTGACGAGTCTCCATCTCCTGCGACACGCTTATACTTACAACTCCCCCCGGCTCCTCTCAAAATTGGATTCCACACCTGTCGGCCGTGCGTAAATCCTCAGTCCCGTGCGATCCTCCAGGAGCTTCCAGGGAGGATAATTGACAGCATGTCATTGTCTGTATAACTCTTAGCTTGATTTGTTAGTGTCTTCTGAGTTTTGACAAATTTCTTATGCGCCATATTGTCAGTTTTCATTTCTCATGACTTGATCATTTTACACCGCCAGCTCATTTACGTTCGGTGTCTCCTGTTGAAAATTATCTGCGCTTATCCTCGAATCTCTTTCGCCTGAAAGGCACCTCGGGAGGCCAAAACAACGTTTATTGATGATGCTGATCTTCTCCACGTAAGCTACAATGGAATTGATTAAACTCGACATGAAAGACAATCCGGGCAGCGCAATCATCATAAAAACATATTTATGCTCTTCAAACGGTATGATGTCGCCAAACCCGACTGTGGAATAGGTCACGAACATGGAGTAAACATTGCCAACGATACTACGTTCCGGCGACAAATTCGAGGAGATTGCAGACGCAACAATCCATGTTAAGATTAAACAAACAGAGTTGATTGCAAGGTTTCCCTTCTCCAAGAAGTCGCAGCTATCTTCATTGCACTGTATGGTGTGGAGTTTTATGTGCAATGGTCGGTTAATTGTTCTCAAGGCAATGTTTACCAGTTCACCGATCGATTTCAGCGCCAAAACTGTGAGGGGAATTCCTGCTATCGCATAAGCTATAGTGAAAAGTTGACCAGATGGCGTTTGCGGGGTAAGATTACCGTATCCTGCCAAAAAAGGAGTTCATAGTAAAATAAAATATTAAAGAAATTAAATTGGAAGAAAAGAGGAAAAGTTTTAAATACGAAGTGTCTAAATGACAGGCAGGCGATGAAGGTTTTAAAACAGGCTAAATGACCGGAAGTCAAAACGTTTTTGTAGTTTAGGCTAAATAACATTCCGGTTAGTCTAAAAAGCACTTCGGTTAGCCTGAAGAGCATTCCGGGTAAAGTAAATATTAATAATCCAAAGGATCAGTTGCTGCGTGGCACAAGTAAACAGTAAAAAAGTTTTAAATAGTAATAACAGTGCCAAATTAAATTCAATTTTATAAGCGGCAGACGTCACGGACTAGACGACATGGAGGTTCGCTGCGTAAATGCACTATCCGTTAGAGTCGCCAGGCCCGTAGCCAGGATTTTTTACGGGTGGGTGCGATCAGTTGATTATACGGACCAACGAGCGCCGGAGGCGCTCTTTACTAGGGGGGTCCGGGGGCATGCCCCCCTGGGAAATTTTGAAAATTAAGTTGTCTGAGACTGCATTTCGTGCGTTTTGAAGGTCAGTATGATAGCAATATAGGTCGCTAAAAGCGAACCTAAAAACGTGGATATTTGTCAAATTGTGAACTTCAAAATTGATTTTTTTTGGCAAAGAGAATGCTTTACGTATGTATTTTACAATGTAGAGAATAACAATGCCAATGTCACTATTTAAAAATAACAAAAATAGAAATAAAGTTGTAAATCCGTATTGTTCACTCGGCTGGCTGCTGATCATCACGATCTTTCAGAATTGTGCCAAGCTCAAGCCTCCTGGGGTGCATCTTGGCAAACAGAACAACACTATTATTTTTTTTTTTTTTTATTTTTTTTTTTTTAACAAAAAAGTGGACCTCAGCAGTCTGCGGGGGGGTGCGGGCGCACCCATCGCACCCCCCCTCCCTACGGGCCTGGTCGCGCTTATTCAATTCAAACTACTTTAACTCAACATTGAGGAAGCGCTAGGCCCGAAACGTCATTTAGTCTGTTTACTGGCCGCCCTGTCGGTCATATAACCACAGCGTCTTAAATACGTAAAGAGAATAAGTTAAATTTTACGAAGGTAGTTCCTCTTTTTGTTATTTTATTCTACAGTTTTAATTATGAGACTTTTACTTTGTGTTGGTACTGATCAATATGTTCTAGACTCTCTCCAGTTTCACAGTGTATTGATCATTTCATATCAATTGAATGCTCTCGGAATGGTCATAGGAGATCTGTAAATGGGGGAAAAAGTTTAAGCTGGGAAGTCATTCGACATCCCTATACTATTAAATAAATAGGAAATGAAGTGAAATAACATTGGAAACCTTACCATTAATGTGTGAAATTTTAGATGCCGAAGGTTTGATTCGGGGGCAAAATGTAGGGTAAGTGACAGTTTGGCTCTGTGGACAAGTGGCAGCATAATCGTTCTACAGCTTACATCTGAACTCACGTTAAAAACACCGTATATCACTTAAACAAGCAAGTTGTTAGTTTTACAGTGAAAAGTGGCCGATATTTCACTGACACTTTCTTTTTAAAGGTTAGATTTAGTCAATGAACGAGTTTGGAATCTAAAGCAATCAATTACACGCGAGCGACTATCATTTTTACACCGTTTCATCGAGGTCGAGTATAGTACAAATTTTGCATGCAAAATAAAAATAATTAGTTACCTATTGTAGTGACAAGCTGCAACACAAAATAAACCGAGTTGAGGAAACTCCATGTTGGTTTTCCTCCGTTCTTTCTCATGCCGTCGTAATCTTGTAACAGTTCGCTGATAATTTCCCTGGATAAATTATATTTCTGTATCCACTTTCTCCGTAAATCCTCAAATGAGTGCGAAGTAGCATCTTTATCACTGTCCTTCTCAATCTCCATAAAAATGCCTCCTCCGATTAAAATATAAACCACAAAGCCGATAAGACGTGCCAAAAGCGTTTTGGAAGCGCTCGCCATGTTTGTCGCATGTTTTGTGGCTTCGTCACAACGACAGGCTTCGATTCCAATTAGATGTCAAACATTTCATTGTAGAATTTTCTTATTAATTCGCTGTGTCATGCCTGGGCTCTGTTCTCTAGACATGATGCCAGCTGTTTTGGAAAAATAGTACCAATTAAGCCGACAAAAGTGATGATGATTGAGACATGCCACTCAACTTTATCGTCGAATCAAACTGTTTTACCAGCAACTTGAAGGTTTGTAAATTCCCGAGACTTTATTGGCTGAATAAAGAACAGGAAACAGGTGCCGGTAGGTGCACCTCATGAAACTCAAGCAAGTCGTAAAACTAAAGCTATTTTTAAGTACTTCAACTCAACTCCTGGTCAAGACAAAGGAAATTAAAACCGAATGCATCAGATACTCGATGGATTTTCTGCAAAATAAATTGTTCCCTCTCAAAATTCGTAAATTACTTTTCTAAAACTTGGGAAAGAAGGCTCAAAATTATAAAATGTTTTCAACACCTTTATCTAACACCTTTATCTAACTAACCATCTCCATGGTGATGATCTTAACAAGTGGAAATGTTCAATTAAAGGAGCTGTTTTTAACTGAAATTAAACCAGAGAGGAATGTACGAAGACTAACATAAAATTTTCCCTTTGAGAAAAATTACTCAGTGTAACTACATTCACTGCCAAGATAAGAAATTATTCCAGGGCTCGGAAATACGTGGCACTTTTAAATAGTCCGGTAAATCCGTGGGGTTTTCCTCAATGCTGGGAGGTATAGGAAGTATGCCTACCCCTAACCTGCGATCAGGCGTATTTTTTTTGTGAAAGACGAAGGGAAAAGGGAGAGGGAAAAAAAATTACGCCTGAACGAGATGCCAACCGCCCCCTAATTTGAATAAAGTAACTTGTAGTCTAGCTGTCATTTTATGAGCCAATCAGCACTCACCGGAAGTAACAACTTATTTGTAGAGTTTTCGGCAAAATACCCAGGAAAATAGTGCTTGCGTGTAAATTATAACTTAAATGCATAATTTGAAAACAAGGTGAGATGGCGCTCACAATTAAAACAAACAAGTATTGCTATTTCTGCAATGACAATTTACCAGTAGGAGCTGCCTTTATTGCCCTTATTTACGGTGACCAAAAACAAGGAATTCACCGGCAAGATCTGTTTCACTTCTGATGGCATCATGTTGGCAGAATTGCTCAAGAGCGTCGGATTAGATATAAGCTTTGATACAAATACAAGTTCGAGTCCTAGAGCAGCTTTGCAAAAAAGTGTGCAAGGAAAATTGTTAATTGTTCGACTCTTTTTCACGAACTAAAGGGTATTTTGATAGCCAAGACTGCGAGCATTCACAATCTGCAAAAGGTTACATGGAAATCGTTCTCCAAGCGGCTCCACACCAGATCCAAAGAAGGCGAAGGATATTCCTCAAGAACCGCAAGAAAAAGAACAAAAGGAACCAACGATTCGAGCGAGAAAATCCTTATTTGAATTAAGCTCTTCCCGAAACCCGTAGGCAGAACCGCCAAAACATCTTCCCATAAACAAATTACCCGCCGTATGCACTCTGTCTGCTCTACTTTCAGGGAATCATATTTAAAATATCTCAGGGCTTCAGCTAATGCAGTAGAAAATTCGTCCTCGCTAAAACCTCGCACCGCATCCGCCATTTGTTTTCTTCTAGCCGACTCTTAGACCGGAAGCTTTGTTGAAATATGACAGCCAATAAGAACGCAGTGTTTCAGGGGTATTGTTTCTCGACCAATCAGAGAAAAAACCAGAATCTGGTTTTTGAACATACGATGCGTCACGTAAATGTATCATGCCCTCCTTCGCCGCGTCTGAATACAGGGAAGAAGGGCATGATCGCAGGTTAGCCTACCCCCCCCCCCCCCACCTCAGTTCATGCTCCCAGTTTGGCAACTTCTGCCTGCATCTGCTTCAAAATCTTCAATATTAATTAACTTAACGTTTTGACGCTAGAACTTCGGTCGTCAGTTCACAAGGAGGTTCATTATCTTCCTCTGTGTGTTGTTCAACCTCCTCTACCTCTGTCTGTATTCTAATTTTCCTTTTCACAGGAAAGCATTTCGAGAGGTTAAAACAACGTTTACAGGTCATGTTGCTTTTCTCCATCCAAGCCACTACCGAATCAATTAAACTCGACATAAAACAGAGTCCTGGAAGAACAATTATCATAAAAATATATTTACGGTCTTCAAACGGAATGATGTCGCCAAACCCGACGGTGGAATACGTCACAAAGATGGAATAAATAACAGGAACCAGGCTCCGCTCGGGCTCTAAATGTGCGCTGATAGCAGTCACAATAGTCCATGTTAAAATGCAACACACAACGTTGATGAAAACGTTTCCACTCTCCAGAAAATTGCAGACACGTTCATCGCAGTGAATACTGTGAAGTATTACGTGCAATGGCCGGTTGATAGCTTTTAAGACAATGTTTACCAGTTGTCCAACAGATTTCAGAGCGAGAACCGTTAATGGAATTCCTGCCAGCGCATAAGCTATAGTGAACAGCTGACCACTTGGTGTTTTAGGAGTTATATTGCCATATCCTGTAGGGAAAAAATAATTAAAAAGAGTTTCAATGCGCAGCCTTTGAAACCTTGCATTGATCAGCCCTGTTATCAAGACTCCATATCCTTAGGATTTGTAAGTACTACGGGTATACTTTAGAAGAGCTTACGATCTTATTTCATAGCCTTATTATGTCTGTATTTACTTATGCAATTGAAGTATGGGCATGTGCTTATGGTAGTAAATACCTCTCTGAGATTGACAAATTCTGTAAGCGAGCATGGAAATATGGTTACACTAAGGATCGCATAGTTATTGACAATGTAATCGTAACTAGGGATAAACAACTATGGGAAAAAATCACCCATACAGATACTCATTGTTTAACAGATCTTCTACAGAGCAAACGTACATATCAATTTCTTTACGACAACGTGGTCATGATTATACCTTACCACGCATTCGCACAGAGCGCTTTAAGCGCTGTTTTATAAATAGATCTTTTTTTAACTTTATTTAGTTTTAATGTTTGTAGTTATGCATTGTAAACTTGCATTGTAAACTTGCACGTATGTCTGCAAGTGTTTAGTTGGATCAATAAAGATTTAATCAATCAATCAATCAAAATATTGACTCTCCTCGTGGTTTCATTTCAAGTTTTTGATTGCTAAGTACTGAGAATTTAATATTACATCCAGACTATGTTTCTTTATCCGCATCCAGCACCTGCCTTAGGAAGTGCCATTGATCAGCCCTGTTATCAAAATACTGACTCTCCTCGTGGTTTCCAATCAATTGTTTGATTGTTAGTATAATAATTGAGAATTGAATGCTGCATCAACATTCCCCTCCAGCACCTGTGTTCATAAATAGGGTGCCTTGATGAGGGTACTGGAAACTCAGTTAATTTTCTCAATGATTTATCAGCTATCAGTTATAATTACAGCCTCTTGCTCGGATATCTATACATTTTACAGATGCCAGTACGGGTTTGACGAACTCTCGACATTTAGCTTAGCCCTCTACTCCACGTATCAAATTTATTTTAAATTAACAGCATGCAAATCACATTCTCTTTTCTTCAGCTCGGTTGTGTTCAGTAGTAAAACTTTCTTCTTTCTTTTGTGTTTTGCTTTTCAGGATATTATTTGAACTCTGAAGCTATCAAGACCTTTGAAAGAGCTGTAGGTAAAGGTAGGTAAAGTCTGCATACGAGCCAAGTGGCTCATCAGGCCGGAGCTTCTCCCGGATTCCGTGGCATGAAGCGACTAGGAATATTTCTACTCCCCCCTGGATGGGATGCCAGTCCACCGCAGGGTTACCCCCAGCATTAAATTCGCCGGTATCCATTTATACACCTGGGTGGAGAGAGGCACCGTTAGAGTAAAGTGTCTTGCCTAAGAACACAACGCAATGTTCCAGGCCAGGGCTCGAACCCGGAGCGCTCGCTCCGGATTCGAGCGCACTAACCATGAGGCCACCGCCACAGCTGTAGACCACTATTAGTGTTTAGGAACTATACTAGCAAAAAGTAGATACTCATGACGAAGCTAAGAACTACATGTATAATTTACTTCCCTTATCAAAGAAGAGAGTTAAAAAAAGAAAACCAAATATAATATTTTACCTATAGTAGTGACGAGCTGTAACACAAAATAAACGGAGTTGAGGAAACTCCATGCGGGTTTTGCGCCATTTTCTCTGATCTTGTCAAAATCTTGTAGCATTTTGCTGATGTTTTCTCTGGATAAATTATATGTTTTAATCCACTGACGCTCTAACTCTTCAAGTGAGTGCGTAGCGGCGTCTTTGTCGCTGTCCTTCTCAATCTGCATAAATACAGCTCCTCCGATTAAAATATAAACCAAAAAGCCTACAATTCGGAATAAACAGGTTTTGCGGTCAACCTTCACCATGTCTGGACCACTGTTATCAGCTTAAAACGTAACGAGAGACTTCGAATCGAAAAAGGTCTCTTTTCGGATTAATTCGTCTGACAAAGACGCTAAAAGAGCCAGTTGTATGCTGATAACTGTCTATCGACTTACAGTCTTGAGACGACTTGCCATTTGTTTAGTTGACTGTGCGGTGGTGACTGTTCTGTTAAAATTGATTGCTTGTATGGCTCGTGGAAGCTGTGCTGGTTTCTTGAGATTTCATTGGCCAACGTCGACGTTACGCAGGTGCTTGTATTGTGCTAAATGTAAAAAGCTTTAGGAAAGCTCACTAAAGGGGGATATTGCTGACTAATAGAGGACGTTTTTTTAAATTTAATTTTCGTTTTCAACCGCGGGCTTCAGCTGAATAAACAGAATCAGAACTTCAAAACAACTGAGTCTGGTTAATATTGCGCGTCGGCACGGACAAAAAGCTTAAATTATCCTGCAGATTACAAATTGAAGTTTGATTAATGGAAACAATATCGAAGGGCATTTCATTAAGATGCTAAAATTTAAAAACACATCACTAAGGTGACCTTGTCTCTATGGATCCGGTTTAACTGACAAATCATACAAGAAAATAATTTGAACTCGGACAACTGATTGATTAGGCATTGCAAATAAAACGTCTGCCAGAATTTGGAGAAATTATCCAAATCAGCTATTGGCAGGCGAGGCACTCAGATAATCTCAATGTCCTTTCCACAGAATAAAATAGGAAAAAATTCTTAAGTTTATAGATAATGTTTTTTTACGATGTGCTCGGCAATTACATTGATATTAAATGTAGAATTGATTGAATAGTTTAGAGATCGTGTGTGTATTTTGTTGTCATGATGTTTTTCTATAAAAATGTTATTGTTGCCGGTAGAGTTTTACTCATGTTTTATGAATGAAAGTAGCTTTTTCATTTCATTATATGTATCCCGTTGTCCTCGTTTTCTGAATAGTAAGTTTGCAATGTTTTCATTCTGAAAATGTATCAAACGACGGTTTTTGTTTTCGTGCAAAAGAAATGTTAAAACGCAACACTCACCGGTCATTTTGGATTTGTGTTTGAGGTAGGTCACACGATTATCGTGACTGCATCGTTCTCGAAAAGCTCAGTTTTCAAAATGTTTTCCTTCCACACGAAAACGCAAAGCCGGCTTTTCAAATTCCTCCGGTTTGAAGAGCGTTTTCGAGAAGCTCCGTTTTCGTGACGGATTAGTGTGGACGGTAGGCCTAACAGTAGAAATAAAGCTGCGTTTTCAAATTTCTCCGGTTTGAAGAGCGTTTTCGAGAAGCTCCGTTTTCGTGACGGATTAGTGTGGACGGTAGGCCTAACAGTAGAAATAAAGCTGCGTTTTCAAATTTCTCCGGTTTGAAGAGCGTTTTCGAGAAGCTCCGTTTTCGTGACGGATTAGTGTGGACGGTAGGCCTAACAGTAGAAATAAAGCTGCGTTTTCAAATTTCTCCGGTTTGAAGAGCGTTTTCGAAAAGCTCCGTTTTCGTGACGGATTAGTGTGGACGGTAGGCCTAACCGTAGAAATAAAGCTGCGTTTTCAAATTCCTCCGGTTTGAAGAGCGTTTTCGAAAAGCTCCGTTTTCGTGACGGATTAGTGTGGACGGTAGGCCTAACCGATGATAAAGCTGCGTTTTCAAATTCCTCCGGTTTGAAGAGCGTTTTCGAAAAGCTCCGTTTTCGTGACGGATTAGTGTGGACGGTAGGCCTAACCGATGATAAATCTGCGTTTTCAAATTTCTCCAGCATAGTGCGGACGGAACTTCCTCAAAAAAGTTCAAACTTGGTCTATGCACGAGGCAAGGATTCCCCGGTGAAGTGTCGCAAGCTGTAGTTTTAGAAATAAAGTAACTGTTTGCAGGGTTGCAGTAGTTATTTGGAATTTTATTTTTTTGACCAAGCCTCTTAATATTTTAGCAAGCTCTGCGTGGAGGCGCAGTGCGTTATTTTACAATAGCTGCACAAATTCTCGCGCGCTGACTGGCGCGCTTAATTTTCCTTATTAAAAAACTGAATTATTGGATAATGCAATTCGAGAGTTTTCATTGACTTAGCCGTCATGGGTTATGAACCATGCTCTACAAATATGGTAAGCGTACGCATGATTTCTTGGGGCGTTTTCATTTTTATTAAACAATCTCTTTCCAAAGTTTGTGGCTTTTTTTGTTGTTTCTGGGACGGCCTTGTGCATAATTTCTTGTATTTCTTACGTAGATAGCTCGTCAAATCTGCCATTTTCATCCATTTTTTTTGTCGACGAAACTTGACTTCATGGGAAAGATTTTATGCTGAGCGACATTTGCCGCATTCATTGTTTCCATATAAGGTCAAACGCAGGTATAATGGCTGACTGTCACCGAGATCTAGGGAACCAATCAGAAACCTAGAATTAGATTATCCGAGGTTGAGAATTTAATAATTGTTATTATTAAAAACTGGATCATTGGATTACTCAATTCGAGAGTTTTCATTGGCTTACCCATCATGGGCTATGAGCCATTATTAAAAACTAGATTATTGGATAATGCAGTTCGAGAGTTTTCATTGGCTTAGCCATCATGGGCTATTTAACAATTAGACCTGTAACCCGAAAGGGCTACGGGTCAATAGCCCATGAGGCGAAGCCGAATGGGCTATTGACCCGTGGCCCTTGAGGGCGAAGGGTCTAATTGTTTTAGTATCACCCAACTAGTTGGACAGAAAAGACAATACTAAAGTTAGCAAATGCAAGTCGAAAAAATATTTATTTGGGAAAAAAAAACGAAAGAAAAACCGGCGAATTTCGCTACTCGATGACTATTACTAATAGTCCCCTAGTAGCGTA
>OZ026601.1:33634408-33644408 GCA_964020085.1 Micromussa lordhowensis | reverse complement strand
GGTAATATTACCATATCCTGCCAAAAAAGGAGTTCATAGTAAAGTAAAATATTAAAGAAATTAAATTGGAAGAAAAGAGGAAAAGTTTTAAAACGTAGCGAGAAGAAGTTAAATTTTACGAAGGTAGTTCCTCTATTTGTGCTTTTATGCTAGTCAATTACTTTGTGTTGGTACTCTGTCCAGTTTCGCAGTGTATTGATCATTTCATATCAATTGAATGCTCTTCGATGGGTTATAGGAGATCTGTAAATGGGGTAAAAATTTTAAGCTGGGAAATCGACATCCCTATACTATTAAATAAATAGGAAATAAAGTGGAGAAACCTTACCATTAATGTGTAAAATTTTAGATGCCGAGGGTTTGACTCGGGCGCATTCGCAAAATGTAGGGTAATGTTTGGCTCTGTGGACAAGTAGCAGCATAATCGTTGTACATCTTACATCTGAACTCACGTTAAAAACACCGTATATCACTTAAACAAGCAAGTTGTTAGTTTTACAGTGAAAGTGGCCGATATTTCACTGACTCTTCTTAAAGGTTGAATTTAATCAATGCCGGAACGAGCTTGGAATCTAAAATCAATCAATTACACGCGAGCGACTATTATTATTACACCGTTTTCATCGTGGTACAGTATAGTACAAATGTTGATTATTACATGCAAAATAAAAATAATTTTTACCTATAGTTACCTATTGTAGTGACAAGCTGCAGAACAAAATAAACCGAGTTGAGGAAACTCCATGTTGGTTTTGCTCCGTTATTTCTCGTGCCGTCGTAATCATGTAACAGTTCGGCGATGATCTCCCTGGATAAATTATATTTCTGTACCCACTTTCTCCGTAAATCCTCAACTGTATGCATAGTAGCATTTTTATCATTGCCCCTCTCAATCTCCATGAAAATAGCTCCTCCGATTAAAATATAAACCACAAAGCTGATAAGACGTGTCAGATGTGTCTTGGAAGCGCTCGCCATATTTGCCGCACGATTTATGGCTTCGTCAGAACGACAGGCTTTGATTCCAATTAAATATCAAACATTTCATTGTGAAATTTTCTCGATTTCGCTGTATCATGCCTGGACTCTGTGATCTAGACTGTAGCCAGATGTTTTGAAAAAAAAAAAAAACTACCAATTAAGCCGACAAAAGTGATGATGATTGAGACATGCCACTCAACTTTATAGTCGAATAAAACTGTTTTAGCAGCAGCTTGAAGGTTTGTAAGTTCTTGAGACTTAATTGGCTGAATAAAGAACAGGAAGCAGGTGCCGGTATCTACTGTTCATGAAACTCACGCAAGTCGCAAACCGTTAATTTCCGTCACTAACTGAAAGCTATTTTTAATAACTTCAACTCGGATCCTGGTCCTCAGAATGGAAGCCAAATGCTTCAAATACTCGTTGGATTTCCTGCAAAGTCAATTGTTCCCTCTCAAAATCAGCAGGTGGATTCGTAAATTGCTTTTTCTAAAATTTGGGATGGCTAAAGCTAATGAAATATTTTTAAAACACCGAACAATTTCATGCATCTGACTTGACAGCTCCATGGTGATGATTTTAACAAGTGGAAATGTTCAAGTAATGGAGGAGCTTTTAATTGAAATTAAACTTAGGGTTAAACTTAAGAAAGGAATGTACCAAGACTAACGTAAAATTTCCCTTTAAGAAAATTACTCAATGTCACAATTCTTGAAACTACAAGATTTAAGACCCTTGAACACTTGTCCAAAATATTTTAAAACGATCTCGGCTTGCCGAATTTTTCTCTAGATGAGTGTGAAATTTAAGGAAAGTACACAGTGGTGTAAAGTTTTTTACGGCGTAGCAACGGCTGTTTACTATAAGAACGTGACCAAACATTTAGATTAGTTTTAACATATATGAACGAAACTATGTAGAAAAAAGCTTTAAAAACATGTACGTGTACTGACAACTCGATTGGTATAATTACTTGTGAAACGCTTTTCCTCGAATTGCCATCACAGGCTCATTCATTTCCCTTATGAAAACGACTATTTCCTACAACTGCGTTTACTTTTTACAAAATAGAACAACCAGTGCACTCCGTCCCCCAAGATCCAATCTGCACTCCCCGCTCATTATTTGTGGCTTGTTAAAAGCTTAATCCTTTCTCAAATGTCTAGTTTTGTAGACATTTGCCAACATTTCTACTTTGCAAGGTATTTAAGTAGAATTTCTGAAACTTGGGCTAATCAAAGACCAACAGTGTCGTAATGATATAAACCAAAAAAATCGTAACATTTTAACGCCTGTCAAATGACATGAGATGATTTGTCCAATGGGTGTGGTGTAAAATGAGGTTATTTCCAAAGAAAGCCTGTTAAAAGCACTGAAAACAAGAATTAACTGTCGAAACTTAGGTTCATTGCACAGAACAAAACATAAACTTACACGATATGCCTATTTGACAGTCAAATCTTGTTCTGTAAAAGAGCAAGATGTGTTGGCGTCAATACTATAAAACACAACCTCAAAAGGCTGTGGCTGGTTGTCATCGCACACAATTGATCTTTTTTCACCATATTTAAACAAACTTTTTGGTCCCTTTTGGGGTACCATTACACCTTAAACAGTCCGGTAAATCGATGGGATTCTCCTCAATGCCGGGAGGTATGGGAAGTTTGGGAAGTATGTCCCCCCCAACCTCAGTTCATGCTCGCAGTTTGGCAACTTCTGTCTGTATCTGCTTTAGAGTCTTCAATATTAATTAACTATCGTGTTCACAAGGAGGTTCATTATCTTCCTCTGTGTGTTGTTCAACCTCCTCTACCTCTGTTTGCATTCTAATTTTCCTTTTCACAGGAAAGCATTTCGAGAGGTTAAAACAACGTTTACAGGTCATGTTGCTTTTCTCCATCCAAGCCACTACTGAATCAATTAAACTCGACATAAAACAGAGTCCTGGAAGAACAATTATCATAAAAATATATTTACGGTCTTCAAACGGAATGATGTCGCCAAACCCGACGGTGGAATACGTCACAAAGATGGAATAAATAACAGGAACCAGGCTCCGCTCGGGCTCTAAATGTGCGCTGATAGCAGTCACAATAGTCCATGTTAAAATGCAACACACAACGTTGATGAAAACGTTTCCACTTTCCAGAAAATTGCAGACACGTTCATCGCAGTGAATGCTGTGAAGTATTACGTGCAATGGCCGGTTGATAGCTTTTAAGACAATGTTTACCAGTTGTCCAACAGATTTCAGAGCGAGAACCGTTAATGGAATTCCTGCCAGCGCATAAGCTATAGTGAACAGCTGACCACTTGGTGTTTTAGGAGTTATATTGCCATATCCTGTAGGGAAAAAATAATTAAAAAGAGTTTCAATGCGCAGCCTTTGAAACCTTGCATTGATCAGCCCTGTTATCAAAATATTGACTCTCCTCGTGGTTTCCAATCAATTTTTGATTGCCAAGTACTGAGAATTTAATATTACATCCAGACTATGTTTCTTTATCCTCATCCAGCACCTGCCTTAGGAAGTGCTATTGATCAGCCTTTCTATCAAAATATTGACTCTCCTCGTGGTTTCCGATCAGTTGTTTGATTGTTAGTATAATAATTGAGAATTGAATGCTGCATCGACACTATTTTTCTTTGTTCCCCTCCAGCACCTGTGTTCATAAATAGGGTGCCTTGATGAGGGTACTGGAAACTTAAAAAAGTTAATTTTTTCAATGATTTATCAGCTATCAGTTAAAATTACAGCCTCTTGCTCAGCTATCTATACATTTTACAGATGTCAGTACGAGTTTGACGAACTCTCGACCATCAGCTTAGGCCTCTACTCCAAGTATCAAATTTATTTTAAATCAGCAGCATGTAAATCACATTCTCTTTTTTTCAGCTCGGTTGTGTTCAGTAGTAACGCTTTCTCCTTTCTCTGTGTTTTGCTGTCCAGGATATTACTTGTACTCAGAAGATATTAAGACCTTTGAAAGAGCTGTAGACCACTATTAGTGTTTAGGAACTATACTAGCAAAAATATATATATACTCATGACGAAGCTATAAAGAACTATGATTACTTCCCTTATAAAAGAAGAGAGTTAAAAAAAGAAAACCAAATATATTTACCTATAGTAGTGACGAGCTGTAACACAAAATAAACGGAGTTGAGGAAACTCCATGCTGGTTTTGCGCCATTTTCTCTGATCTTGTCAAAATCTTGTAGCATTTTGCTGATGTTTTCTCTGGATAAATTATATGTTTTAATCCATTGACGCTCTAACTCTTCAAGTGAGTGCGTAGCAGCGTCTTTGTCGCTGTCCTTCTCAATCTGCATAAACACAGCTCCTCCGATTAAAATATAAACCAAAAAGCCTACCATTCGGAATAAACAGGTTTTTCGGTCAACCTTCGCCATTTCTAGACCACTCAGTTATCAGCTTAAAACGTAACGAGAGACTTCGAATCGAAAAAGGTCTCTTTTCGGATTAATTTGTCCGACAAAGACGCTAAAAAAGCCAGTTGTATGCTGATAACTGTCTATCGACTTACAGTCTTGAGATGACTTGCCACTTTGTTTAGTTGACTGTGCGGTGTCGACTGTTCTGTTAAAATTGATTGCTTGTATGGCTCGTGGAAGCTGTGCTGGTTTCTTGAGATTTCATTGGCCAACATCGACGTTACGCAGGTGCTTGTATTGTGCTAAATGTAAAAAGCTTTAGGAAAGCTCACCAAAGGGGGATATTGCTGACTAATAGAGGACCTATTTCTTCAACCGCGGGGTACAGCTGAATAAACATAATCTGAACTTCATCGCAACTGAGTCTTGTTAATATTTCTCGTCAGATATGTTAATAAATAAAACGACACGGAAAGTAAGCTTCAATTTTTCAGTGGAAAATAAATTAAAGTTTGAAAAGAAGCAAAAACACGTCACTAAGGTAAGATAGTCTCTGTGGATCCGGTTTAACTGACAATTCGTACACAGGATAATAATTTGAACTCGACAAGTGACTTATTAGGTATTACAACTCATCGCTAAAACTGCCAGAATTTGGACAAATAATCACAATCAGATATTGGCAGGTGAGATCCTAAGGTAATCTGAATGTGTTTTCCAGAGGGAACAAAAAATATCTCGAACTCGTATGTTTATAGAGAACATTTTCTATCATTTACAATGTAGAATTGATTAATAATTCCGACTCGTATGTGTATTTTTTGTCACGTTGTTTTTCCATGAAATTGTTGTGTCGGGTTTTACTCATGTTTTATGTATGAAAGTAACTTTTCCATTTCATAATACGTATCCCCTTGTCCTTGTTTCACGAATGGTAATTTTGAAATGATTTCCCGCATAATCTCGCTCCTGATGTAACTCCATCGAAGTGTTCAAACTGATCCGATTTTGTCTATACAAAAGGCAGGGCAGGCGCCTGTAAAGTGTCGCAAATTGTATTTTTTAGCAATGAAGTAACTGTAGTATAGTAGTAAGTGAAGGTGAAGTGCGTCGAGGGGCCATGGGGTAATGGCTATGCCTAGCATGCCTACGGTTCGAGTGGTCTGGGTTGGAGTGGTCTGGGTTGGAGCGGTCTGGGTTCGAGTGGTCTGGGTTCGAGTGGTCTGGGTTCGAGTGGTCTAGGTTCGAGTGGTCTGGGTTCGAGGCATGGCCTGAGCCATTGGCTTTGTTCTTAGGCAAGACACTTCACCCTCACTGTTGCTCTCTCCACCCAGGTGTATAAATGGGTACCGGGGACATTAATGCTGGGGGTAACCCTGCGATGGACAATCAAAAGGGGAGTAAAAATCACGCTCAGCCGGTTGCTCAATTCTACACGGAAGCCGGGAAATAAGCTCAACTTGGCCTGACGCAGACTTTGCTTTTTTAAGCAAAAAGTGCAATTCGCTAGGGGCTCACAGACAAGTGTATCTCACCGATTTCCTTTAGTAGCACGAGAAAGTCAAGGTAGTTCAAAGGAGTGGCTACAGCTAGGTGTTATTTCATACTTAAATTAATAACCAGTACACTTGTAACCAAACTAAAGTGAAAAACAGGCATGTTAGAAAACTTACTTTTAATGAATAGCACTCATTAATAATTTGTACTGTCTTAAAATCAGCTTGAGTAAAGTTATGTTACAAGCTCGGGAACGGCCTGGATTAACATCAATGAGTTTAAAATTTGAAAATCGAATACTGCTTTTCGATACAGTTGTAATGATACTTCGTCATTTAATCAAATTCTCTTTTCATTCTAGATGTCCATTGATATCCGGCGGTACACCCTAAGGTTTCCCTGGGATATTTTCCATTCAATCAAAACTTCCGGAACTTTCGAAACGGGGCAAATGGTATGGAAATTTCGTTGGAAAGTTTCCGGAAAATCCAAAACTGGTTAAGTTCCGCAAAAAGAACAATTCAACCGAAAATTCTGAGATAAAAGTCAAATGGAGCAGAAATCTCCGGTAAGAAATTTTCCGGAAAATGGTGTTTTATTTGCCAGTGAAAATTTCTGGAAATACAAACCCCGATTTTTGGTCGAATGGAAAGAGAGCGAAAGATAAGCCATGCATGACACTCGCATTTCACTTCGTTATGTTGAACTAAAATTTACACGACATAGTTAAGTGGACAGTTAGAATATTCCTAAAAAATTCTGTCTGAATCATGCATGTGATCATCTGAAATCGCGATAATGTGCCTTTTTAGAATCATGTTACATGAGGTGCTATTCACACAAGACTACAATTAAAGATAATTTCGTTCGTTTGTATTATTTCATATGACTGCAATTGGTTTACATTTCAAAAATAGATAGTCTTGGAGTTGAAGTTGCTTGGAATCCTATCCTTAAATTCAGCAACCGATTGAGAAAAGACAACTTCCCCTTCTCCCAGGCCGGGGCTACTGTGCAAAATGCGTTTCGATTGCAACGATTTGCATTGTTTCATGTATATTATTTTACTTCATTCTTTCGTGACTTACGAAAATAATTCTACGAGAATAGGTATAGCTAGGTATGAGAACAGGCTTAAACTGGTGTAACATTCAGCAGAAGCAGCTGGAGAAACGTACATGTCGATTCAGACCAGAACTTGTGCTTCGTCCTTTACCGTTTATAGAATAATTCCTGGGTTTCACCACTTCTAAGCAGTTATTTGGGAATCCTTTTCTTCGATTATCTCGCGTTGTCTTAATTTAAAACGCCGTTTGTACGCCTCATCCGCCAGAATATCAAATAAGTGTTTTCCTATTAAGGACAAAAAAAACAGAGTATTGTAAGTTAATAGCGACTGCCTCTCTTCCGTGACAAGGGTGGCAATACATTCAAACAAAAATTTCGGAATTTCTCCCGGCGAATCGACTGTAACAGAAATCAGTTTTGATAAGTTCGTTTCGAAAATGTTAGAGATTCTCTCAAGTTAATTAAATTTGCCAACATTAAAAAAAATATAAAACTGATAATAACCTGTTTTGTTGGTATTGTTGTTTGTTTCTGTTGCGTCTTCTATGAATAAAACAATAAAAAAATAAATATAACAATGAATCTGTTTCGCTTTTGTGATACAGCAGTTTTGAGAAAGGTTATCCTAAAAAAGCAAATAAGTGAAAGTTTTTATAGGTAATGTGGTTTACTGCTGTTGCTTGATTGAAGCTCGTGTTGTTTCAGTGTGATAGAAGGAAACAGCACAAACACGTGTTTTATGGCTTCACCTTCTTGCTGAAATACCGTCAACCTCAATCAAGCAACGATGAACTATCACTGATTACCCACAATACCAACTGGCCTTGTCGCGTACGCGTTAACGCTTTTGCGGGACAACCTTTGTCCAAACAGCCGCGCATCCACTCATTTCTTTGAGTCTGTATTCCGCAACCTCGGCTCGTACAGCCCCGTGACCGACCCGAAAGAGAATACCAGGAGTCTTGTTTCTGTTACTCTCGTGCTTTTTGAGAAAATAGGTGATTCTTTGTGAACTAATGATGGATCATAGTACTCGTCTGAAGATAGATATTTAGCAAGAAACTGCAATACATTAATTGTAGTCGACATTACCTAGCGCCATAACTATAAGTCTTTGGAAAAACGACGACTGGGCTATGGGAAAAAGGACTCTGTGTAGTATGTATTCAGTAGAAGAAATGCTTCTATACTTCCAAGGTTATTTTATTTTTTACCTGAAATGTTGATGTTGCAAAGGTGATAATACAATGAGGAAACGTATGTCAAGATGCTCTCTTCATCCGGGACATCCATAAATACCAGATCACTCGCGTCCAGCAAGGCTGGGATACCAAGCTGCTCTTCCGCAACCCTGAAGGCCTGGTAACGAAATAGAATTTACATTCTGGCATGTATGAACTAAAGTTTTCATATTGAGTAATTCCACGCTATTCGGCTGCAGAGGTTATGCTGGTGCCATCTTAGCGAAGAACAGCAAGCACATGAACATTAGCAGCTGTATGGCCTTCCATTTCTATTGCAAAAACCTGAGTCAAAGACAAATTGAACTGTAGAAAAGTAGTCCCTCGAATAGTGTAAATTGCAATAAATGATAATAATAAATTAGAATTAATATGCTTGCCATTATCAGTATTTACGTGGCTAGGTGACATCAAAAGTTGAAAGTGTCAATAAACGTTGTTAACATTTGGTGTTTTTTATTTAGTATCACACATTTTCTAACAGAAATTAGTACTGAATACCGCTTTAATATTCACTACTACACATAATCTGCAACTCGTAAAATACTGATCGCTTAAAAGATTGCCAAGTTAAAAAGATGTCTTAAAAATGACAGCTATCAATCAACTAGTTTTGACGCAAAAACACAATCAAGACGTGTTGTTAATAACACATGGTGTAAGATTGTGTTCAAAGTAGTTGTGTTTTTAAGTGTTCATATGCAAAGATATGGATAAGCAGTGGTATTGTATATACGTTGTTAATCTTACCAGGTTGTTGTTTTCGATCATGTTATCCTTAGAGAGATTCTGAAAGTCGCTGAAAAAATAAATAGGCAAGCTGATTCATGTCCAGTTCATGTGAAAACTGAAATTCAAATGCTAACACTGTTTCACCCAACAGAAAAATGTTAACCTTGTATTCCTGTTTTCACACCAAAGCATTTGGACAATCGAATGAAAAACTTGACAATATATGAAGAGATGAGCGGTCAGTGATAAATCTCTGAATTTTCAGTAGTTATCGAAATGTAACTTCTCCTTACAGCAGCTATACGTTGTCTAACTTGCAGGTAGCGAGAATCTCGAAAATCATCAAAATTAGCATTGAAAGAAATTATGTCAATCGATAGGAGTGCTTCAAGTTCAGTGGTCTGCAGAGGACCGTTGGTTCAACTGTGTCATGAAGTAGCACTACAAAGACAAAACAATGCTGAACAAAACTGTAAAATTTTTGACCTGTTGAACCTTAAGCGTTGAAGAGTGACATCGTTGTTTCACTTTCCGTCTGCTTTCAGATCGAATCATGCGTTGTTCTGAAACACCAAAATTAATTTTGTTTCCAAATTGGAGAACTGCCGGGAATAACGACCAACTGCTTTTACCGCAATGAACGGAAGGCATTGAATTATTATTTTAAGCTCATTCAGTCTTTCAATTTGTTCATGCTTCCTGTGGAATTTGTGTTGTTCTAAATTATCAAATTTATCTTTGGATATGCTTCGGTATTCACTGAAGAAGTGTCTTTTGAATGGAGCCCACCGTTTTCCAGAACTTATCATTTTGTTATTGTTATTATCAATGTAACAAATTTCCGATATTCTCGATTCATAAAAGCGTATGCTAATAAAACAAAGTTCTCATTTGTTTTCTTTGAATTACGTCTGGAGTACTTTATAAAGCGCTCGTATATTTCAGCATATGATTATCGTGGAAATTATCTACCAGCTGCAGACGTAAACAGCACACAACTGAATTGTTTTCGGCAAAGCATCGTCTCGTATCGTAACATTTATAGGAATTTGAACATTTTCGCTTACACGGAAAGAATGATAAAT
>OZ026601.1:33624408-33629408 GCA_964020085.1 Micromussa lordhowensis | reverse complement strand
TCTTGAACGCATATATCTTAAGTAACTTTTAACAACTGACAATTTAATTAAGCTATACGTAGAATTTTTATATATTTGCGATTAACATTGCAATTATCCATAGCTCAGTCTCCGCTTGTCTCCAGACTGTGGAGGGCTAAGCCGTAAAAATTCGGGCCACCGCACCCACTCAGGTTCTTGGAACGGTTCAATTCATTGGCTCATGAAACAATGTATAGTACACTGTACTATGCAATGGTCCTAGTTCTGAGGAAAGAATAGGGGTATTGTTTCCAACGAGAAGTGAGGTTCCAGGAAGGTAGTGTCTTACTGAAAAATTCACGATTTAATAAAAGACAGGTAACGGCGGCTTCAATTTCGTACCCAGACTCTTCAGACTGCTCGGTCGATGCTGGCCGAAGTAGGAGTGGACACCTGGTTGATTGGCATCTTTTTAATGTGAATACTCGTTGAATACTACAAGAGCCTTTTCTACAGACACCTTTACAGAGCAACGTTTAGTAGATCTGTGACTAAACCGCTTCTGTATGGTCTGCGATACTTCGACAAGCAGGATGACTTGCAGTTTAGCTGGTTGACTGAACGCTGGTCTTTATACCAGGCCATGTGCTACTTATTGTCTAATGTAAGATGGTCATTTCAGGTCTCAAGATGTGCCAACAATAATGCCATTGCTTTGGTCGATCAACCACCAGAGTCCATTGCGTTATTTCCAGGCCTTCAGCGTCCAACATCACCTTGTTTGCATTAGTCTCTAGGCCCGTCTCCGACCCACTTTCTTCACTATTTGATGTGCTCCTTCGCCCTGTGTTAAGTTTCTTTGCGAGGTCTTTGAAAGTGAACGATGGGCTGCTCTCACTTGATCCAGTAGATGTCTTCTTCAATGCCCGCTGAGTTTTGGTGTGTTCGTTTCCTTGACTTGCTACTACTTCCATGTCTTGATTTGGAGGCGCAGAGTTGCCGTTATACTTTCCTTCAAGAGTTTTCTCCGACCCCAGTGTTTTGGTCACGCCGGCAGAGCTCAGCGAGCTACCTTCTTTTGTGGGTTTCTCTTTCATTATAGCCTCCTTAACCTTTGTGCAAAATTCGTCGCCATTTTGTTCCTTTGAGTCCGGTGGCTTTTCGTTCTTCAGCTCGGTTTTTGAGATCGCGTTGGCTTCCTTTATATTATTTAACAGGAATCGCTCATTAATGAGGTCGCCGTTTCCTTGGATTTTAATCTCCTTCACACCATTCTCATTCTTCTCTAGGTCTTCATCATTTGCTTTCTTGATGTCATCAGATAAATCACCTTCTTGAGGAGGTTCAATTTCCTTGAAACCGCTCTTTTCTTGTTTCGCTTCACTGTCAATAATCTGAGTGGAAATGTCATTGGATTCTTGTTTCTCGGACTCTTCTTTCCAAAGCTCTTCATTACGACTTCCTTTTGAGACCATCAAACAGGAGTTGATCCCTCTCAACTCGTCTTGTTTGTCAAGATCTGAACAGAGTTCCAGTTCTTTCTCTTCGCTAGGCTTCAGCGTGACGCTAGAATGAACCGCGATCTCCAGTTGTTTTATGGAGGTCAATACTGACTGAAATAGACGTTCTTCTGCCGAACGTTCTTTTTCTCTGTCCACGTTCTCTGCACCTGACGTATTTGGGCTTGAACCCGATTCCGGCTCTGAGTTTGTAGTGGGATCTGGGAGTGGGTCCCAGACCACTGCCATGTCCTCTGTGCTAGTGGAAGAGGCACTTTGCTGTTCATTCTCTGCAACGCTCGTCTTCGTTACCTCATTTGAATTTTCGTCGCTTGTGACCGGCTCTTTGACAGTGATTTGTTCTTCTCCTGTATTGTTATTTGTTTCTGCATCAGCGTTGACTGCGTCGTTTTCCTCTTTTTCCCCCTTGTCTGTGTTATCAGCTGCCAGAGGCTTCCCACCCACTCTCTTCCACTTGGTAAAGCTCGAGTTGACATTTGCTATTACAGTGTCTTTGTCGCTGAAAGACACTTTCCTCTCTCTCGTCCCCACTGTTTCGCCGTTGTCAACCTTCCTTCCCCCACTTACCCCTCCCTTCCCTTTAAGAAACCGGAGCACTTGACTGACTTGTTTGGTTTGCTGAGCTACAACTGCCTTGTAGCCGAGACTGAGCCGAACACCTCCGAGAAGCTTCGCCTTCTTCCCGACTGAAGTATGGCTGTCGGCTATGCAGATCTCCAGAGCTCGGCGTTTCACATCGTGAAAATTGACGCCCACTATAAGGAACTGTTCGTTCCACAGAGGGTCTTTGCCCTTTCTTGCCTTTGTTCTACACTTGGTCGATTTCTTAGCATCGGGTAGAAGATAACTACGAAACCCAAGATAGAAAAAAGGATAATTAAAAAATAGCATCAACGTGTTAAGAACCGCGAAAGATTTCTACTGTAAACAACAACAGCGCAAGCAAATAGATGGACGAAGTTTGGGTTCAAATTGAAACGCCAAGAAACTGATTCATGACTTGCACAACTTGTGCATGTACGCTTCATGCACATGTGCTCCAATGCGAGTGCAATTCTTGTACAATGCAGGATTTGCTTACTAAGCCAGCGGACCAAACACTACGTGCGAGTTTGATTTTCTTACCACTTAGAGAAAGGCTCTGGTAAACCATGTTTTCCTTCCGGTAAGTCCATTCCTCTGAGCAGATGAATATGTAGAAATCCTTGGCCTGTGTTAGTGGTGTTTTGCTTGTAATGCCTTCCATCCACTTCAATCTCTTGTGAACTGCTGTAGAGCAGCCCGACAAGGATTCTGGGCCGGCCTAATGACTGAAGGGGTGGCTAAAGAAAAAAAGTCAGCGATGAACATGTTAATATAAATCTAAGAAAAGGTCTTTAAGTCAACTTATATATTAACTTAATAAAAGCAAGTAATCATTTATGATTATTAAAAATCTACTAGTATATTAATGTAAATGCTGCAGTCTGATTGGCTGAGCTATCGTACTCTGTGCAGTGGTTGGAGGTTGTCTACAAAATGGAGACGTTTTCTCATTTCTCGGAAGTTTTAAGGGGTGACTGATCCGTTATAACCTCTCATTAATGGAAATCTCGAGCTCATAGTCTGATTGCTAAATATTATTTGTTTTTAAGCAAATGTGGAAACACAGAGTGAGTGCGAGTTAGCGGCAATTATGATGACTTGAACCACGACAATGACAGATAAGATAACATGTTAGTAATGGCCTTCACCTTAACACTTCATGTAATTAAAACTCATGTACAAAATATAACTGAGTTGCCATAGTAATACACAACATTGCTGAGTAACTTGGCAGTCACTAACCTTGAGTATAACCTGAATGTCAAGTGGATATCCCATGCCTCGTAAAATACTCTGTGGAAACAGTCGAGTAACCTGGCCAGGCTCTCCAACGAAATGAACAGTTAGTGTCAATTCCGATGAATTCTCCAGTTCGGTGTATGTGACGTAATCACTTCCTAAAAAGATCATGGCAAAGATAAAGGTGCTGTCATTTAACCTTTTAATGTGATTGTAATAAGCCAGTTTTAGTTCTCTTACGTCTGTTTCAAAACAAGTCTTGTTGCAGAACCTCTCATCAGTATGAAAATAACTTGCATGTTCCTTGTCTTACATACTCATTTCCATCTATAAGGTTATACACCAGGATTTGGTTTAGAACAGAGCTAAGAAGCAACCTGGAAATGGCTTACTCTTTCGGTTTCGAAACAAGATAAGGCTTGACTGACGAAGCAGAATTTTGAGCCTCACCTATCGGGTACCTGACTCGTTTCTGTCCCGGAATCCCCATTAGAGTAACGACTATCTCTCCACCGTAGTCTTCCACGCATGACAGACGAATGGTGACCTCATCCACCAACAGACCACAGCAACCGAAATTGATGCGCCATTTGACGCAACCTGTATTGGCGCCCGGTATTCTCTCCAAATATACCTGCAGCAAGAAATTCAAGACAGATCGTGTCGAGGTTTCTTCATCGATATTTTCTGTTGTTGGATAACCTTCACATTGATTTCTAAACTTCTCCACCAATCACAGAGCAAAGAAAACAACGTGCCACTGGCCTTTCTAAAGCCTTTTTCATATTCACATAAAATACGGATTGATTTATCTCTACGTTTCTGTACCAGTGTCAACAGAAACAGAAACTAGATGAGCGAATTACCGCAGTAAAACTTGAACAAGCGTTGTTGTGAGGGTAAAGTCGTTCTCGAACCAGAGAATGTTAACTGTTTTCCTGCCGAAACCAGCATAGAGCAAAATAGTTCTTCAAAAGCAAGACCGATAGGGCAGAAAAGTAACGCGGTCAAATACCGCGCAAGACTGGGACGAGGGTTTTAGTCCCAGCAGGGAAAAGAATAAGGGAGGCTCGAGTATCTTGTTTGACGTTTACAAAAATATACGACAAAGAATAAATTCTTGGTCTTCACAGTTCCCTGTTAATAAACGATCTAAATTAGATCTAACAATAAGAAATTACCTGCCCAGCCTCTTCGTTGATTTGTCGATGCACAGAGTCCACAGAGTACAGGACCTTGTCCCATCCCGAGATGACCCCCTGTGCGGAGGGGTCTATCGCGTCTGACCAGTCTCTATAGTAACTATTACACGTGGTGCTGTAACGCAACCGGAATCTGGCGGGAAAATAAAGATCTGTGATTGGCTACATAATTCAATGACTTAAGCAGCTACTCTTCTTCACATTTGTGACGTGGAATTGTATTGGGACACGGTTTGGCATGACAATACAATAACAACAATATTTTTTATTTTTCATAATCAAGGGTTAATCCCCTGGTTCCGCAGGTAGCGTCGCTAATCGAGGCGAGCCAGGACAAACAGTGAAAGAAAAAAAGACTACACACTAAACAAAATGTACACACTAAAAACTACAGATAACTAAAATTAAGTAAACACGAAAACAGAATAAGTCTACAGAAACAGCTTTGTAATTAGTTGAGGTTGGCAACGTAAAGTAGAGTGAATTCTCCATA
>OZ026601.1:33531908-33619408 GCA_964020085.1 Micromussa lordhowensis | reverse complement strand
AAAATGTAAATTTTAAGGATGAGAACCTTTAAACTCGCCGCTATGTTTGTAATAAACGGCTACTTTAACATAAACTTATTCATAGCTTTGTAAACTTTCTGTTAGCATTTGGTGGACTGCAATCCTGCTCAGTGAATGCTACTGAACGAAAACATTTTAGTTAGCTTCTTGTTTTTAGCATTAGCAATTGTCCAGCAGAAAAAAAGAAAACATGATTAAATTCAATTCAAACCAGTTAAGTTGAAATGAAAGAACGGTTTCAAATGCGTGCCGACCGGTTCTTTGTATTTCTTGATTTGCATTTGAAACCGGATTTAATGCAAACGTTTCTTTGCGCGTTTTTTTCCTGCTGATTTTTATTCGCTTCTTCGATTGATGAAGTGCAATCCCACAGTATTTAAAATAAATAGCATTCTTATTTATCTCAATAGTCCAGTTGATAAAAGAAACAAAAAAGCGAAAGACTTTTTTGGAGCCTCCTACCTTGACTCGACAACTTCTTCTTTATTTGGGGTAAAAGTGTAACTTGATGGCAGCTAAAAACGTAAATAAACGTTAACATTAGAATATTGTTTAACACGACAACGGATTTATTTCCCGGTCAAATCTCAGGTATAGCACTTGTACGAAGATCACTGATACCAAAAACATATTGCCGGTGTTCACTGCTGTGCATGGGATCGTCACGAACTCCTTCGCGATTGTGTAGTTCCAAAACTTTTCCACAAATGATCACTAAACGCTTAGCTAGCGCTCTATAACTTGAAATCTAAACATTCGTAACGGAATAAATGAAAAACTAAGCATTTCCCCTCGAGAACGCCAGCGAAACTCGGCTCCGCGACTGAAATGAATTTGATTCCGAATGATCGAATAATGCTTTGGCTGGAATTAACACTGATCGATAATCATCAATGTACGTGTTCCGAAGCTTTCAGAGCCTTAAAGAGCCTATTCATTATAAAAAATAATGACTATAGATTTCCGGGCTTCACTTCGCTGGTAGAATATAGTTCATTTACACTTAAAAGAACTGAAAACCCATTCAAGTACCTACCCAGCAAGACATATCAAAATACAACCGTGGCACTTCCCGTTTGCTAAACGACGTGGCTTTGAAAAATGAATTTCTTTCCCCGTTTGTTCGCATCTCCTCCTCGAGAAGTAATTATAAAATCTCTCTTTTTAAGTCAATCATGCATTTTAATTGAGGAAGCAATAATGATTCAAAATCTCCATTTCGATTTTATTTCCAATGGTAGTAAGATAGTTTACATCAGATCAACTGTGCAAGTTATTGAGCATAAAAAAAAACCAATATACCTCAGACAATTGCTTTAGATAAAAATAAAAATGAACTGATATATTCAAAACCTTTCCTAGTGAGCCTTAATGGCATCATGTTTAAGTGCCCAGGTGTCAAATGTGTTCATATTCTCAGGCAGTTGCAGAAGTTACTTTCCTACGTAAACGCTTCAACTGAAGTGGAGAGGTGACAATCACAGGTCTGCAGCTTTTGTTTTGTTGGAATAACAAAAGAGTGGAAAAACTGGCAGTCTAAACAAACGCCCGCAAAGCGAGACTTTTTTTGTGATAAACTGTATGCTTTTGTCTCCGATACAAAAAGGTAAAATCAATTTAAATTAAGAAAGCGAGGGGAGTCGAGGCAAACAAAGTAAACATTTCTTCAAACAAAAGTGAATATACTCAATTGTTAGAATAAAATAAAAATGTAACGAAAACAGAACACAGCAATAAAGAACATGATCCAAAAAAAAATGAACTTAAGGGTTTGATCCTTCCTTCGCATCTCGTTCCAGGAATGCTCGGTTCAGCCAGACCGCGTTCTATTTTGAGAACTAGCCAGATCAAAACCCTAAGTTTAAAAACGTCCATATTAACCCGAATTTAAAGCAAAGGAAAAGTAAAATGAACTCAAATTTAAATGTGACTAGCTGTTTTTTGGGATAAACGAGGATGAGAAAGAAAGACTCCAGAACGAAAGAAGAAATGGAAAAGATTAAACTAAATGAATGAGCGACTGACCGAGCAAGTCGACAGACAATGGTCGAGTGACTGAGTGAATGGGAAAAACACAGCAGTAAAATAAATATGCGAATTAAGTGACCAAAATTGATGAATAAACAAGTAAATGAATTCAAAAGAGTAAACAAAGAAAAGAGAGAGCTTTCAACTAAATGAACACAGCAAAGAATTCTGTTCGCTTACCATTTGTGCAGATCTTGTTTGCGATATTCAGTTCTTTCAGTAAAGTGAATAGCGTTGTTTTCAGCTCAATGCACGCTTTGTTAAGAATATACAATAGCAAGAGGAAAACCTTTCTCTTGACAATAGCTCGGACGCTTCCCTTTGGAAGGAAACCTCTAGCGAACGTGTTAATTCTTATGTTAATACGTTTTTAGTTTTTTCCTGTTGTCGCGTTTTATCCTTCTTCACAATTGGCAATTAGCAGGTGGTAGTGGCTAGCAATAGAATGATTTTCGCCTCAAAAGTTTGTTCTAAAAATAATCACCTCTGCGTCTCGTGAACCATGATTCTGAGTTTGAGATGGACAGTTATGATAGGGTCTGAATGGAAGCGCTGGCATCTCAGTTATCCGTTAGATTTTCGGCGAATTTTTATTACAATTTCGGTGAAAAGTTTAAAATTTCAGTAAATTTTGCAGATCTCATATTTCAGCTATCAGGTTTTAAAAAAAACGTTCTCAGAAGACAGGTGAATCCTATTTCGACCCTCTTAGGCCCCGTATACACTATGCCGGGGGAATTTGAAACGTAACAATCACCGGTCATTTTGGATTTGTGTCTGAGGAAAATCTGGGCAAAGAAAACAGATGATTACCGTGACGCCATCGTTTTCGAAAAGCTCCGTTTACAAAATGTTTTCCGCCCACACTAAAACGCAAAGCTGGCGTTTTCAAATTTCTCCTGTTGGAAGAGGTTTTTCGAAAAGTTCCGTTTTCCTGAAGGATTAGTTTGGACGGTTGGCCTAACCATGGAAATAAAGCTGCGTTTTTAAAATCCTTCGGCGTAGTGTTCGGACAGGCCTTATAATCAACGAGTACACGAATTCACGAACTCAAGCACGGGAAGAAAAACCACTAACACCAAAGAATGAATGCATTTGCCAAACAATGAGGCCAATACTCACCACGGAGGGAACCAATGCCTTTGAGCGAACAAGAGATGAAATTTGTTTCCACTTTGACATCATGATCTCAAGTGTCTTCTATTTATGCCCCCGACAATGATAAAGTCTCTTATCACCCAAGTCAGAAAATAACTGTTATGTCATCTTCACATCAGTTCAGAGAGAGGGAAAGAGACAGACACGAGAATTAGTGGCTTTTAGAGTATAGACTGAGAAAATGAAAAAATATGAAGTCAACCACTGTGGTTATGGACCAGAATTATGACAAAAGAAATACAAAGGCTTAAAGACTGGTTTTCGCTAGCGCACAAGCATAGGTATAGGCAATATACGCAGGCGCAGTAAGGGGCTAAGTCTTAGGCCCTGGCAAACTCAGTATGTTTTTAAAAGTATCCATTTTCATCTCAACGAAAGCGAAGCAAAATATTTTCGCCCACTCTAGCTTTCGGTTTGTTTTTAGCTGTCCAAACTAATCCGTTTTCGTTTGAAAACGCATACTTTTTTATGTGTTTTCGTCTATCGTCCACGCTGAAACGCCCGAAAACGCTGATGGAAATGACAGTTTCTGACGCTTTTTTCTGCACCGTTTTCAAAAGCTTCCGTTTTCAGCTTTCCATACTAGAAACGGAGTGTTTTCAAAGCGATGCGTTTTCAGAAGGCTTCACTTTTGAAACCGTTTTCGAAAGCCCTCCGTTTTTATCTGTGTTCTCGATTCGGTCGTTTTAGTGTGGACGATAGGCGAAAACGCATAAAAAAGTATGCGTTTTCATACGAAAACGCATACCGGTAAGTGTGGTCGGGACCTAACTAAATTTGCTAATGTCGCTTATGCGCTAGTGAAAACCAGCCTTTAGAGAAGAACATCACCTGTATACACGTGAATAATTAAAGAGGAATGATGCCCTAAATAGCTTTAAGAATGTGGGATATTCTAATGAAGAAGTGCGTAAATGGAGATTAGAATCCCACGCGAGAATTGACGTTCATTTCAATAAAATGGGAAAGAATATGATAGCAGATATATCATAACTTGGACCGCATATGTCACAGTAAGCAGTAAGAACAAGTGCCAGAAGTTGACGTTTTGCCGTAAGACAGAGAAGTTCGCACACTTGAAAAGATTGATGGGTTTTATCTTGCGGCGACAGACAAGATTATTTAAATGAGGTTAAAGTTTTAACAAGCTTTATACAGTTTATAAAGTTATAATGAATTTTCAAAACAAAGCGTTATGTAAAGTGGCGAAGACAAATATTTTTAAACAGCATGTTTTTTCCTTTCTTTTACAAAATAACAAAAGCAGCAAATCTTAAACCCCAACCAGTATTGCTAACCATAAATGTCACTTGATGAGTAATGCATAATGACTTTTTTCCTCGCTGGCGATGGAGTAAAAATGAAGAAAATAGCTTTAATGCAACCCTCTTTTTTATTGAAACTATTTAAAATAATCAATTGGCATTTCGAATGCTATTTAAAATTTCAATTAGGATGAGTGTAGTCCAAATGTGTATCTGAAGATATCAGTTTATTCATTCGTTTTTTTTAGTATTCGAGTAACTTTATTCTAGGTCTAGTGGTCGATGAGACGAAGGTTAAAACATCCAGTCCAGGACAAGCGGCCCACAATGTTGATGCTGATCACAATTTCTGTGGCATGAAGCGACTGAGACTCATTGCTACTCAACCTCCCGGGTGGAGTCTTCGTTCATTACAGTTTACCCTAGCATTTTTGTTGTCCAAAGCATTCGCGGACACTATTTTAATCACAAGTGTAGAGAGGTAATAGACCAAAATCAAATAAGTAAGTCTGCGCAGCTCAATATCAAGCCTGTCTCAGTCCAAAACGACCTCTGGTTTACTGAATGTAAACACAACAACTAACGCACATGTCGCATTCTTCAGCGTGCAGTTCTAACAGAAAGGCATGCAAGGTTTGCCTTTAAGGCAAGTAGGCTTGCGACTAGGAGCTGCCTCCAATAATACACAAGCTACTGCCAAGTGCCAGCGGCTTCTTTGAACAATTTCCCGCCTTCAAAAGTTGGAGTCTTCTGGAGACATGCCTTGTTCTGAATTTTGTTCATTAGTTTTCTTATTGCCTCAGTGAACTAATTGTTTTGAAAGCACCGTGCGATAATCAAATTTACTGTTACAATAATTATAGTAATACGTACCCTTCAAGTAAAACTACATGTATTAGTTCACGGTATCAATAAGACTTATTTATGTAACCCGTTTACAACTACTGTTATATTTTTTATGTTATCCTAGCGATTTGAGATGCGATAACTGTATGCTACCTGCGAGATCATCCCAAGCCTGTGAAAACTGTAACATCTACTTGTTTACTTTGACTTCTTTACTTGAAATCATCATTTATATTTTACAGTTCAAACAGAGCGAACGTGCTTACTGGAATCTAAAACTGTCGCTGGTTTCTTGCGTAATGCTTTCCGTAACAATTTATCTCTCGTTGTTGCAGACGATGCTTCAAAACAGAGCACTGTTCAGTGGCCTCAGTGTTGGCCGGGAAGAAAATCCAGAAATGTTTTGCTTGAAATGCTTATAGGGGAGTTTGCTATATAAAAGGCAAAGTTTATTCTATGCATTTTGATGATTTGTTAATTAAGTACCAAATACTGGGATAAAGGGACTTTCGATTTACCCGAAACCCTGTATCAAGGTCAATTTTTTTTTTACGATTCGATTTACGGGGGCTTAGCTTCAACACTGACAACTGTTAATTACTGCAAGATAATGAATAAACATAAGAAAAATAAGAGTAAAATATTCCAGACGCTGAAATCTTAAGTACGTCTTACCATTATTAGAGCTTTTGTCCCGGATAAGGAATATAATGTCTTTTTCGCTTAGTTGTGCAAGTCTTCAAACGGTTTTGTAACACTGACTCAAAGAGTGCGGTGTAGCAAACATTGTGATTCCACTGTTATTTGCTTGTTATGTGGGCGAATCACCTGCTGGGGCGGAGTAAACTGAACTCGAATGATGGTGAAATATAAATAATCCCTGAATTATGTTATACACTTGCAGATTCATTTGCCTACTTATTTCTGTTATGAGGTGCTTGGAAATGAAAAATAACCTTCCCAATGGGTTGTTATGGCTATGTTTCGATCCTGCAGATGATAAACTCTTTTTTAACTGAACGTTCACGATAAAAAAAAAAAACTTATTGGTTTTGTTATTGTTTGAAGAAAAAAAACATGTATATATTGTAAAAACCATGTCAGTCATATTAATTAAGTTGACAAAGCAATGCTGTGCTCCCATTGGTTACATATGATGGTGCTCCATGATTTTGAGCTTGTTTATATATACTCTGTTAGTCTCTAAAATTACTCTTTTAACAGTCGTTGACTTTCATAGCTCAGACAATCTAAAAAACCGACACGAACTCGTTCAAACCAAAACTGAAATAACGGGAGGTAATATTTCTCGAAAAAATGTCTCCTTCTATACGGATGGAAACCGAAGAATTAAAAACTTCACCACAGCCAACTATTCACGAATGCAGAAAAAAACATTCAGTTCACCAACTTGTTAAACAAAATTACCACAAGTAGTCTGAATGAACACGTTTCTTAAATGCTCAATCCGAGTGGGATCTTTCCCTCATAACCACTATTTTTAGCATCAAAGAACCGTAAGCTTTGCGGTTTATATACCTGTCACAGATTCTCTATTCGCGAAACACAGGCCTTACATTCATTTTTCAGCAGTGTGTGACCTCGAGCTGATAAATAACTCTTTGGTTGTCGATTGGCTGCAATTATTTTTGCTATGGCTTTGTTAAACGCCTTGGCTAACCCATAAAACCCGTGCGTCACCAAACCCAGTCGTAACTTGATTTACGTGATTCTGACTACACTAACACGAGACATTCTATGTAAATAGACCCCTTTGCAAAAATGGCGCCTAACTTTGAATAACAATACTTTATACATCCTTGGCCTCACATTCATGTGAAAAGTCCTTTGTCTGAAAACATGAGCACGAAGCTAAGGATGTATAAAGTATTGTTATTCAAATTTAGGCGCCATTTATGCAAAGGGTCTATAATTTATTGAGGATGCGTCAGTCATCTGATATAGATGTACCCCGTCTTACAACGTAATCTGTATCCTTACAAATTACAACTATTGGTTCTAACAATTAGAACTTGTGCTACGCCAGATACGAAAAACCATTTTAAAAAAACACCCTTTAAATGTGGCCAAAAAATATGTGGAAACTTAGTCCTCATCTAATGAAGCAGCACGAGACCCCGATCGAGGAATGGGTACAGATTCCAGAAGATAGAACAAATTACAATTATACATACAAGTTGTTATAACAAAAGCTTAATAAAAAGATTGCACGATAAAGACTGACTAACCTAGAATGACCTAAATCTCAAGCCCAAATATTCTTGTTTTTCGGCCATTTTAACAGAAAGAGAAAACAAACAGCGGTTACAAACATAACCGTGAGTAAGGTTTCGCATGGTATATTTAACTTGACGTTTCGTATGCTACAACATACATCTTCAGAAGTGACGGTTACAAAATATGACGAGATTTAAAAAGACAAAAACTAAAGCGAGGCATTGGTAACTAGCTAGACAATAATGGAAAAAAGAAACTACATCCGGTGTGAATTAATAAAGAAGGAGATTTTCACTACCGACGTTTTCATTTAGGGCGGGTTTCAAGTCCCGTATTAACAATGTTTCCTTGATTTTACACTGTAAATCACATTGACCACTTGCTAAGATCTCAAAATGGTCCCATTTGATGTTGTGACCAGTGGAAATCGAATGCTCAGCAACAGCGGAGGCGTGACCAATTTGAGTGAGAGCTTTGAAGTGCTCAGTCTTTCTGTCATGTAATCTTCTTTAGTTTTGCCGATGTAAAAAGCATCACAATCCCAGCGAGTGTAGGTTTTTGTCGAGGGTCGAGGGTCGAGGGTAACATGTCGAGGGTCGAGGGTCGAGGTCGAGGGCGAGGGTAAAAAATGTTTTCTCGTGAGGTGTATATCTGGGAGGTCAAGATTCTCTCGTAAATACAAGAAAATTCGTTTAATGAATTGCACTAACATTTTGCTTGCAAACAGCGTTGAGCTGAACTTAATTCTGCCAAAGTTTGCTCGTCTATCTTTACTGTTTATTTATTGCTGGCGACCAGCGGAGCCCGCAATCCTAATCTCAACATTCAAACGCATGCGCGGCAGTTATATAGCCTTGCAGTGACTCGAATTTAGCAAAAAAAGTCGTCCTTCCAAATATTTGTCCTTAGGGACACTAAGAACCAATGAAATGAAAGGACGTAATTTTAGCACAGGCGCTTTGACCACGCGAGACAAACACGAAGCAGCAGTAATTTGAGCACAGGCGTTCTGACCGCTAGAAACCAACCAGAAGACAATTCTCACCAAAGCATAGCTGTTTCACCTTTTATAGTCAATGATCTTTTTAACCCTTCAACTACATTAAAGTGGCGGTCCATAAATAGCGTCGCGCACAAATGACGTCACGAAAATGTACCCCCCGGTGTGACTCAGACAAACAAACCATTCCGTGCGCTGCTTCTTTGAGAGCGACGTATGGAACAAAGGCGTTCGTGAGCTCTTCAGCGTGATACTCAGCGATTTATTTCGCAATTTGAGGGCCTCTGTAGCTCAAAATGTTAGACCCACAATGTGTACCTTGGGATAATAATAATACAGAGTTTGAAGGAGGTCGGCAAAATGTGATGGGTTTCTCATTCTCATGTATGAAGGTTGTTTATAAATACACTTATCGCATATACTATCATTGTACCCAACATTCAGGTGTATCACTGACAAGAAAGCCAGCAAGCCACTAAAGAAAAACCTCAAAGAAATACCGTAGATCCGAACCAATCGGTTGCCTTGCCTTGCCGTTTAAGTGAGATTGACCCGCTCTATCTTCGCATATAAAATAAGCTTTAGCCCGCGCTATTTATGTTACACGTATCGCGCCAAACATATTTATCAATCTATGAAACACATGCAGTTGAGGTCTGCTCGCATTCGTTTATTTGGTCGGAGAAACGACTCTATTAAAATCTAGGTCCTCCAAGTTGCAAAGGACACCTAATTCTGCTATGCCTTTGGAATTGCCTCAGAGATAATAATTATGTCCTCCAATTCTATAATTGAATATCTCATTAAGAATAATTAAATTTTGGATACATCTTGAATCTCTTCCAGAAAACAGTATTGCCAAACAATGCTTAATCATTTCCAGTCAATTAGCAACCGAAGCAAAAACATCTTTTATGTTAACGGTTAATGAAATTATACATAATTATATAGACATTCAGCATCAAACGTACAACAAAACAATCATGCAAACTAATGATATACCAACAATTAAAAATAATTTACAAAAAATAAAGCATCACATCTCAAACGATCTAAAAAGACATCAGCTCGAGTTAATCCGTTCTAATAAGAAGTTATGTTTCTACTCTATATTTAAAACAGATGTAAGCAAATCTCATTATTTAGAACAAGTAAAGAACCTGAAGCATAGACGAGCTGTAGCTAAATTACGCTCAGGCAATCACAATCTTAGAATCGAATCTGGACGACACTGTGTACCTAAGTTACCTGAATGTCTTAGGATTTGTCAACACTGCCGCTCTAACCAAATTGAGAACGAAAATCATTTCCTATTTCATTGTGATTGTTATAGAACTATTAGGCAACAAATAACAAGTGACATTGTACTTAAATATCCATCATTTAATCTTCTGAACGATACTGAAAAAACTATATTCCTGTTTAATAATTCTGATTCTTTCGTTTGTAAGAAACTAGGTTACTTTGTTTATGAAGCATTGAATATAAGGGAAACTTTTAATCTTATTTAGTTTAAAATGATTAGTATTATATTAGTTGCTATTTTAGGTAATACCATCTCTATGTGGGAATACCAATAAAATGTTGTTGTTGTTGTTGTGTGGACGGCTCGGGTTGCCAAATTTGGGAATTTCTGGCGATAGGTCAACGTCGTCAACTGATAAGTCCTCTTTTCAAGACCAGGAGAAACAGCAGATAAGTTTCTTCGTAAAACATTTCCCTGTGAAGAATTCTGATCGGCTAGTCACAACCGCCGCTCAAAAAGTTCGCGACTTCCAATTCCTGAAGTGAGGGTTTTGGGATCTGTGAGACTGTCACTGCGGCTTTGTAAGATCCTCGTGCAATTTGTGACATTTATGCTCTTTTCTGGACACCTTGAAACCGTTTTACATTACCTACGGCAGCATTGTTTACCTTTTAACAATATTTAAGCTAATCAAAAACCTAAACCACCAATTTCTCCTGTTTTGCCTGATTTTCTGGTCTAGAATACAACGCGCTCATACAAAACCTTCTACCGGACTGTAATTCTTGTCTGAGTCATGTGGGGGGTCTCTGGTGATGTAATCTATTTTTAGAAACTGTGCGCGACGCTATTGGAATGCACACAACACAATTTTATCACGTGGACGACGTCTATTTCGTCGAAGAATCACGTGCAGCTCATGCATAGCTGGCGCGCCGTCCAATCAAAATCGAGCGTGTGAACTTGTGATCGGAACGTTTCCTGTCCGTGTCTGTTGTTGTCGGGTTACATCAAATGACCTTGACTAAATCAATATGTCCATTTTATAATCAACAGTGTTTTTGCCAACGAGCCAGCCGAGCGAAGACGCTCGGCTGGCGAGGCGGCAGAGAATAGTGCCGCGCGAAGAATGGCGTATGCGAAAAAATTCTCGATCGAGCTCTGAACGTGTAACTGTAAGGTGTAAGATGTAACAATGGCCCAGTTTGAGCCAATTGCAAGGACGGAACTATTCGAGCTATTGTAGTTTTTAGCCAATCAGGAGGCGCGTTACATCTAGACTTGTCTCTTGGAATTTGCTGTTGTGTTTATCCAACTGTGAACAATTTCATAGTCTCAGAACATATCGAACCAGTGTGTTTCCTCTCTCACTTTATCGAAATGAAAGTTCAATTGGGGAGCGTACCCTTTACAAAAATCTTCTTCTAATTCGAATATTCAGGAAAACTGTCAGACAAGAGCAAATCCAAGCACGAACCAGCGTGTTCACCACAGAATTGAGTCAGAATTGAACGAGCGTGTTCATGAATCGAAACAGTGTATTCCTTCTCTGTTTACCTATATCGAACTGAAAGTTCCATCGGGCAGCTTTTTTGGAAAGATTGTGTTCACCAGTCGAACCACTAGAGCAAATCCAGTGTTGAAATCTAGCATATCGAACTGAAGGTTGAGTCGGCAGTGTTTCCGAACAGAACTGAACGAGCGTGTTTTATATCATACAGTCGAATCCAGTGTTCAAAACACAAATCGGATCTGTTTTGCCACAGAATTAAACGAGTCGTATTCATCAATCAAACTAGCGTGTTCACTTTCACTTTGACTTTGCCCATCATATTGAACTGAAAGTTCGACCGAGCAGCGATACATTCCAATACTCTTGATATTCAGGGATTGCGTGACGAACGTTACCGGCCGGTAAACGCGTAATAATTTTCTCTCGGTAATGTTTGCAACAGAAGAGAACCAAAAATCCGTTATGCTGTATTAATAAACCCCTTATTATAGCACAAATTATTCGCTCGTTGGCACTCTATCGATAGGTATACCTAGTTATTTACAACGTGAAAAAATAACCATTTTGTCAAACCCAACACAAAATAGAACTAGTGTATAATCAAACTGGTGTTACTGTTTCACAAGGTCAGTAATTAACCACTCTTAGGTCCCTTTGTCTCGTTTTAGGGAAAACAATCACCCACACTATGCAACCCTTTATTGCCCTGCAAATATAAATGCCCAAAATGGAAAAAGAACACAACGCCACTGTTTTACAATGAATTCGTTAACCTCAGTGAAACAAATCATGCATAGCCCTCGCCCGCACTTCCTAACCTGTGGTTATTACTACTGAGTTTTTATCTGGCTTTTCTTGGGCTCTTTCGGTTCAAAATTCCTGAATTCGGTAGTTCCCAGTCATTGTGAGACACAGCCACACGATAAATAGAGGATATTACATGGCCGCGCAATGCAAGCCGCAGATACATCCTATAAGTAATCCTTCTGTAGCACGGCATGATACACGAATTGCAATTATAAACGTTAAAAAAAGATAATTTGCCGGCCTTTGTAATTTGATAATTTCTTCACTCCAGGAAAATTCAGGCGCTATAATCAGCAACATGCGTGTATTTCAAGGGGAAAATTGGAAGTATTTTAGATCCTGTCGACAGCAAAACACGACCGCACACTACAAGAAAGTTTAGATCGAATCGCCGGTGCGATATTTCTTTTGGATCTCATTCCCAAGTAAGCTATGCGTGAAAAATTGGCCGGCTGCAATGTTGTAATTGGAATAGTTGTGAATTTTGGCCGAAAATTCCTGTCAAAATCGTTGCTAATTGACACAACAAACTTATCTTTGTCGTTCGAGAGTTAACTATAGGTTGAATACTCACATCAAACTGGTGGCTCTTTAGAAAGTCGAAGATCACCTTCTTCAGGCACTGGGTTTCAATTCCCAAAGCCTTTGCCGCCGAAGCATAAAAGCAATCGCCGTCCCCAGGCGGATTGAAGGCAACGTCGTATCCTAACTGTTCTACTCTCTTTTCCATAGGGTTAGAACAAAGGAGAAAGAACAACGATCGAAGAAAGAGTCGAATAACTTCAAACGCTTACACAACAAGCGCAAGGCGAGAAAGTACTGAAGAGACGAACCGCGCGATTAACGTTATATATTAATTTAATATAGGATGGGATATTAACTTTTTTAACTTTTTTAACTTTTTTACCCTCGACCTCGACCCTCGACCCTCGACATGTTACCCTCGACCCTCGACCCTCGACAAAAACCTACACTCAATCCCAGCAACTGGCTTTGTAGACAATCTTAGATTTCTGCGACCGGTTGAAACGATCTTTATAAGGAAAGAAAGACTTAATTCTACGAGTGTTCTGAAAAACAACCCTGAGGTTGACGAAACCATAAAACTTATTAACACAAGATTTTAATCGGCGTGTAATAGCATCGCTATGGAGACCTAAATAAGGTAAAACAAGGGTTACATCTTTCTTAGGAACTGTGAGAGTAGGTGGTGAAGGCTTGTTCTTATGTTTGTGAAGTAAATCATTAACATTGTAGTTAATAACGCCTTTAGGATAACCATTTTGAAGCAAGGAATTCTTGAGATCGGATAAAGCGGACTGTAATAAAGTGGATTTTGAACAAATACGTAAGCAACGATAGGTAAGTGTTCTGATTAGATTGACTTTATACTTCCTAGGAGTAAAGGAGTCCCACTTGTTTTTCAGAACACTCGTAGAATTAAGTCTTTCTTTCCTTATAAAGATCGTTTCAACCGGTCGCAGAAACTAAGATTGTCTACAAAGCCAGTTGCTGGGATTGTGATGCTTTTTACATCGGCAAAACTAAAAGAAGATTACATGACAGAAAGACTGAGCACTTCAAAGCTCTCACTCAAATTGGTCACGCCTCCGCTGTTGCTGAGCATTCGATTTCCACTGGTCACAACATCAAATGGGACCATTTTGAGGTCTTAGCAAGTGGTCAATGTGATTTACAGTGTAAAATCAAGGAAACATTGTTAATACGGGACTTGAAACCCGCCCTAAATGAAAACGTCGGTAGTGAAAATCTCCTTCTTTATTAATTCACACCGGATGTAGTTTCTTTTTTCCATTGTTGTCTAGCTAGTTACCAATGCCTCGCTTTAGTTTTTGTCTTTTTAAATCTCGTCATATTTTGTAACCGTCACTTCTGAAGATGTATGTTGTAGCATACGAAACGTCAAGTTAAATATACCATGCGAAACCTTACTGTTATGTTTGTAACCGCTGTTTGTTTTCTCTTTCTCTCAAGCCCAAAGCCTAAATAGTCCCAAAACGACCTATAACACCCCGCAAGCCTCTCCATCGTGCCGTCAGAATAAGAATTATTGACTAATTCGTCCCTCAATCGTCAGAAATTCCATTTTTCCCTCACTTGGTTGGGTGTTTTTTTTCCAGTTTAGATTGTGGGCTCGTCGCGTCATTTGAGCGTGCTGTGCATTATTGGTTAGATGTAAGGGGTGGATCATTTGGCTTTTGAAGGGGTCAGGAGTGTGCGTGATTTGCTACAGGCACGAAACAGTTTTAAAACCATTTCAGCTACAGACAAAGTTTTTTCTCGGGACGTGTGTGTGTCGTGCAAGCATGTTTTCTCCTTAGCTTGTTACATGCTTTTTTCGACTCACTCTGAGCGTGGGTGAATTTTTTTCCGTCAGTGGTCATGAATTTTTCTAGCACAAGTATGTTTGCAGGATATTTCTTTCAAAATCACCCGCTACCCCCTTAAAAATCAAATGGTCCAACCGCAATGGCAATACTTTTATAGGCGCCAACCATTCATAAACCGCTCTAATGTTATAAAAAAACGGTTTTAAAACGACATTAAGGTACCACTAGGTTGCTGCTGTGCTAGTAAAGAAGACAATTTAGACGGAAGGGTTTGCTTGAAGAAACCAAATGAAGACTTTCCACATCAACAAATTATGCTACAGTCCTCAAAACAAGCGTGTCGTTTATTGACCCGCCTAATTAACTTTAAAGGTGGTTTTAAAATAACCTTCATGATAACGAATTCGATTCAAAGAACTATTTGTGAAGTGCTCAGCATTATGGCATGATAAAAAAAGACAACACTGTTAAGAATTGTTTTTTACTCTACTGAATAGTTCACAAATCAAATTTTCCGGGGGAGTGCCGGGCTATTTTGCCATGGCCTTTTCAAAATAGGCCTTTTCAAGCTTTTTCAAAATTGTCCTTTAGCTGAGACTTGAAACGTTAGGTGTAGGGGATCAAACTAAAGTGCTTTTATGTTAATGTTTGACTATTGAGGATTACGAAAAGGTATAATATAATGGCAAAACCAGAACGCTAGCACGGTAGCTTAAATGTCATGGGCATATATTTTTCTCCAAGGTGGTTAGCCTATGGCCCTAATTGTATGTTAGTTAAAAATATTAAAAACTTGGTCGTGGTGTTGTTGATTAATTTTTAATGCATTTGTTCAATAGCCCCTCATCTTCAGTTTATTTTCATTTTTTAGTTGTTAGCTTCTCACGGTGTGAAACGAATCCAGTTATTATCGAACACGAGGCATATTTTACAGATGCTGAATTTTTCGCTTACTTGAATTTTACGTAGGGCTTTAAATTAAAGAGTTCCTCGCGTTGTTTTTCCGGCAGAGTGATCTAGAATTCTGGTCTGTCTTTCATTAGGGTAAAGGCGAATTTAAATAATTACAAATAACAAAACCGGCTATATTTTTTACACGATGGCGGCATGTAATTTAAAGTAATTTTATCGAATCCTCCGAAGCTATGAATCGTTTTCTATTTTGTCCTAGAGTGTTGTCCAATTCGCTTTAATTGAGAAGCGATGAATTATTTCTTTCATGCCAACCTCAAATTATATTTTTTCCTTAAAGTTGCCGTAATTTATTTTTATAATAATATTTGTCAGAATAAGCGATATCTCGAAGAAAATGATGTTCTTGAGATGTGATTTTCTCGGTTTGGATGTTAAAGCCGGAGCTTGACTTTGGTCTTTCGTCCAATTGAATAAAGTAATATCTGATCTTGTTCTTGCTTTAAGCCTCAAGGTAACTTACCTGTCACAGGGGGAGAGATGAACGAATGAGGTGTTGAATGGGTATCGTTAATTTACCGGCGGGGTGGCTGAAGTAGTTCTCGCCGGGTGCTATTCATAGATAATTCTAGTAAGATATGAGACAAGAAAGCCTCAGAAAGTCTTCCCGAAAGAATGGAAAGATATAATCCACCTAGCAAAACAGTGTCTCTTATTCCCACAAAGTAATAAAGAGAATTTCAATCGGTGCGTTTTGTACAAATATTATTGATAAAGATAATCTACACTCGATGGAAAAAAGAAATAGGTTTAGGATTTGTTTATCATGAATTGCTAAAAATTAATGAACGACCTTTCAAAATCCTTGTATTTGTATTGTACTACGAAGGAAATTATCAAAACTGTATAGACCTCATGATCATAAAGTTTGCGATTTAGATCTTGAAGCTCCATCGGATAATTCTTATGATTTTACTTGCAACTGATGAAGATACAATGTTTTGTGCATGCTACTTTGGCGTTATGAAAACCTATATCCGACAACAGTTAACTGAACTAAATTCTAATCTACACATTTTGGACTTCAAGAATCGACAAAAATATAAAATAATCCACAATGCACAGGGTTAAATGTATTAGGCGTCTCTAGGCAGAGTTTAGATCACACTTTCTATACATAGAATGAAAAGCTATAGCCAAAACAAGCGAACACAAATACACCTCCTTAAAAACAACAAATTTCGCAGGCGACGTCCGATAAAAGAGATACAAATGAATAGAAGCACTTACTCACCTAAAGATTTTGGCAACAACATTCGTCCACGGTTGTTTCAGTTTAATCTTGGAGCATTTACCCACGCTGTATTTTGGTCTCGGGTTTATGTGGATGTATTATGCGTGGGAACTAACCAATCAGATCGACATACCTCGCCGCATTTTTACCTATTTTACTGATAAAACTAAAATCTTTGCTGCAATCTCCATCTGGCCTGCGCATAATATTCACACGAGAAGAACGAGTTAAGAATCAGTAAAACCACAAATGGATTCATTGAAACAATTTGAAAACAACTTATGAAAAACAACTCTAACGTGGAGCCAATTCGTTCAGCGACATTATTAAAAGCCATGACAAAAATTGAAAGTCTGCCAGTATCATATGTGAATTTTGAATTGCCTGTGTGCAGACAAACGTTTCACAGCGAAAACACAGAGTTGTTCTGGCTGCTTCAAAGAGAGTTTGAATTCGTAACAGTCTGGAACATTCTGTATGTACTAAGAAGTGCATATCCGATATATGTGGATCTTTTACTGCCGAAGCAAAAATTCAAAAATCGACGACGGCATTAACAATAGCAATCCATTTTAACGTAAAAATAATAAACAGAAATTAGCATTACACTATTTGCTAACTCGCAATCTGATTGGTTACGCCGACGCCGTCTATCAATCATAAGCCTAACCCACTGACTAAGTAAACGCGTAATGTGATTGGCTACACAGAGGCCGCTTTAACGATCCCTTATGAATGTTGTGCCGCGTAGCACTAAGAACACAAATGATGACACAGAGAATTAACTCTGAAGTGTAAATTTAAGTGCTCAATAAGCCCGTGAATAACCCACTGGGCGTTAATGAGCAGCAGAACAATAGCTGTGCACGTGCGTTATAAATCTTTGTGCATTTCTTTGTGAAATGACCAAGTTCTCCGCTGTCTACGGAACGTGGACGACGACGGCTAATTTTTCGTATTTCCATTTGGAATTGAACGCCGTCTTTGCATATTTAGCTTAAGCACGTTTTTAGAGCCATTGACGTACGGAACAGATCTAGATAATTGCGAATTTCTCTTGTAAAATATAGATTCATTTTTTTTCTAAGCGTCGTCCTCGGCGTCATCGTCATCGTTGCTTAAGCTCCCTAAATAAATATTAATCATCAACTGACAAACACTATTCACTTGACTCTGAAGATGACTTCCGCTCAGGTTGTCGAAACGTCAGTCACCAACAACAGTTCTTCTCAGAACTACATTCAGCCGGACGATCATACTACACGAACAACTGATACTCCTGGGTTCAAATCATTTACTATATTAATTATTAATAATATTAGGGACCTTAAGCAATGACGACGGCGACGCCAAGGACGACGTCCAGTAAAAAAATAGTTTTTTTTTACCGTCGAATTTCGCAGCTGTATAGATTTGTTCAGAGCAACTATCTCTCAGAACTTGCTCAAGCTAATTGTGTAATGCCAGCGTTGAATTCCAAATTAAAATACAAAAAATTAGCCGTCGCCGTTCGCGTTCTCCAGACTACGCAGAACTTAGTCATTTCACGTTGTTGTTTTGCAGAGGACGGCTAAGAAATGTACAGAGGTTTATAATGCACGTGCACAGCTATTGTTCTGCTCTTAAGCCTTTTGTTTGGTGGCGTTCTCGTCGTCGTTGCCGTCGTGGTTTGCTTAAGCTCCCTATTAGGGACCTTAAGGACGTTCGCGCCCATTGCTACTGCGCATCTCTAGTGCGCACGCTATTCATTGGTCACGCGCGTGCCACGTCATTTTCAAGCGCGCGCACCGAGTCGAAAACTTAACAAAATATAGAGCTGATGACCTTTGCGTTAACTTGGTGTGCGAATATTTTTGTTGGAAGCTCGGTGACCCCCACTTTTTTTTCGGCAGATCACTTCCTTTTTTAACTCTCTACATTATACTAAAAAACCAAAAAAATCTGTGTGTGGGAAGTTGTAATTATTTGTCATATACTATTAAAAAAGGGTCGAATTGGTACATGGAAACAGGTGTGCGTGACTTAGAAGTTGTCTTTTTTAAGGCTAATTCTAGCAGATTTAATGACATATGTAGCAAAGATCTATCAATTAGGCCTATATAAGCCGTGTTAAACACTCATAGCTTAGAGATGATTCTTCAACTTAAATATATGCCGATAGTAATGAATCCGGCCAGAATCGCCTCGAATGACTGAGAATCGTAGAAATGCTATGGTCTGAGCTACGCTTTATTTTTAAAACGAGTTCGGTGACCCCCGATTTTTTTTACGTTTTTTATCTAATCTTATCATTTTCTACCGTCAGTCAAAGTTTTAAAAAAATCTGTGCGTGGGAAGTTTTTGGGCGCGAACGTCCTTAAGCAAACCACGACGGCGACGCCAACGGCAACGTCACCAAACTAAAGGTTTCATGAGCAGAACGATGGTTCTGCAAAGTGCGTTTTGAGTCTTTGTAAACAACAACGCCGGTGAAATGAATTAGTTCTGTGTATTTTAGAGAACGCGAACGACGGTGGCTGTTTTTCGTATTTTTATTTGGAATTGAACGCTGGGATTACACTTTTAGCTTGAGCAAGTTCGGAGACCAATCTAGACAATTGCGCATGCGAAATTCAAGGGTAAAAAATAATTATTTTTTTTTACTAGGCGTTGTCCTCGGGGTCGCTGTAATAACTACGGATTTAGAAACCTTACGAAAAACACGACGGCAACGAGAACGTCACTAATCAAAAGGTTTAATGAGAAAAATAAATCAAATTTATAGAGTTTTGTATGGAGACGCCATGTTGGATGTTGGTGCCCTTACGAGGGGCACTAACATGGCGGCCGTAAAGTAACAGAAACTTTTGCCATTGAAAGGAATCGTTGTCACTCTCAAGCTCCGAAATTAATACTTCTTCTAGAGCAAGAACTGTTTAGTTAGCAAAAACTTGAGCAATAACTCATCTTTTGACCTACTCGAGAGCCTTATCAGGCCACCATTTTAATGTCGCCCAACGCATAAGAAGCTCTATTACAAAATGAGAAACCCTGTCGGGCTTTAACGTTGCCAAACGTAAAGTTGCGGCCCCATGCCCCACCGGGGGCAATAAGGACTAGAGAGAGAGACGTAAAGTTACCAGAGGATCTTACATGTGATCAAACTAATTTTTTATTTTGCAAAATGATGACGTCACAAAATGACGTTTTTCAAAATGATGACGTCACATGAAAACCGGCAGTTGGCAAACTCAAGTTGGTGTGTGTTCAATCCTTGTGCATTAGTCTTCAGGGCCCGGGGGGGGAGGGCGGGGAGACTCCCATACAAAAAGAACGGAGTGCCCGTCGTTCCTTTTAGGGGATTAAAAAAGCGGTTTTGGTAGCTCTCCTAGCTAGGGTGTTCAACCTCAGTGGGAGCTTTTAAGGTACCTTTTAGGGTACTGAGCCAAAAACAAACTGACAGGAGCCATGCCCAAAAAACAGGATCTTGGTACCTGTCAGGCCAGTTTTTTTCCAAATTTTCGACGAGCACCCCAGTCTTTTTTATATTGAAGTTCCCCCCCCCCCCGGCTTCAGAAGGATCAGGATTTCCTTCGGTTACTGTTTGTGGAAAAAGAAGCGGAAAAATAGCGAATATGTTGAACCAAAGATGTTCTTTGCACATTTTCATGAGCTTTAGAAACTTTAAGCAAAATCTCCTTCATTTTGTAAGTTCGAATGAAAAATGTCTCCTTTTTTGTAAGACATGAGATGCCTATTTTATTTTCAGTGAATTGTCTGTAAGGACCGTAGCTTTCTACGTGAGATCACTCGGATCTTTGTCTGCGTCCTAAAGAGAGAAGATTGGGATAAATTCCACCTTCTGTTCAGTACATAACTTTATTAAGAAGACAGCCTCTCTTTCCAAGATTAAAATCAAACGTTTCCGACTCTTTTTTATCTTCAGGAGTGGTGTACATTTTAAAACTTTTCGTTAGAGCATGTGTGCGACCAACACATATGACGGTCAGTTACCGCGGATACTACAGTATATTACGAATATGTAAAGTTTCAAGGACTAAAAGGTGCTCTCTTACATCATACACACGACCTGTTAAAGCCTATAGCAACTCGAGAAAAGAACCCTCAAGTTTGCAAATTAGTTTTTGTAAAGTTATATAAAAGAGAAATAACTAATTATCTCTTTCCTACTGGTTTAACCTTTTTTTCTGTAGAAAGTTGAAATATATTCTGGGTTTCTACGCCGGTTCAGTTTTAAGAATCTTTGTACAGCAACGGTCAAAAGTTTCCTTTGTTCTTCAAACTTCAGCTTCTTTCTCTGTCAGCTTCCCAGTTTGGTCGTTCTCTTGTGATCCCGCGGTAACACGCTTGATCAGCGCCACTGCAGCAGCCGCGTACAGAATGTTTGAGATGGCGATCAGCCCCAAAAGTATGAACGGTACGGTGATATACTTCGCTTTTACAGGAAGTAGATCCCCGAAGCCAACCGTGGTGAAGGTCACCACGTAGAAATAAAAGCTATCTCCATAACTCCAGCCTTCAGCCTTCATTTGAGCTGCGGCGCCGATTAGGAGCAGTGACAGCAGGTACAAAAAGCCAAACAGGAAGCATTTCTCGTTCAAGCGGCTTGGAGTTCCGTTTCTTCCCAGACAGCGCTTCTCGATGGCTGTGATAAGCGACCTCTCGCCTCGCAGCATTTGCTGGCCAATGAATCTAAGCAACAAGATAGTTATCGGGATACCGAAGAAGGCATACACCACGCACAAACCCTTGCCAAGGGAAGTAGCGGGGTAGAAATCCCCGTAACCTGGCCAGACATTGAAAAAAGATAAATAAATAAATTGACCCGCCACTGGTAAATTGAAAAACACAACATTCATTATAAAGTATGGGCGCCTGCTCTTAGCAACTGGGTCTCTAATGCATATTCCTCTAACAAAGATAAATATTTGTTTTTCTTCACTTTTCGAGCATTTAGAAAGTTTTTTTTCTCAAAACAAAGAAATCTATTGACTTTTTTATTTTGAACAGACCGCGTGACTTCTTTGTTGGGCCGAAATATTTTCTCGCGAAATTTTGCCAGGGCCAATTTGGAATCTAAACACCGCAAAAAAATGAAAGTGCAAAACAATTAAATCTCACTTTCAAATGGATGCTTACTGTATCTTCAGTTGCAACCATGCCTACCAGGCCTTGAACAGGATCATTTCATAACGATTATTGTAATCTTGTGTCGGGTGCAATGTTCAATTAATCAAAACAAAACCGACGCCTAAAGATCTTGTTATCGTGCAGTCAGTCAGGTCCTTCTTACCTATGGTTGTGAGCAAAACAAACACAAACCAGAACGACTCTCCGTAACTCCATCGCCGTTCATCGTAATAATCATCGCGAGTTTCACGAATCTTGCCGGCGAGTGTGTCAAACTCTGCTGCCGTCATGTTATGTTTCTGCATTGTTGCAGCCCTCAGCTCTGACATACTCCAGCGCTCTGTCTGCTCGTGACCCTCTCTCTCTTCCTCTCTCTCAACATTACCTTCTGCAGCCCTAAACACGAAGATCCCGATGATAACATAAGCGCACCACAGAAGGAACAGAATAAGAAAAATTACCCCCTTTCCAATAGACGCCATTTCTCTGTTTTGAGAGCTTCCGTGTGGTTTAAAAATCGTAAATGAAAAACATTCGCTGACGTCATGGGGGTTACGATGGTGATACGCTAATCTTACGAAAATTAACATTGTTAAAACTCAAAACCTGACTCAAAACAGCTGTTAGCAGTTCTACTTGAGCGAGAGAAAATCACAATTGCGTTTTGTTTTGCTTTTACAAACAATGCTGCTTTAATAACCAGTAGCTTTCTGTTTCTAAGCAGTTCCGAGGAAATGAAATGTTGTGGAAAAGGGAGACACCGAACCAAACTCGGTTTAAGTGTTACGGTAATTACAAAACGCTGTAGCTTCGCCCTTATTTTGATCTGCTATTCAATTTTGTGTTAAGCTAGCATTTAAATCTGGAAATTAAAACACTCTACCTCACCATAACTCGTTGCGATTTACAGGACCACTCCATTCACGCTTTATTTGATGCTTGAGCCAGTTTTCAGCTCCAGATCTTTTTGTCCATCTTCCGCAAAATCTTATCACTTATTCTTGAATTATCGACATTTTGATCCATCTTCGTCTGCTTCCAAAGGAGAGGAAATTAGTATACATTTAATTACCCTTCTGTTCCGTACGGAGTTTTACATGTACAGTATTTAAAGATATCCAGTTTCTTCCACTATCCAAGCAAGCGTTTCCGACTTTTTGGGGATTCTCAGGAGTGATAGACTAAATGTTTTCGAACATGATAGAGAGCGACAACACAACGAGAACTCCACCAAACAAATCGTATCATGAATAAGCAGAACAACGGCTGACGTAAAACCGGGGACCAAGTTCTGCGTAGTCTGGGGAAAGCGAAACGGCTGCTAATTTTTCATATTTCCATTTGGAATTGAACGCTATCATTTATACATATTTAACCCGAGGAAGCTTTTAGAAGCTTAGGTATATTTAGGCACTGAAAAGATCTAAATAACTACGAAATTCGTAGGTAAAATATGTTAATCACAATGCAGTCTAGCCCATCTTCACCTTGGGCTGACACCTTGTCGTGGTGGCGGAGCTTGTTTGCCTCGATGACCCTGAGAGCTGTGCCGGTGGGGACTGCGGTCCCTGGCAGGTCTAACCATGCCGGATTGGTCGAAGGGTAGAGGCCAGACGAAGAACAGCTTACTACAGAAACCGAAACTTGAAATGCCACTGCGCCCTATAGGGAAGCAGGGGTACCATTTGATAACACCCGGTTGGAGCAACGCGCGAAGCAGAGAATGACGCATAAACCGCCGAGGAAATTGCTGTCGCCAAAAGCGTGTGTGAAGATTGGGCAATTGAATGTAAGGACATTGTTTGAGACTGGTAAGTGTGCTCAAGTGATAAAAGAGATGCAGCGATATGATATTAGTATTCTGGGAGTAAGTGAAATGAGGTGGAACTCTTGCGGGAGGATGAGGATAGCTACAGGGGAAACTGTGCTGTACTCAGGAATGGCGGAAGGTGAAGTCTAGCCCATGCACGATGAACGTACAATGAATTATCCAAAATAAAACCAAGGGAGAAAAATAGAAAGCAAAGAAACATTTACCGCAATGATAATTTGGTTTTATCAACTGGGTTGATAATGGGAATTGACCACCATAAAGAGATTCGGAAGCTGACGTTTCGAGCGTTAGCCCTTCGTCGAAGCGAATCAAGGAATTGTGGGTTGTGTGTGGTTTATATGCGGAAATATGGAGCTATGCTATTGGTTGGTGCCTGGCAACGTGAAAAACAACAGAATGAGCGTTCGTTGATACCGTGAGGATTAAGAGTGCCGATTTGAAAAATAAATTTTTGTTCAAGAGTTTTGCGGCTTTCTGTGCTTCCTTGATTTAGGGAGAGGCCGCAGACGGCCATATGTTGCTTCGAATGATTCGGCAGATTAAAGTGTCTAGCGACCGGTTTAGAAGCGTCTTAATCGTCTTTCTCAACGTCGCGAAGGTGTTCTCGGAATCGGTCGCCTAGTCGTCTACCTGTTTCGCCGATATATAACTTTTTGAAAAGAGTGTAAGTTATACAGTAGATGACATTGGCTGAGGTACAGGTAAAATGATCTGTCATGTTAATGAATCGCTTGGGTCCCGACAATTTCTCAACGTTGTAAATGAAAGGACATGTTTTACATCGTGCGCGTGCGCATTTAAAAGTTCCAGGTTGTTCACTCGTTTTGAATGCACTGCTAACTAAAAAGTTACCTATGTTTTTGTCGCGTTTGAATGAAATTAATGGCGGTTGCGAAAAGATTCTACCAGTATCGGGATCATTACCGCAATGATTCGATCTAGCGCCCTCCTTCCAATAGGCACCCCCTATCGAATAAGCGTCCCCATTCGAATGTGTTTTTATTGATAAGCGCCCCTGTTTCGATAAGCGCCCCCATTCTAATAAGCCCTCTATTTTAATATTAAAATATTACAGGCCCGTCAGAGTACGTATCAACGGAGATTCATACCGTATTATAGTTTTGTTTTGAACATTCAGTTGTTTCTCAAAAAAGAAATAAGCGCCCTGTCCCGAATAAGTGCCCTGTCTCGAATAAGCGCCCTCCCTTGAGGTACCAAATGTAAATGAGCAGTGCCTGTATCAGAGAGCCCTGATCTTTATAATAGTGTGAATATGATGCCAACACAAGGCCACGTGTTCACCATTTTTGCGAGGAACTAAATTCAAGACATTTTAGAAAAGATATAACATACCTGATTAAATATCAGTGATGTTACAGACTGACGGGGGTGGGGGTGGGTTTCTAGGATGCGTTGCTAACATTTTAAATCCTCTATAATTTCAATTGCTGTTCTGTTTCTTAAAAAAATGTCTCAAATCCTGTAAGTATTTTTCTCTTTCTTTTTAACTTTTTTTTTAATGACTCTTTTGTTTTTTTACACGTACAGGTAGGGTCTGGTATTCTATTTCAGACCACAGAGACAAACATTTTGTCCCTATTCCAGCAAAAACCAGCTTGGGTGACCACAGGTGGCCCAAGTTTAGTATGTTTACGTCATTTTCACTTAAAAAACGACATGATGACCTTCATTGTAAGAGATCGTATGGAAAATACTGCAGTTGCTGTAAAGTGTACGAAACGGGTGGGGGGGGGGGGGGGTTAGGAGGATTTTCGGCTGAAGTCAATAGTAACATTTAGCTGATCCCCCTTTAAATGGGCATGGTCACCCGGAAACTTTTGAAATTGTAGGTTTCTAATGATGAGATTTCATGCACTTTGGTGGGCAAAGTGTTACGGAAAATGACTGTTTATGATCCTAAAATTAGACGTAGCAAGTAGCGCTGTTTCACCTTTTTAAATTCGTTTTTCTTCTTAAAATGTCTCAGTCTGTAAGTCTTAATTTATTGTTATATGAGTGCAAATTTTACTAACCGTAATAGGTGGCTACATTCGATTTTATAGCCGGTGGAATTTAGCTGTTCTACTGAGAACCCTCTGTAACTGATGTCAGTTGACATACCAGCAATCTAACCATCTCCCAGGTGCTTGGAAACTGCAAAGTTACGTTTTAGAGTGCCAAATGGCCGTCCACCAAGTCTGTATGGGCATGTGACATTTAGCACCCTCCCCCCCCCCCTTATTGGGCTCTCAGTTATGACTGATCCCCCCTTCTGTAATCCTTAAAATCAAATGATTCCCCAAAATTCTCCAACCCCCCCCATCCCCCCAGGCAATAAATAACGACCGGTCTCTAAGTTGTTTTCTTGTCATGTCTTTACAGTAATTTATTAACCACACTCCCTTTTATTGTATGTCTCATAAAGTGATAATGACGCAAACATACTGAGCTTGGGCTACCTGTGGGTTGATACATCCTAAAAAGTGATGTTTCTCATGATGTCACGAGCTCTGTGATGATGATTGTAGCGCAGTACTGTGGTTGACAAAACGTGAGGATAAATATATGGAATTCGAGTGTTCTATAATCAATGCTTTCTTCACTTCTATGAGAGATTTTATTATTAAACTTGGCCACATCACTAGTTAAAAATTTCAGACAACTTCAACGGATTTCACTAGCTTGGAAGCTCTCTTTCCCAACCAAAAAACAGGCCATGGAAGGGCAGCCTGATTCTTTAGGGGAGCAGGGGTGGTGCAGTGATGACAGCGCTCGCCTCCCACCAATGTGTCCCGGGTTCGTTTCCCGGAACTGGCGTCACATGTGGGTTGAGTTTGTTGTTGGTTCTCGCCCTTGCTCTGAGGGTTTTTCTCCAGGTTTCCCCCCTCCTCAAAAACCAACATTTCTAAATTCCAATTCGATCGGGAATTCGAGGGCCACAAGTTTATCAGTTGAACACTCTTGTGTGTCACCCTCGTTAAACAAAGTTGATTTATTTATTTATTCTCAGACAACAATTATTGGTAGTCCGAAAGGATTTGTGGCTGTGTGGCACTGTAAATAGTTCAAAGGTAATGATGACAAGGTGTCAGAAAACATCTGCAAAATAATTGACTTTTTTACACTTTTTCAATATTTAATAGTTATACTTTTGATTCTCAGAGGGTCTGAGTTCACTCACCTCTAATCCCTTATGGAAAATTAAACAACTCAAACTTTTCAAACATACTTTAAACAACAGAGATTTCATTCAATGCACCAAATCTCTCTTCACAACAATGCAATAACAAAATTGACTCTTACAACAGGTATGCTGTTAGTCTTTTGTTCACTATAATTTACCTAGTAATAATTTATGTTGCATATCCGAAGGCACTAATCTTTCTAGCTTATAGTATGTACAACTGTACAACTGTATTACGATCAAACTCAAGATTCAGAGTTCAGCTCACTTAAAACTTCCTCACAGTCCTTCTTTAGTTCTTCAGCGATAGTTTGTATTTGAGATTTAAGGTCGCCGTCAAGTTGTATATTGTCAACAATTTTCCAGGAACCTTGACCAAACTTGACTGGCAAAGAAAAGAAAATATCTGGTGGAAGATCATACCATGCTTCTGAGGCGACTCCGAGGGAGAAAATCTCTGAAGATGTCCCCTGCCACAGGTCACAAAGCTGTGAGAGCACTGCAAAGCTCCCTGATAATGATGGGGTGGCACCAGGGTTATTACAATTATCCAGGGGCTTTTTTAAGGTTTCCAAAAGCTCCCCTGCCAGCCACTTATCATCATGAACCATTTCTGGTACCGGACGTGTGAACCCTGGAACGTGTGGCCCCCAAATGGCCCCATCATATCCATGAACTCTTGCATTTCTGGGATCAGCTCTGGTAACAACACCTATGTTACCCCAGATAATGACATCCTTTATTCCAGCAGTGTTTACATTTAGCTTTTTGGCCAGAAGTCCCTTAGCTCTATTTTCCTGAAGGCGGCCCAATGCACAGATATTTTTTTTAGGTAACGAAGGGGCAAATTTACTGGTGACAAAAGCGTTCACACTTGCGGGCCCCCCTGCAATGAGTACCTTTACATCTTTCTTTGCATATTGATCAAGTGCCTGTCCATGAGCTTTGAAAATTCTGGCATTGGCAACTAGCTGCTCCTTTTTATTGCCTTCTTCTGTAACAGGCACTCCATCCAGCAGAACTACAACGCTGGCGTCTTTGAAAGCGATGGCTGGATCTGACGTGTAAACCACTTCTCTGAGAAGAGGCCACGAACAATCTTGGATCTCCATAGCTGTTCCTTTCAGAACTTCTTGAGAATCGGGCGTGTCGAGCAGATAAAAACTGACTTCTTGATCGATTCCAAACACTTCTCCCTGAGCTAAATAACTCAAAACACCGTAAGCAAGGGCGTTCGAAGCACCACCAACACAAACTCTCAAAGGCGTGATGGCTGCCTTCCTCTGGTCTTCCTCTGCGTCAATCTCGATCTTCGTTTGAAGATTTTCTTTGGCAATATTTAACAACTCGTCGCTCATTTTTACTGAAGTGATGCCGTAGTAGCCATTCACCATTTCTAAGAAGTTGTCGCATCCACCAAGAAGGATTCCGGCGCCTCCTCGATCGACCAACTCGCGCCAAATAAGAGGTGAGCTGAAATGCTTCCAACCCTTCTCTTCGCAGGTCTGTTGCAGCCAGTCTTTCCATTCTTCGGGCTGCTTGACAATCTTGTGAACTTTAAAATCTGGCAGGTTCAATGCAAGTTCATCCGCTAGAAGCTCTGCTTTAGCGTAGAAAGGGCAATTTGCCTTCCCAGCAATAACATACTTCGCCATTTTGATTACTGAGGATTTATGATTGCCATCAGTTGCCATAGCAATTCAGCTATCGCGGGCTCGCTTCACGTGTGATTATGCGCATTCCAAACACACGTGGTTAAATTTCAACATGGCGGACGACAACATAGAAGAAGGAGAAACGAATGAACTATCAAGTTTAGCCCTTGATTCAAACAAACAAAAAGAATTTGAAGATAAAGTGAAGAGAATACGAGCTCAGGTAAGTACAACGCTTTGTTCAATAAGAAATAGTTTAGTATATATTACAACTATTACAGCCTTAACTTTTCAAAAAATATTTAATACAAAAGAAAAGTCTATTTAAATTATGGTACATTTCCCCCAATTTTTCGAACTCTGGTGTAGGTGTGGGGCCAAAAACGTTCAAGACACCTTTGGAAATCTCTGGACGTCTTCAGATATAATGGGGACTTCTTCAAAAATCCATCCCCACCTGAGATAAAAATCTTTTACCTGTGATTCAGAGAAAGGTTGGCAGGTATAATTTAATTTGGTTAGTGCATAAGATTTTGTTCTTACATGAGGAACTAATCGATTTCACAGGTTTCGGGGGATATTGAAAGAAAAATATTATGATCTTGGGATCTTTAACATGATTCTCCCACCACAGGGATATCACACCATATGTGAGGTTGGCAAAGGGTTTATACATGGGAGGCACAGTGGCCTCATGGCTAGTGTCCTTCACTCTGGATTGAGCCCTCCAGATTCCTGGGGGTGGGAGGTACTCTGTAAATCTTTGACACAGAAACCCCTACCCTACACTAGACCATGATCAGCTTTTACAACCCTATTCTAGACTAGACACCAAAAACCCCTACTGTATCCCAGACTAGCTATTTTCCATGCAGCAACTCTATCACTATCCTAGTTCAACATACGCTAACTAAACCAATATCTTACTCAGTCACATTTCAAAGGTTTATTTCCACTTGTACAATTTTTTTTTATTTCATGAAGTCCTCTACTTCAGATAAAATCAGAGTGAATAAAGAACCGTTATGAGAGCTGTTGCAACAGAAAAAAACAACTTTCTAAATATCAAACCAAAACTGTTTTTGACTTTTAACTGAACTTAATCAGTTTTATATATAATTCCTATAGACTACAAAACTAAAACCGTATGATATACGGTACTTATTCCATAACTACAAAATGATTTTTGTTTTGGAAAACCTGGAGGCAAAAGTGCCCAGGTAAAAGCGTTGTAAAAGTGCCATTCTTTGGATATTCAGAGTATGTTAACCTTATTCGAGCCCTAAGTTATCACAAGTGTCAGACAGGATTGTGAAGGAAAAATGATAAAGATTTAATTTTCCCTTACAATCGAATCAACGATGCTGAACCTTGAAGTTACGTTCAGGTCAATAATACAGGGCGCTACTTCCATTGAACAACATTGAATTGGTTCAACTGCCAGCAAGAACTTCAAGCTAAAAAACATATGCTGTCCACTGTGCAGAAATGATCCACGAATAAGAAACATTGCCACAAAAAGAAATCACTTGGTGAATAAATCTTTTCCGACTTGGTCGCAAGCAACTGCCACCGCTTTATAACTGGTCAGCGGATGTGGAGAAGGTAAAAAGAATCAATGGAAGGAAGGAAGGAGTGCTCTCAGTTCTAACCATACCTATATCTTGGATAATGACTATGTTATTATCTGAGCTAAACAGGGCAAAAGACAAGACATTAACATCTACTGGCCAATTTCGATTATTTCCCCCATCTTTGAGGTGTTCGAAATTATAATTTACCACCAATTTTTTAAGTATCTCGGTGATAATGATCTCTTAGCCAACTGTCAATCCAGCTTTAGAACACTTCACAGCACACTAACGTCCTTGCTTAAAGCTTCTAACAGTTGGCCAACTGCCAATATTTACCATGGTCTTATAGATGGTGTAATATTCATAGATTTAAAAAAGGCTTTTGGCACCATTGACCATAAGATTCTTTTATGGCCGCTAGCTAGCTACAGCATTGAACAAAGGGCTCTACAGTGGTTTGAATCCTACCAAAGTGATCATCAACAAAAGTGTCTGGTCGATGGTGAGCTGTCTGGTGCACAGGCTGTTATCTGTGGTGTCCCACAGGGAAGTCTTGTTAGTCTCCTCCTTTTCCTAATTTATATTAACGACTCACCAAACTGCCTGAGTACTACAAAGATTTAGTATAAAATAAGTTCCATCTTTGTATCTTGTAGTTTAATCCTGATGAAGTCTCACTAGCAGACGAATTCGAGTCGATTAATAAACTCAGTTGTACAAGACTATTAGTTGTTGCTGCGTGCTGCCCACAAGTATTCTTATTTTAAAATTGGGCTCACAGATTTCACTTTAATCTGTGAGACCTGCTTATATTACACATTTTCTAGCACAGGAATTTAGTCAAGTCCTGCAGGTACTTCTTGGGGGCGTTTTGTTGATCACACCTTATAGTAGGAGCGTACTTTGTACTATAAAGTTTATTATTAAAACCTGGATCATTGGATAATGCAATTCGAGAGTTTTCATTGGCTTAGCGATCATGGTATATGAGCCATTATACCATGATCTACAAAGATGGCGAGCGTATGCGTGAGTTTTTGGGCCTTTTTGTTTTTATTGTAGCCTAGTTTTCTATTTTTGGGAGGCATTTTTAATAAAACAATTATTCCACTCGCGCTTGTTGGATATGAGATGATTATAGCCAACTCGGCGCTACGCGCCTCGTTGGCTATCTATCATCTCATATCCAACGCGCGCTCATGGAATAATTGTTAAGTATAAAATAAGTTCCGCCTTTGTATCTTGTAGGTCAGTCCAGACAAAGTCTCACTAGCAGACGAAACCTGTCGATTAATAAACTCAGTTGTACAAGATTATTAGTTTTTGCTGCATGCTGCACACAAGTATTCTTATTTTATAACTCCCATATAATATGGGAGTAACTCCCCCTGGGTCCACATTCAAGCCCTGGCCAGGGACAATGCATTGTGTTCTCGTAAAAAGTAGCTAAAAGGATATATGATGCATGGATTTTGTTAAAATTCATGCATGAAATGAGATGACAACCCCACTTTGCTGCCCTCATATATTATGCAATCCCTCATAGGCTATTAAAATCCATCAATACCTGCACCAGTGTAAACTCCTTGGAAACATTTTTTTCTTAGTTCTGAGTTGGTCCATTTGTAATTTTCATTTTCACTTCAGGATGATGACATGACCCCTGGTGTGATCTATCTTGGTCACATTCCCCATGGATTCTATGAAGATCAAATTCGAGGCTTTTTCACACAGTTTGGCAGAGTAAATAAAGTGAGACTATCAAGAAGTAAAAAGGTAGGTGATTCAAATCTTAGACAAGAAGTCAAAAAGTAATGAACCCGGGGAACACTCCTGTGTGAATCGGGTTGAGGGCAGTCCCATGTGACAGGGTTGGGGATGCTCATTGAAGAATTTGAATTAAATCCCCAAGGAGACCAATCTTGGCATCTGTCAAGCTTTACATGTACTTGACCTCTCAAAGATTCTACTCTAAAACAGACAGACAAATATTGACTAAAATGGTGGTTAATATGTTGTTGTTGGATATGTTTTCCTCCAAACAGATTTTAAAACTATGACATCATAGTTTATTATTTCTTTGCGTCCCGGCTAAAAGTTATGGCATTTCATCCTGAACACAAGTGAGACCAAGATCTGTGATTAAACCTCTAAGAGAGACGAGGAGCACCCTGACCCTTCACATGCATGTAGGAGTCCCCCCTACATGAACCATCCATGACAGCAGTCTGTTCGTCCGGTCATAAAACTTAACTGCACAGTGACAATCTTTTTTTCACTTTGCAGAAAATGATAAAATTATGTCTTTGATTTATACAACTGCATAGTCAAAAACATTCCCTGCATATTACATTTCTTGCCTTGTGACAGTCTATTTGGCTCACATTTTATTTTATTTACCTATTACAAACTTGCGTGAATCTACCACTGCCAAATTGCCTGTTTTTGCTGAGTAAGTATCTAATGTTGTTCAATTTATTTTTAGTTGCAAATTAAGAAGCCTGTTTAGTTTTTGTTTTTTGTTTTGTTTTATGACGTAGATTTTCAAATTTATAAATTTGTCACTTGCTGGGCAGTTCCCCATGAGGTAGGGGCTCCAGACCTCTGTAGATACTCCACCTTGAAATGTCCAGTTTAACTCCCTTTTTCCTGTTCTTGTTTCGTCGTACATATTGTCAACAAAAATGTTAAGGAAGAAAGAAAACTTATTAAAATAGGAATATTAACACCAACTTTTAAAAACTGGCAATGAAATAAATCTTCGTCAGTCAGTGAGGAGACAAACATTGTTTCATTGTTTTTTTCTGAACAGACTGCAAGATCGAAAGGTTATGCTTTTGTGGAGTTTGCCTCTGATGAAGTTGCCAAAATAGTGGCTGAAACTATGCACAATTACATGATGTTCGGGAGATTGTTAAAATGTGAGTATAGATAAACTTAGGACACTCCTTGAAAACACATTTAAATGGCTATGTAGGGCAGGAAAACAGCAAAAAACAGAAAAATTGCAATAAATATTGAAAATAATATTATTATTCAATGGACCTTTAACTGAATGTCATGCTTTTCCAATTTTTAATTCAAACAACGTTATAAGCCTCACTGCTCAATTTATAATAATAATAATATTCAATGATGGAACCCAATTCACCATGACAGTTTTCAGTGGGGCCCTCAAAATGAATTTAGTTAATTTTGGAAGTTTTACAAGAATCCATTGAAAACTTGTAACAAGTTTGGGACCCCAACCTTTCGTGCTGGCATATATTTCTTTGTAAAAATTCGCAAGTTTGGGGTCCTGTATTTCGCATAAGTTTGCATATTTACTAGTTTTGGCATGTAAATGGATCTTTGGAGATATTTTTTTCTGTATTTGGAAAATGCAAAATGTTGTTGGTATTGCTTGAAATTGGTAATAGGGTGCATTCTGATAAAGATGCACCATACATGTATATGTAAATTACATTTTTGTAACAACTGGAAATTTTAATTTAGTGTAGCAGAATTTCACATGTGATTTTGATTACAGTAGTGTCCATAATTCATTTTTTTTTTCATGTAAATGTACTTACAAAAGTGGGTTTCAATGTGTTTTGGTGCAGTTCATCATGTAGTGGAAAGTATGTTGGCATTTTTCTTGAAGAAAGGGTCTTTTTAGGGTCAGTTTTCATCAGAAGATTTCCTCAGTGACACTAAGTCTTCTTTTAACCACATTTGTCACAAGTAACAAGAAACAACTTACAGTGACAAGAACACCTTTGACACAAACCAAATTTGATTTTAAAATTCACCTAAATATGGAGTATAATCTAGTCATCATTTTGCAGATTCTTTCCCCTCAGAGCATACTTCACAAGTTGTTCAGAGTTTGTTCACTTAATATCTGTATTCTGTTAATTTCTTCAAGTAGTTTTTTACTCCAATATTCTCACAGTCTACAGTCACAGTGTGTGTGCAAGCTGTTAAAAAAATGAAAAATTGCAGGGAAAAGTTAATTTCTCTCATACATGATATGGTACACTTCTTTATTTTTCCTCCAATTTTCTAGCTTGTCCCAAATCCTTTTGAGAATTTTCGTTTCCGTCTTGCCCCATGAACTAAAGCTTGAATACAGAATGCTTAGCAGTATAGAGTTTAATGTGCAGTTGCAGAAAATATTATCCATACTTCCTCCATGGAAGAAATTGGAATTTCCTGGGGGTTGGGGGGGGAGGGCAGATCCATAGAAAAAAATCCTTCAGTAGAGGGATATGGATATCATCTGGAACTACCCAATGTTGAATTCTGTATATTTTTTTGCAGGCAAAGTAATTCCAAATGACAGAGTCCATCCAAGACTATGGAAAGGATCCAACAGAAAATTTCGTTTTATACCTCGAAAGAAAAATGAAATTAAGAAGCAAAATAAGGTGAGTGCTATAGTCAGTGGGCAATTTCGAAAAAAGAATTCCAGCAGCTGTAATAAAAGTAATAATAGGCCCTTTGCAGCTTGGCTCACGTGACCAAATTTTTGCTCAAAAGTTTTTATATTATGGGTTTGAAGCCCCTGGCATTAAAGAGTAAGTTTATACACAGTTTGAATTTTCAGAAAATTTAGAGGATATCTGTTAAAATGTTGCTGGAGAGCAAGGTCTTGTTCTCCAACAACTCTTTCCATAGAAATCTTTTTATTTTTTTAAAAAACTTAAAACCGTCATAAAATCTCATCCTTTAATGTCAGAGACCTCAAACCTTGCCATTTGTTTATTTTTCGACATGCTTTTCCCATTTCTGTCATTCTTTAAGTTATAGCCCATAATTTTATGAAAAGTAGGTCACATGATGGCTTAGCTGCAAAGCGCCTATTGAGTCAAACATCTTTCTTTTTGTCATTTTAGGCAAAGACGGATGAGGAACATCGAAAGCAAGTCAGCAATATTCTTAAGAAAGAACACAAGAAGAGGAAAAAGATGAAAGATCTGGGGATTGAGTATGACTTTCCCGGATATGTAAGTTACAATCCATGTTTGTTTTTCATTCATCAAAGGCTTGGTTACCTTGCAACTAACTACCCATTGGTATCCACTTCCCCTCCCCTCTCATTAACCTTTTAGCCTCATCCCAGTCTCCCAACAGTTTTAACCTTCCCCAGTTCTCCTCACTCTGTACAAGTAGCCTTAGGATCCCAAGGAACAGGGGAGGGGATAGGCTCCCTGGAGCCTCAAAGACCTGTTTTATTTTAAAGGCCACAGCACAATGTTTTCCTCTTCTTGGATCCTGGTTTTATGGACCATAGAGCCAGCTGTCCCTTTTAGCTGTTGGGTAAAGGTGGCTCTTATTACACGTGGGCTAATGCTACTAAATATATTGTCTCACTGTCTCAAAGATCAATGGTGTGACAATCTTGTGCTCTGAGGCTGTTATGTACATGTAAGTGATTTTCTTCCTTATTCTGACTGTTTTCCTTGTTTTTTTTTCAGGCATCAGAAATAAAGACAAAACGCCCTAAACACACAAGATTCAGCACCAATGAAACTGAAGATTAATGCCTTCATCAAACTTCTTCAAAGCAAAGAACAACCAAGACTTAATGAAACTGATTTTTAACCAGCACAAGGCAACATTTCCTAGTGTCGCTTGCCAACTTGGGCTGACAATACACCTGTTGGATTGATATTACAGATCTGGCCCAGGTTGTTAGAAAGGTGGATAACATTCTCCACTGGATAAATCCCTATTCAAAGGAAAGCGCAGTTTTTTTTGGTTGACACTTATCCACTGGATAGAGACTGATCGGTGGATAGCATTATTCAGCCTTCAACTGGGGCCTGTTCTTGATGGATAAAACTCATGACAGCCAAAATCACTCATGGTAAATGGTAGAAAGCTATTATTTAAAGAGATTATGAAAACGATTTCATGTTTCACCCAATATCAAGTCCACGCATGCCCGACTTCTTAAAGTTTGTTCATATCATAAATCCTTTACAATCCTAGCTATCTCATTTTTACGTCAAAATAACAAATAAACAACAACCAAACTGACAAGTTACTATTATTTTTTTAAAAAATATATATATTACACTGAATTGAAAGTTGATCTTGATCTACGAGTAAATACTCTTGAAAATGAAACCATTGTTGTTGGTTTCATCTTTCACATCTGATGAAAGGCATTAACTAACCTTAGGTCACATTTTCCGTTTTACGTAACGCAAATTGCGTCACGCATTTGCGTCACAAACTTACGGTATCCCCTTCAAGTCCAATAAATTAACGCGCGAACTTATTTTAATCAAATTGTCTATGGTTTTATTTCTTTATCGGTTTACAATTGGCGTCGTTGTCATCTTGGTTTTCTATACTTGCATTGAATCCAGATGCGGTACATTTTAAGCTGACGCCCGCGATTCACTTGCAGTCTGCGGTCGACGTAGTTCTGTTCTTCAACAAGCCCCGCTTCTTGGAACATCTGGGAAAGGTCCTCTGAAATACCAATCACAGTTTTATCAGTTAAACTCAGGACGTAACGAGCTTAAGGCGGGGGTAAACATGAATAGGTGTGAAATTTGAAGTGATATAAAAAAGGAAATTGTTAGGATTAAGATGAGTTGGAAACACTACCAGACAGTTGACCCCTGCAAAAGAGAGCCCCAGGTTGCTAGGGGACTGTTTGGTATCCGTCTACTAATTCTTCACTTCAAATTTCAATTTTCCAAATCCATCAAATCTTCAACATTTCATATTTTCCTCAATTTAACCTATCCTTTGAGAAAAAGTATCTCTTTCCCAAAATGCCCAAAAATCACCCAAAAATTTACACAAAACCGCCAAACAGTGGTTAATGAGATAAGCAGAGAGATTTAGTGTCCCTTGAAACGTGACTGAGATATTGGCAGAAAGGCCGTGTTAAGCAACCTCAAAACAGCCTTCACGTTTAACCCCCGCCTTAACCAGATCGTGGAGATACCCTGAGTCGATTGTACTGGTCAACGGGAGGGAGAAAAGGCTCTGGAAACGAGGTGACCGAGGCGAGTTGGGATGGAGATTTGGGAATCTGAACTCTAGTACACTAAGCCGTGCACTAAGCAGTTCTCTTTGGTTCGTGTTCCCAAGAAAAATCGTCGAACTCGGCAAATTGCACGTGCGGTTGTTGGATTCTTAGGCTGAGAAATTAGGAAAACCAGTGAAAAGCTGGCAGATGTATGTGTAGAATAATTAATGCAGCAAAGCGACGAGTTTCAACTATTTACTGTACATCATAGAAACACTGACAGTAAGAGTTATTTGAAAGAATTCGAAAATGCAGTGAGTTGCTTGTGTCACAATTTTCCCCTCCTACCCACTAATATTGCATTGATTGACAGGCAACTGATTGACATGCCATTGACTGACAAGTAATTGATTGACATACAGTTGATTGACATGCCATTGACTAACAGGCGTTGGCTTCCTAATGAGCTGTTTTATAACTTGGTTGTTATTTTTGTTAAAATCGTTTAAGAAAGGGGGCAAGAATTGATGTCCTATCGGATCGCCCACATTACAGAGATGAATGGCATTCTTGAAAAAAAGTTTGCTTTTTCGCTCTTAAAACTTGCTTTGTCACAGCCGCAGAATATTCTAACGACTGACTAATTATTGGTTTCAATTTTCTCATTCGACTAAAACGGAAATGATTGCAAGTACTTAACTCTAACAAAACACCACACCGAGAAAAGCCAACAGAGAACACAAGTTGAAATAACAAATCTTTCTGTTTTATATCTAAAGAGTTGCAAACGTGGCGCGAGACACGAGAAGGTTGTATTGGTCTTAGACTGGTCGTTGCTGATATTATTGTTTATATTTTTCTTCACTCAACATACGACTTTGCTCGAAGAAAGCATAATACTAAATACAAAAAGCTTGTGAAACTCAGTAATTGGTGAAATTTTTGGGCGCTTTGAGTGAAAGGCGCAATTGGTTTTAAAAAACTGCAAAATTGCGCTAATGAGCTAATACCTTCTTTGTAAAATTTTGAGTTTTTAACCTGCGTCGCACAAAAAGTATTCGATACAATGGGCTCAAATTCCTTGGGACAGCTAATCGTGCTGTGCCCTTTCAATATGCAGAACTAATGTTTTTGTAGCTCCATCGATTAGAGACTGTTATCGCTTATGTTAATGAGGCAAATATTGTAACCAAAGATTCCTGAAAAAATTGAAACGGCGTATTACGCAGACTTTCTAGTATAGCTACAGCTGATTCCTTAACGGAGTAGCAAGCAGTCCTATTCTCTGATTCGAAACAAAACACGAAAGGAAACGGCGCGCGCGCGTGAGAAGAGAAAATCTCGCCCCATTCCTTCTCGTCTGTGCGTGACCGTTCGCGGAGATAACGACCCCTCGGAGAAATCTGGGATTAGAAGCAGAGTTGATGAGTAAAATATCTTACCACTTATCTTAGAGAATGAGGGCATTTCAGAAATAAACGTCCACTTTTCTAATGAAGCTTTTCGTTTTTGTTTGTTAGTTTTTTGTAAGGAAAACTCATATCAATCAATCTTAGGGTGACGGTGAAGACCCAAGGTATTACACGCGGCAAGACCTGCAAGGTCAACAGACGGGAATTCATGTAAATGGCATCTCTCTTCGTCGACAAAATTAATTTTCGGTCTTGATTACCCTCAAGCCATGTTTTTGTTCGCTATTCTTTAATTAACGAGCTCCAAAATGAGAATTCAGACGTCAGAAAAAAAAATCAGTGATTGTATTTATGCTCCGGAAACACTTTGGAGTAGTTGACGTGTATTTTCATGAAAATTACGCTTGAGTTTCTTTCTGTCCACCCGACAGAGAATCAAGCTTGATATGTCTACAATGTCACCACAGTCCTTCTCAATTCTGTCAATTTGTCTTCATTTTGGCCACCCACACCCTTCTTAGGTTTCCTGGATCAGTTTTTCGTTGCGTTTTTTTTAAACAATTTTTCATTTTAATTTAGAGCTATGCCAAAGGTTTCATTGAATTTCATGGCTTGTCAGTTAATTCAAGAACTCTGTATTTGACACACAAAACCATATTAAAAGCAGCTTGTTTACTCAGTGTGTACCTTGAAATATATCCATTTTGGCCAAATATTCTCTAGGTTATGTAATAAACAGCCTACGCTAGAACTTTACACAAGAACCAGAGCAATCGGTGATATAATGGACAGTTCGAAATTAAAACTTACAGGAAAACGAAGGGATTCTCTTCAGCGCAGGAAGGGGAAATACAGAAACCCCGGAGAAACCAATACGGCAGACCAAAATGATACGCGATCACTTGTATGCCAAACATAACACGAACAGTGGGAAAGTAAAAAAACCACAACAAAGTATTAACTGTGACCCATTTTGAAACAGGTCAAAGCATTGCAGTTACAATACACTATAAGCTTTCCATGTTTGAAGTCGGGGATAATCGCACAGCATGGACGCCGAATCGATGCTTTTTAGTCTATTTAATTTTTTTCCTCGTGGGGAAATTTCAATCACGGCGCTTTAATTTTTGGGTCAAAGTCCTTCACAAATCATTTGGTGTGATTATTTTTTTAACCATTCCTTAAACTCCCACGTCACTTCAAGATCAGTGCAACAGGTTTTCTTTCGGATATTAAAACAAATACTGAAGGAGGCCTGCCGTAAACTGAACAAATGGCGGTTGGTTCAGTGATGCACAACGCTAAAATCGTAAAGCAGGTTTAGTTATGTTTACTACTGATCAATACACTATTAATTTTTACAAAAGCCAAGCGACTCGCTACCTGCGAACCTTTTTCTTTTTTAACAAAATGGAGAAACACAAGAGAGTCAACAGACGCACTCGCACAAAACGCGTCGGCATTTTTATGGTCGCGTTCACGCTGATTTAGACACCTGGTTTACAAAAGCGGCGTTTGAAACTGAAGCTGAACGTTTTATTAACCTTTTTAGAAGCACTTTAAACAGAATGTCCAAGAAAACGCGGCATATGTTTTACGAGGCAGGAATTTCGTAATTTTCATTACAAATCACGTGAGATGGGGTGTTTTTAATTTCATAGTCCATAGAGCAGGTCGCAAATAGACTTTGATTGTGTTTCGATTGTACTACAAAGGAAAATAACCTTGCTAACTTCGAACAAAAGCTTGTACTTGCGTCTGAAAACAAACAGGAACACCCTAGGTTGAATGCATAGCGTCATGTTCCCAAATTAATTGTTTGTCCACAACTTGAATGGGAAATAGGAAGTCATTACATCTTGTAAAGAAAACACTTTTGTCTTGAACAAAATCTGCAAGCACGCCCGAAGAACAAAGAATCAACTATTGCTCTGTCGTCAGGGCTAATAATGGAAGCTTTTCATTCGAGTTATTCGGCGTAAACGGGTAATCACTACATTGAAGTGAACTGGCGCTTAACAGACTGTAGTTATAGCTTCCTTCAGTTTCAAAGCTAATTGCAAATATCTTCGCAGCGTCAGTCTCCAGCGCTAATTCCTGACGCCTTTTAAACCTCCCTAAAGAAGGATCGCTAAATTATCACTCATTTCAGCCGGCTGTCACCTGAAGAATTAACTTGTTATTGCATGAAATGAGAGCTTTTATCGTGTCTTAACAGCCGTGATGGTAGCCTGCCTGGGTCACCCTCGGTCATTAGTTTCCGCTGTGCCCCATGAATTGATGAGTCAACCCGGCGATGTGATTAAAATACAAGCTATCCAAACTTCTTCAGCATTTTGTAATCTTGCAGCTCCGAATATAGATGATTTTTTTAAAAAAATTGCTCAAGCCGATGCTTTCCATGTACACAGACAGCATGGGAAAAAGCAAGCCTTCAATTAATCGAAGAAAACCATTTCGATGTTTGGATACAAATAAGTCAGTCGCACTTTTGCCTCCGTTTTTAAAACGAACAACTTAACATGTTTATTTGCAGTTTAAATTGATTGAAACTGCACAAAGGAACAGCAAAACAAAGAAGCTCGTTTAAAATCGCTGAGAAAGAGCGTAAAAAAGAGAAATTGTAACGTGACAACTTCACTTGGACCGAGTCTCACCGAAATTCTCGCACTGATCCCGTTTTCTCAACTCATGGGAATCGAGCCAAGAAATACTATTCCCCGCATAAAAAATAAAACACTTTAAGACACGGGCAAAATTTCTATAAAAAGAAGAATGCGGCCAGCAGATCCAGATCATTTAGCAGGAATTTAGGATCGAGTTACCACTGAAGGGCGAGCAACATTTTTGCCATTATAGAGCCGACAGGTTCTTATCTTACAGCGTCCACAATATAAGGAGATTGCAAATAAAATTCCGCCCATTGTTCTAGGAATATCAACAAGGAAAAATCTGCCTTCATTCTGCTGATTTTTCACGTAATAACGAGACAACAAGCCTGGATTAAAAGAATGCACGACTTCCTAGCGTTAAGATTAAACCCAACCGTTATGAGATTGTAATTTGAAATGAGATATGACATGGATTGTTTCTTTCAAGGGGATGCTTTCTCCTTGGTAATTAAAAAATTCCGAGAAGACAGGTTGTTGGTTGCTAAGAGAGCTGCTTGTAGAATTTCATTTCGTCCATCAAAACCAAGTGTTACCTTGGCTTGTTGTTTTGATGAACTTTCGATGTCTTCCCCGAAGTGTAATATTCAAAACAAGTTGTGTAATCTTGGCCTTAAGGTTTTTTTAAGCGACACGATATTACAATCAAGTCTCCTGCAAGGCTGATTTACAAGCAGCAGAATTGGAAAACCTACACCGCTTCAACATCTGATCAGTCAAGAAGGAAACCAGAAGAGTTTTGATAACAGATTATTAACTCCCCGTGCAGGTTAAACAAGCGGCTGGCTGGGTAGCATCATTAATTGTTATTACACGGGCTGAGATGCAAATTTTTGGCCTGAAGCGATTTATCGATAGTGTTTGATTTTGATTTGCAGCGCGACGTGTATTGAGGTGTTATTGTTCGAGTTAGTTAATTATACTCTTGTATTGACTTTCCAATCATAACAATGGCGAACAATGGCAATAAACTCGCATCACCTGTTGTTTTTTTGCTCTTTAGTTCAAACAAGAGTAGATTTGCTGTGAAGCCCAAGTCTTTTTTTTAACGACCTAGGAATTTCCTTTGGTTTGAACCCCTTCAAACTGAAGGAAGGGCGAGACGCTACGAATACTTCAAGTCAATTAAGCCTTTTGTTGACTTGCTGAAGCACAGGGTGTGAACTTAATGGAGCTTTTACCCGGGTTTCCAAATACGGTACAGCTTCTTTATTTTGACCCGAAGCCAGCCCCCCGGTGCGGATTCGCACTAATAATGTGTTACACCTGACTTGTGACGTCACGATCAAACAGCCAATAAATGCGACTGAAGCTGAGAAGAGCAGAGTCGCCCTTCTTAACTCCCAACTGGACGTCGAGCGGAACACGTTCCGATCTACTAAACAACAGCCCGGCACAGAAATATTGTCTGACAACTTTCGCTGGCTAAGACCGCGAAAAATGCCGAAAGCATTCCTGGTCAAGAAGAAGACGGAAAAGCTCAAGAAACTGCCTTCGAATGTGATCATCGCTGGCCGGGGAAGCGGTGAGTGGAATAATCTATTGTGTTTGCTCAGATGCACTTGTTATAGATATCAGACAGGTAGCGAGGAGCGTGAAAGAATTCTTCACTTCTAGCAAACGCTCGCTCGCAGGTTTCGCAGATTCTGTTCGCTTTCCATAACTGATTTCGCTGGTCGCTTCTAAGGCGTGCTCATTTGCTGAATTTTTGAGCGCTGGCAAGCGTTGCTAACAGCAGGTCGAATTTGTAAACCAAATATCTGATTTATACCATGTGTTTTTCTGCACACGCAACAGGTTATAATCAAGATTTTCAACATGCTACCCCGCACATCAGGAAGGTGGGAATGTTACAGATGCCCGCCGAAACCGGCTGGGAAAAGAGACTTTTTACGTACCCAGCCGAAGTATCGAGCTTTAGCGCACTGAGAGAAGCTCCGAAAAGCGTTGTGGCGGAATCTCAGCAAAAACAACCTGGCATAAGAAACCTTGATGAGAACGGCAATGAGATCGCCCCGGGGCAAACAGCGCGAAATAGCTACCAGTGTCAAGGGTGCAGCAAGAACTACTCCTCTCTCACATCGCTTCTTCGACACCAGCAATACCACTGCCAGCCTCACCATAAACGCCCGTTTCACTGCAAATACTGCGACAAACTTTATGTGTCGTTAGGAGCGCTCAAAATGCACATTCGAACCCACACATTGCCGTGCAAGTGTAAAATCTGCGGTAAAGCCTTCAGCAGGCCTTGGTTGCTTCAAGGACACATCCGAACGCACACCGGAGAGAAACCCTACAAGTGTCAGAACTGCCAGCGAGCCTTCGCCGACAGATCCAACCTCCGAGCGCATCTACAGACGCACTCTGAAGTTAAGAAGTACTGCTGTAGACTCTGCTCGAAATCTTTTTCGAGAATGTCGCTCCTACTGAAGCACGAAGACAGCGGATGCCCTGGAAACGGTACTTGAGTCACAAAAACTTACTTAACTCTATTCTAGAGCTTTCGATTCGCAGATGAAGCATAACCTAAGCGCGTAGTACGTTGAAAAGGCTTAACGCGCCGATAAAGAAAAAAAAAGTTCATCGTAGCTGTGATTCACTTAAGGAATTAGTTTTCCCGATAGGTTTTTTTTGTTGAAACACGAGTAAATACGAAACTCAAAACGACAATAGTCGCTCAGAATTGGACCCAGTAGCTAAGCTAAACTGAATCCAAGAGAAAGATAGTAAGGGTATCAGAAGAGCGAGAAACTAAGCGAGGCTTCAAAGGAATCCTTAACCATAACAACTGCATCAACAATTCGGTTTCCCTTGGAATTTAAAAGGATTACATATAAAATTACGCAGAAAGTTCTGGACGAAGAATTGTAACAGGAAACTCGAAACTAAAACCCGGTTCGCATCGAGAAAAGCTATTACAGCGCAGCTTTATTATTCTATAATTTATATTGACAAGCAAGTAGAATGTACAAAGAAAACGTTTCTAAATAAACATTTTATTCAAAGTGAGGTCTGTAATCTTCTGCCGCCAATCCGAACAAAGGAACCGCAGTAATCTTTGCAGATATTTGACTATGCTAAACACCTGTTGGGTGAAAGTTATCTCGGAATTAAGGAAACTCCTTCAGAAACACCTGGAATGCAACCTATTTAAAAACAGAAGGGTCCCTTTCTCGTCTATCGCTAGCCACCGTTAACGCTTTAGCTTCAAAACACGAGTCAGTGGCAAACAAAAATCAAAAAGTTGTCTTGCCTTGTCTTGTAGCGAAAATGCGCACTTCGTTTCTTGCCCCCCGGGAGAGACAATATAAATAACAGCCCAGACAACCTGTTTAACTAATCTAATCAAAGCAAAGAATATCATTAGTGACTTTTTACGCATCGGGAATGTGCAAACGAGAAAGGAAAATGCTGGCGATTAAAAGACTAGACATAAGCGATGTATGATGTGATGAAGAAGGCTAGCGAAAATCTGACGTATGGCGCGAAAAAATGTGTTAGCGAAGGTAAAGATGCGGCGAGATAAGATGCGAGGCGTTTTGATAGTGGTACACAAAAGCAAAGTCTTGCATCCTAAAAGGGTCTTTCACAAAGGCCATAGCTACGTTCGAACATAACAGGTTCTTTTGACAAGATGGCATTTTAAGTCTTGAAGCGAGCCAATCACAAGTGCCCGTCAACCTGTCGCTCCAAAGGGCTTCTCAGTTAATAACCCCTCCAGCTATGGGCAAATTTATTTGTCTTAACTAGCAGCGCCGTCACAATCAATCAAACTCTTGTAATTGGTTTTCCTGCTGTTAAGAAACAGCGGTTAAACTTGAGAGCTCCGTTTCTTTTTATAGCCGGCTCAGTTATTAAAAGCCATTGCTAGAAAAACACTTACTTCCCACGGCTGGGCTTGAAACGCTGTTCTGAGATTAGACAGACAAACATCAATAAGATTACTGAACAAACGGCTGGTGCGTCAGCAAAAACACAATAAAGGGGCTTTCATTTTATCTCGAGAAACCTGCCAATTAGGAGCGAAATGTATTCAACATTTAACCTTATACAATATCTGGGTTATTGAAGAAGCGATGAATCAGTGGAATAACATCACGTACGGGCGGAAAAATCTTCATTCCCGACGACAGAAGTTCACGTGAAATTAACCTGGCATATCCGGGAGTCTTTTAAAGTTATTCCAAAACACCTGCTGAAATGAATGTCCTTAAAACTCTCGCCAATGACATAACTAGCTCACAGAACACCACCATTGTTTGTCTCAATGCCCTGTTTGTTGGTGTAGATTAAAGTTTGCTTTAAAACTGATGACGGAGTCGCTCTGAACTGTAAACAGGAATTGCAAATTCTGAGAAACTTCAAAATACTTCGTACGTGCGTGCGGAAGTACAAGGGATTCAGCAATGATCTCAATTGCAAATCTGCCTGCAAATAAACTGAACACAAAAATTCAACCTCATCTGATCCGGATAAGATGGAAAATCAAGATCACAATCCTGAACTTTCAAAACCATAAGGCGTTGTTCGAGTTACCATTTTACCAACATCATTCGAAAAACCAAATTCCGTTTGGTCCAATTAAAAAGGAAACGAAGCGTTTATTGAAAGCTAGCCTCAATTAGCAGAGAAAATTCATTCCACCCACGGGTTATTTTTTTTAGCGGGCTTGTAAAGGCCAGCCAGTGGCAATTACATGCGAACAGAAAATAGAGACAGTCAGGCCATGCTAGTCACAAAAGGTTTAATCAACCGCAAACTTCACGTTCACTGGAGCACGAATTGCAAACATTTCAGGTTTATAATCTCTAAATCAATTATTCACCGCTAGAAAGACTTGAAACTCACACTTCACAAAGGCATCTAACGACTCAGCAGTTCTGGATTCTTGTGGGCGACGGCTAGCAATGTTTACCATACTTCAAATATTGTGAAACTATGCAAGCCCTTTAAAGGCTAAAACGATAAATGTTGTGAAAGGTATTCAAGGGTTTCATTTATTATTACGGCTAAACTAACTTTGTAAACTTGACAACAATTTAATCTTAACATTGAACAGTTGTTCACAATTCCTACTCCCACAAACATGCTTATCGTTAACCCTCTTTATGCGGAAGTTTTGTCATCCTAGACCGATAAACAGAAGGATTTTTTTCCATTTCTAAAGCCACAATATTTGTTGAAGCCAGGAAACACTATATTAAAGTGATCAGCTAAGACGGATTTCATTAGAATTTTCCTCCTTCTCAGCAAAACATGGTTTTATTTACGGACCGATTCTTGCAGTCGAGGATTAAAGAGTGCTCATGCATTTGTAATGCTTGAAAAATATATATAATAGCACAACATCTTTTGGCTTTAAGACAAAGTAAAATATCGTATCATGCCCGCTTTGTCAATCAGTGAACTTTCTCTATCTTTTTGTTGGCTTTGCAGATTTATTAGCCAATCAAAGAGCCTGCACGTGCAGAGCACGTGCAGTGTTTCACCTCCAAGGAGTCCCAATCCTCTCGGCTTGCTGCTCGGCCACCTGATGGGTTAGCCACAAAAATATTTTGCAACGATGTGGAAAGTGTTTTCTGCCAAAACATATACTTTTTTATGTTCTCAACGATTGCTTTACCATACAAACAGCCCCGTAAAAGGCGCTAATAGAATTTTCATTGTTGGAGGTCAAAGGAAAGTCCTGCGCCACGCCCAGAGATGTCTTTCCCACTTATCTTAATTACAGTATTTTCAAACAGTCACGTACGAATATGCTTAAGCAATGTCAAATGCGCGTCAAATGATCTTGATCGAAAATCTTTGTTTTTGAACACAATTTCCCGTTTCCGTTTCACCTAACTTGACCGGTTGTATGACAGGTTGTTGTGTTTTCCACCAGCACGTACGAAAACCAGATAAAAAAATTTAACGTGAAGTAAACAAGTAGTGGAAAACATGTTTACTCCATACTAGGGTTGTGTTTCTCTGCAATAAACCTCTATGTTATTTTGGCATAGATTTTCCCTAGCACTGATTGCACAGCTTACACAAAACTTGACTTTTCAGGAAATCAGGAAATTTTGAACAAGACAAAGGTCATCTAATCATGACACGTAACTAACAGAAATTCTCATGCATGGTTCTCGGAATTTCGCTACTGACAACTGATTCAACGAAAACTTTCGCATCCCTTTTCAATTCTTCTGGGCAAGAACACGTCTTTTCATAAATTGACTGAATTCTAGCTCGTATCATGGCGAGAGCGGGCGAATGAAATAGAGCCAATTTAATACAATTCCGTCATCACTTCAGTTTAAATTTCTGACAGGCCACACAGTAAACCCGATCGAGATTCCAATGGTATTTGGTTTAAAACAGGAAAAAATTGCTTCGCCATAAATGAAACGCTGAAAAGGTTATTTTGAAAAAGGAATTCTATATTTGACATCATTGTGGTGCTCGAATGAAGATTAACTTTCATCTGAGATTTAAAGCTATCAGAGGTTTAACATCTAAACACGTCTCACGGGCCAATTATGGCTTCGATTTGAGATAGGTCAAATAAAATAAAGGGCAACGAACAGAAATCTCTAGTAACAACTTATGAGAGTGAACTGAAAGGCGATAACTCCCTCTCACACCCAAAATATCATTTTTACGCCCACCACTAAAGAGCACAAACAAATCCAGTTTTTTTGGGCGTAATACTTAAACATGATCCCTAAAACTTGTGAAACTATCGCTTCATTTTCTCAGAGGCTGAAACTACGGTTATGTTATCTCAAACCTGAAGTTTAAAAACCTGATCTCAACCAACGACACGCTGTCACAGCATACAGCTTAAATGAAATCCACAGGCACCCACGAATGCGAGAATCTTCGTTTACAATATTTGCCTCACATAAGCGATACAGTTTCGGATAGAGCTACAAAAAAATAGTTTTTGAATATTAGAAGGTCACAGCACGATTAATTGTCCAAAGGAACTTGAGCTCGATGTATTAAACTCAAAATTTTACAATGAATGTATGAGCTCATTGCCTTTGCCTCCCAGAAATGTCGTGGTTTTTGAAAGCCAATTTCTCCTCGAATATTACGCCCAAAGAACAAAACATTTTACCAATTACTAAGTTTCACAAGCTCTTTTCAAAATGTTTGTAGTCAGTTCGTGTCTAGCGTGATGCCTTCTCCACGCAAGAGCAAAAATGTAAACAACGACGTCAGCAAAGGTCAACAAAGTAGCACGAGAAGTTCCGATACCCTCTCTGCACATGCGTCTTTTGACTTACGCACCAAGAAACCTCGTTCCCATGGTATTGGAAACGAGATTGCTCGGAGAAGAAGGTCATAGTACTGTGAATTTGATGTGAAAAATCTTTCCATATCTATTGTACCTTGTGTGAAGAAGTACACCCTTGTCCCGTCACCGCGCACATAGAAATTGTCTGACAAGCATTTCCCTGGGAAGAAGAGGAGAAAAGTTACTCACACTTAAAAGAGCAGTGACAATGATTTTTAGCAGGACCTCAAGAAGCTTAATAAAAAAGAATAGAGCGTTGGAAATCTTACAGAAATGGTTTGATTTTAAGGAAAACTATTATGCAAAATGGTAACGATACAATTAAGGATAGATAATGATTTTTTAAGGTTCGCGTTTTCACGGATTCAGTCGATATATTGCACAAATCTGGAAGCTGAAACGACATGGAATTCCGTTAACAATTATATATAACCTGCGCGACAGACGAATTATTAAATAAAATTTATAGGTACAGGGTGATGTACGAGACGCACTCCGAGCCAGAAATTGACAATTTCAATTTGCAGTTTACTATTTAGTTAGAAAGACTGACCGGTCTCAAGAAGCTCATACTTTAGGGACATGTCATAGTTACACGTGACAACCGTAAAATTCATGCGACATAACGGAGGGGGGGGGGGGAGCAAAATCCCCTTGTTTTACAGTTCATTTAGTACACAAGAGGGCGTCTCGTTGCTCTTGCTCCGGTTACTTCATGTGAACAACACGCGATTTTGTTGCTTGAGTAACATGTTGTAACATGTCTCAGAGCCCTCAGTCCACACGAAAACGATAAGCCAGCGTTTTCAAATTCCTCCGGTTTGAAGAGTGTTTTCGAAAAGCTCCGTTTTCGTGACGGATTAGTGTGGACGGTTGGCCTAACCGTAGAAATAAAGCTGCGTTTTCTAAATTATACGACGCAGTGTGGACGATTCCTCAACAAAACTATTATAAAAGCGAGGCTCACCTTTTTTAAATCTAAGCTGCGCCATGTCAAATCGACCATAGTCTCTGAAGAGAATCAATCCACCTGGCTGAAGAAGCTGAAAACAGAAAATATGACAAAACGTTAAATACTTGATTCAATACAGCATTTCGCCTGGCGACTACCACCCTTCTTTAGGTATATAGGAAAATGACAAAATACTTAAAAGCAAGTGCGTATAAAATATGTCGTAATTTTTCTCTTATGCCTGAAGAAGGCTGGTTGTAGCTAGCCGTAATATTGTATTAATATAATAATTGTATTAATATAATAATAATAATAATATAATGAAGTTTAAGGTGGCTCCCTATTGTTTTACGATCGTACGCGGGCTGGGGGCGAAAGCTCAAGTTACCTACGCACGCTCAAAAGAAAACGTCAGTGTTTTTCGATATTTTATGATGTAAGCAAAGCTATTAGTGAATTTTCTCGCGTTTTCTTCGGTGAAATTCCGTAAAATTTGGCAGGCTAGTACTAAATGTTTTACTTTAGTTAGAGCTCGTTTTTTTAGGAAAATCTATCTGACCAGTCTTTCAGAATGGGTAAAAGACATCAATTTGCAAAAACCGGAAAAACTGCTTTCACAAACCCTACTTTGAACGAGTTTAAAATTCGCATCAAACTGGATTCGATGTACTGCGAAAATTTGGAAGATTTCACCGAAGGAAATTCAAGAAAATCGCAAATATACAAGACATAAAAACGCATATGTTTAGCATTGTTACATTGTTTCTCAATCTTACAGACAATTTGAATACATCACAAGGATGTTATCACCAAGAACACTCACCTTAGATAATCTGCAAATTACGTCTTGCATTCTGCAGAAAAATTGAAATAATTATGTTGCAATCAAAAATGCTGAAAGTTAAATTATATTTTATAAAATAATTGAGCCACTACGCACGCTCTCATTGGTCGATGGGTGTGTTTAGATGAGAGTATGAATGACACGGTTGTGACGTTTTAGATTCGCGCGTATTCTGAAAATTATTTTATAAAAGCAATAGAGCACTTTTTCCGTGTTTATATAACCTTATCTAAACACTCGGAGGATTGGGAGAATTCTCCAATACGTCTCGGGTTTGCATAACTGCTCGAATCCTCCCAACCCTCCTCATGTTTAGATGAGGCTATATAAACACGGAAAAAGTGCTCTATTGCTTAAAGGAAACACATGTACAAACACACGAGAGGTTATAACAGATCAAGAAAGGTTAAGATTGGATCGGATTGAGAAGGTTTGAGATTCAGATTTTTTTGTATTCACATTTGGTATGTAATAGAGAGCTCACAGCTTTGACAACAGGCGACCTCTATGAAAAACTTTCAGTCAGTGCTGCATTTGTTTGAGAAGTTAGTGCAGACAACTAAGTTAACCAGTTATATGACCTAACACTGAGCACAGAATGATGACTGCAAACAGAATTATCACACCAAAGGAAAACAATAACAAATACCATGCCAACTGCACCCTTATGTAAATACTGGTGCAAAATAACAATGACCACGATGATGATGATGATGATGTTGAAGATGGTGATGATGATGATGATGATGTTGATGATGGTGGTGATGATGATGATGATGACAACTAACTGAGGTGTAAATCGTCTTTAATCGAAATATTAATAATGATGATAATAATAATATTGCAATGTTTGTCTTTGACAATCCATAAGAATTTTCTTTTGACAAATAGACGATGGAACTAGCCTGCAATGGAGGCTCATGTGGAGGAATATCATTAAAAAGCGATAAAACGCATTTGCATTTGAAAAGATTCCCTGCATTAGCCTAAATAACAAGCTAGTCCCAGTCCAACACTGAAAATACAAATATTGTCTATTCACCTACACTGTACAACTGTGAAGACCATTTCAACTTACTTGTCTGGGTGAATTGCTGACAGAACAAAAATAAGGATGATTATATCCAGACTTTCATCAGGAAATGGGAAGACAAATCCTTTATCTGTGATATCACACACAAAGGCATGGCACCTATCAGTGTTGTAATCTGGGTGTTCCTGGAAAATAAAAACAAAAATAAATAAAATATTAACCTCAAGTTTTAACATGTCCACTATCCTACCATTAAAGCTTAAAAGAAGCAGTTTTGGATTTTGTGTCCACCCTCCTCCTCCTAGGAGACTTTCCTTCTGATAACCCCCCCTTCCCTTACGCCAGTCAATATTCTTTTAATTCGACACAAGGCTTAGCTCACCTTTACCAAATTAACTGCATTTGAAGAGAAATCACAACAGTAAACAAACAAATCTGGATCGCTGCAAGATCAAGGGTCACACATTATTTCAAATACAATACCTCTCAACAAACTCAAGGTCTTACATTAATTGCATCTGGCTTCTAAATCAAATAATCATCACTGCATCAGGATTAAGCATCCTTAAGGATCTTTAAAGATCTTCAAGGTTCTTGTAAAGATCATTAAAGATCTTGCAAAAGTCTTCAAAGTTCTTGAAAAGAACTGAAGATCTTTCAAAGATATTTAAGGATCTTAACAAGAACTTTGAAGATCCTCAAAGATCCTTCAAGATCTTGGCAAGACCTTTGAAGATCTTACAAAGGTACTGCCATGATCTTTGAAGATCTTGCAAAGAGCAAAGACCTTCAAAGATCTTGTCAAGAAATTTGAGGATCCTTAAAGATCCTTCAATATTGTGGCAAGATCGTTGTAAACCCTGGCAAGAAGGTTTAAGATCGTGAGGATCCTTAAAGATCTTGACCAGGATCTTTAAAGTGGTACTATGATCAAATTTTTACCCCTTGTTTTTTTTAGTGTATCACATAGAATTCCATGAAAGAATCAAAACGCCGTTGACCGTTTGCAAATATCTGCATTAGTTCCGGAGATATTTAAGTTTGGGTAAAATAAAAATGGGTAAAATATGCAAATGAGATGACTGATGACGTCATACACTCAACCCAATATTATATTGAGTATATAAATAGAGCTATCTTGGCCAATTTGCAGTGCAAATAATTGAAACTTAGCAGGCTAATAGTTCTATAGGAAACACACCTATGGCTATAAAAAATTCCGTTGCCATGGTAATTCACTCTTTTCCAGTCCCCACCCACTTGATTTCAAAATTATATGTTAGTGATTTTCAGCTTGGAAATGTTAAACAAAGCCACAAAGTCGAGCTAACATATTTATAGGCTTGCTACATCATGCATATGAAGTGCTGTTAGCAAATATCAAAATGGAATGCCAAAGGTGGCCAGAAAAGCTTTTAATATGGGGGAGGTCTGGAACCCAGTATGTTGCCATTGTAACAGAACTGTTAAGCTCATATTGTGGAGCACATTTAGTAGAACCTTACTGCCAAAACTCAAAACGTTCTGATACAAATTGGCTGAGATATCTCTTTTCATCATATTTGAACAAAATCTGGTTGAGTGTATGACGTCATCACTTGGCTAATTTGCATATTTTAAAAACTTGAATATCTTTGGAACGAAAAGAGATATTTGAAAATAGTAAACAGCATTTTTCTTCTCATGCAGTCCACTTTTTCATGTTTGAAAATGGCTTAAATAGGAAAGGTGCGATTTTTGTCATAGTACCACTTTAAAGATCTTGATGAAGATTCTCACAAAGAATCTCATGAAGATTTTCACCAGTGATGCTCAGAGCACTGCACAGGCCTCTTGAAGCCATGTCATGCATAGGACAGTCTTAAAACTGCATCTTTAGAATGGGGGAAAAATCTGCATTCAGGCTTAGACTTATCTCTGGTTCTGTAGCATGAAGCGACTTGGAGTAATTCTGTTCCCCTCTTTGATGGGATGGAGGTCTATTGCAAGGCCCGAGAGGCACTGTGAGAGTAAAGTGCCTTGCCCAAGAAAATATCACACAGAGTTTGAGCATGATGTTAACGCCAGACGGCAAACGGCAATGAGTACCTCTGATTTTTTGTTCTCTTCTTGTAATCCTTAAATAAATCACACCAAAAGAGAAAAATGTCTCGTACTGTTTACCGCAAATACAAATATTTTCACTCTACTGTACAAACAGCTGAAGACGGAAGGCAAAAGTTTCATTTTTGCCGTCTGACGTAACATCATGGTTAATCTCTCTAATGACCCAGGTTCAAACCCGGACCTCTCAATCCAGAGTCTACGGCACTAATCATTTAACCACCACACTTTCCATCTTTTGAACACCTCATGTTTAATTTGAAACAAGGAAGCCTAAACTGATAACAAAAGATAATTTTTAACTTTTATTTTATGGCGATACTGATTTTTTCTGACAAACATTTGGACACTGCAATAACACATTCTTTAAATACACAACTTGTACATGTATAAGTATATTACTTAATTAAATTGTGGACACACCACATAATTCCAGCAGTACATTGCAAAATCATTTAATGTGAATACATGTTGGAACAAGAAGTTGTCACAAGCTTACTTATTTGCTTCCAAGATTGGAAAAACAGTGTTTCCTACTCCACAGCCAACCTAGAAAAGATGAACTAGACTCACCATTGAAAAACTAACTTATCATAACTAAATCAAATACTTAAAACTACAACAACATATCCATGGATTGGTTTCCTTAACAATTACAGGACTTTACTATCATAGCATTACTAAAATCATTGAGCAATGTTGTTTAATCAGCGAAAGATGGAAATGCTCAGTGTGCCATAAGTGTGGGACTAAGAAGAAATTTCTAGTCAGTTCCTGACATGATTTGCTCTAATCCCTGAGCTAAGGAGAGACTCCTAGTGGGCTACGTCAATTTGACTCTAGGCTCATAATCATGAGTGCCAGGCAGAGAGGAAATCTCAGTTCCTGGTGGGACTCAAACTTATGAACTCATAGATACTGATCAGGCATTCTAACCACTGAGCTAGAGAGAAGTTCATGATGGACTAAAACAATTTAACACTAGGTTCATAATCATGAGTGCAAGACAGTCTAGATGTCTCAAAAGATGCCAAATACAAGTCAAATAACATTTTGAGTTCTGTTCTTTTTTTAAGTATTTGAATGCTAATGAATGACAAAAATTAGCATTTTGCATTTCTCTCCCACTTCCCACCCTTTCCTCTCCTGCTTCCCACACCCTATTCTCCAAGGCTACCATGTCCCCCCGGAACTCATCATAAAAAGAGAGCTTATTAAGTACATTTTTGAGGCATGCATGTCAACTGGAAATCTGTGTTCTTGCTTTTGGAGCATTTTCAGCCCCCACCATACCCTGCAAGCAGAGGTCCCTTCGGAGATTGAAGGGACCTCTGCTCACAACATAGCCCCACCAGTGATTTCAGAAGCTCTTATTTTAATGAAAACGTGTCCTTTTTCATGAAGAGTCCGTAAATTAGGCCAAAGAAGAGAAAATTCAACTCCCAGCTTATGCTTGTCTCTTATCCTGTGTTTAAACTGATCATGAAATAGAGCAGTGAGTCTACTCAGGTTTTTATCTTTAAGTTATCAAAAAAATCATTACCTCAAAAACTCGTCTCTTTTTCTGGTGTCCAGGAAATGCTTCAACACAATGTCTGCCTGATGTTAAATTATTATGTTCTGTTGATTCAGTTGTTCCGTTGGATGAGTTAAGTTTTTCCTCAACTGAGCAAAAACGACTGTAATCCATTTCTTCAGAAGATTCTAGTCCTGATAATTCAGGGAATTCTGTAAATAGCCAATGACGATCTTTGAAAAATCTCGAAAGAAAAAGAGAAGAGCTTGTTTACTAGCATGATCTTAAAACCACCTACACCACATGATAGTCATACAAAAATATTGTATCACAATCTATCCTACGTAATTATTTGTTTACAATTTACTTATTCTCTAGGTTTACCTGTTTTGATGTTGCAAGTAAAATTCATCCCAAAAACTATCAGCCTTCTCCTCATACAATGCTGCAAACCAATTTTGTAAACAAAAAAAATACAAATTAGGATGGGAACTGAACCACATTCAAACTGTCCCAGGCCCGGGGGGACGACCATATAAAAAGAACGGGGGAGCTCATCACACGTTTTAGGGGTTACTGTGGGATTCGTACCTTAGGGTGTTCAGCCTCAAAAGGGTACAGCGAGAGTATTCGCGATACCTTTTAGGGTATTGAGCTGAACAATAATTATGACACGAGATATTTGACAATCAACTTTAAGAATAAAATGTATTTAAAGCAATATCACCATAAAAGTTATGAAAATGTGTTATTTTACCATTGGTAAAAAGGGTGTGAAAAAAATTTCAAGCCATGCCAACAAAACAGGATCTTGGTACCTCTTAGAGGTTCTTTCAAAGTTTTTCAATGGGCACCCCCATCCTTTTTCCCTCGGTTCCAGGCAGCTATCATGCAAAACTAAAGGGATCATTCTGTACCTTGTTGATCTTCTCCAACTTTGATGTTTGAATTTTCATTGATCTTTTGCTGTGCAGCTAGCTCTTGTTCACTGTCCCATTCCACATTGTCCCTGTACAAGCCAGTGATAACAGATACAGTTGAACTCCGCTATGTTAAACTCTCAGGGGAAACGAAAAATAGTTTGAAAAAGCACGCGTTCAAAATAGCCGACAGTAAATGATTGAAGGGTTAATCCAAAGGAAATGACTTTGAGTTTGAAATAACAGGCAAATATTCAAAATAACCGAGTTAACCAATAACCATCTGTATCTTTCAGAAAACTTTAACTTTAAGAATGAGATTAATCGCCTATCCTCCTCCTCATATTTCTACACGGCAAACATGCAAATAAGTTTTTTTTTTATCTCAATCTTGTAACTGATGTTTCTACCATGTTTAAATTAAGTGTGTGTACTGGTATGTATCATTCTTATGAAAATGAAAATTTTAATAAGCTTCAACTCTGGGGTGTCCCATGGATGAAATTGATGACCAATGAAAATCGATACCAGTCAATACCTACTGATATCAATGGCATTGATAATCAATGACCGATTGATGAAGACATTTTGCGGCGACGTTTAATCAATTTCCAATGGCAATCGATGGCCTAATTGGTATCAATATTGGTAGCAAATTTCACGTTTAATCGCAAATCGATATAGCAAATCAATGAACGGCTTTTATGTGGGTATCGATTGATCATCGATTGACCGAAACCAGTCGATACAGATTAACCAATTTTATAGACTGATATCGATTAATCTCGTGATTGCTTTTCCGATCATCGATTTCCATCGATTGGACACCCAGGGTTCACGGATCCACGCCATCATATGGCCAATTAACGGTTTCTTGAAAGCTCGATAATATTTTTAGTTAAACTATACGCTAAAATTTACTTACCAGGCATTATGTTCAAAAACTTTCGTCGGATCGGAAAGGAAACGATTTCCGAATTGGGGTCTTGAACAATCCTCGTCGTCCGCCATGTTGAAAGAATTTCGCAGACCAATAAGCCCGCGGGCTTAGAAGAATTTGTACCCAGATCTCCGACGTGCGAAAAAATACACGCAGTTTCAGTTTTTCGGAGATTTTCTTCTTCACTGCGACGTGTTTTTGTAAGAACTAAATAAGATTTCACGAGGTATAGGACTTCCTTTGATGCCGAAGTAAATCCGATTATTGGAAAAAATTGAATTGGTCTCAGTTGCCCAATGCCAATGGATAACCTTACCCGTTTTCAAGTTACGAAAGGGTATTAAGTGAAAACGCAAAAAAGTAAACTTCCGCGCAGGCTCCAGTGTTAGGGTTTCGCACCCAAGCGCTGCTTTCTGGCGTTTCGTGGGCTAACTTGCGGCCTAACTCCGCGTAAACCACCTGCAGAACACCGCATACACCTCAAAAGAAGCCGCCTGTCTAAACTCCACCCACTGATTAATTGAACGCGACCTGGGAAAATACTGCTTTCAATTTTTCCCGACAACTGCAACTGTATTTGATTAGAATACGCGCTTTATATCAAATTAGATTTGCTTCATGTAAACCTTTTTCACAGGGACAAAAATATTAAATTTCCCAAACGCAAAACCGCGAAGGAACTGATCTAAATCATGTGAGCTATCGAAATGGTCTGAATTTGAATCGCCAGCTAAAGCCACTGGTTTCATGTGCTTTATAAAGCATTTCAAAACGCTTTTGTGTGATCCTCAAAACTCAAATCTATGCTAACAACAAGGAAAGCAAATAAAATAAAACACTTATATCTCAGAATTGAATTTATTGTACCTCGTTTTCAATGGATTATACATGACTGTGCACATAAAAATTTATCTAAGTCGTATAATACTTTCTTTCTGTTTCTACATTTCAGTGCTCTAAAATATCTTTTCGCCTAAGATTCTTCATAAAATACACTCAGGTTGCATTATGGACAAAATGCATAGGTTTACACCGAGATACCTTGAGAAGGCTTATTCTAGTGCTCGATAGAGCGAAGTTATAACAACAATCACCTTGCTCCTAGAGGTCTAATCTGTCGACATTCTCCTCTTCCCTCTAGTGGAATTGAACGATTGCATACGGATTTTGTGTGTGTGTCTATCAAACGCAAAAGCCTGGCAAAATGTAACCTGCGATTAGGCGTTCTTGTTTTTTGGCGAACGGGGGAAAAAGAACGCCTGATCTGGCACAGGTTAGGCCTGAAAACGAACGAGTCTTTTAAAGAGAGTGAACTCTTTCGGATTGATGAAAGAAACAGGGAATCTCTGTGGGAGGTTTACTACACAAATTGATTTTTTGGAGGGGTGGGGACGTAATGTGACAAAGCAGCTGCCCTCAAAAGTATGCGTTTGCTGAATTATTTCACGCATAACAAAGTACGTGCCGCAAAAATGGTTGATTACTAAATAGAACTCAGAACACCCTTGCCTGGCACTGTTGTACATATTTCCAAGTTGTGACCAACAAAGCGCGCCACAGTATATTTTGATGGTCGTATAATCGACAACCACATTTATAATAAAAAGAGGTCAATACATCTGTACAGACGTTTTAAACTCTATAGCGATCACTTCATTTTAATGACTTCTTTCCCTTTCGAATACTATTTTCTAGAGCCCTCACGAAAACTACTTTCACTAACAGGGATATTCATTCATTTACAGTCGCGACTTGACAGCACAACTCTTACGTACATTTTAGATTTTATTATTTGAGGAAGTGTAAACGATCAAACGAGAATTGGCCATTTCCGAGTCCCTTTTGCCTCCGTGTCAAAACGAGTCTAAGTGCGAAATCATTCATATGGAAAAGAGTTCCGCCTACAGGTTCATTTTCATACAAATCAAACTCATTTTCATTTGAATGTAATATGATGTAATATAAAGTAACCTAAATAAAGTCGTGGGTTCGATTCCCACCGAGGCCAAAAGATTTCTTCTTTACCTCGTGTGGTTCCGTGATTCCCTTTACTAGGGCTAACGCCCAGTGGGTTATTCACGGGTTTATTTAGCACTTAAATTTACACTTCAGAGTTAATTCTCTGTGTCATCATTTGTGTTCATAGTGCTACGCGGCACAACATTCATATGTACCCTTACTGTCTCTTCGCCGCGATTCACCATCTAAATCGTCCCCGACTTTCTCTGTCCGACCTCGTAGCTCAGTCGGCAGAGTAACGGTAGATCTAATCTGGAGGTCGTGGGTTCGATTCCCACCGAGGTCAAAAGATTTCTTCTGTACCTCGTGTGGTTCCCTGATTCCCTTTACTAGGGCTAACGCCCAGTGGGTTATTCACGGGTTTATTTAGCACTTAAATTTACACTTCAGAGTTAATTCTCTGTGCCATCATTCATTTTCATTTGAATGGTTTTGCACTTAGACTCGTTTTGAAACAGAGGCACAAGGGAACTCGGAAATGGCCTATTGAGTTGAATTGAGGGAGGAACCGTAGTTTCGGGTGACAAAAGTTTAAGAGAATGCGTCAGTTGACTTAAATCGCCGCGTAAGGAAACGATCTCATCTCAAACGTTTCATTACCTAACTCCTAGCTCCCATGGTACTGGCAAGTGGCGGGAAGAAAGAGTGAAATAGACTGCATAGAAGACGTTTCCTTTTCATTTTCCAGGCTGGTGATCGAACAAAGGTTAGCAACAAATGGGGAGGTGGGGAGGGGCGCTCCCTTTGGGTGTTTTATGAAACGCAGGCGACGAGCCGCTCGAAAAATCTTGCCAACTGTCATGAAAATATATCAAAAGCTTCAAATTTCACGAGAGCGTTGGCGCACAACACTTCGCAATCAAAGGAAGGCGTAAGATCGTCATCTCTTGCTCCAGTTTAATCATAGTTTTAACGATGATAATTCGTAAGAGAAAGTGTTAGCGAAGCAGGTCATCTACCATTATTAAATTATCAACCTCGGATAATGCAATTCTAGCTTTCTGATTGGTTCACTAGATCTCGGTTACCAGCCATTATACCTGCGTTTGACCTTATATGGAAATGAATGCGGCAAATGTCGCTCAGCTTAAAATTTTCGTCGACAAAAAAAAATGGATGAAAAAGGCAGATTTGGCGAGATATCCACGCAAGAAATACAAGAAACTATGGATTAATGATGTTTGGATTACTGTAAATTCATTTCAGCTGTAATTTGCTTCGCTTTTGATTTTTCATTCAACTGTTCGCACGGCGGTGCACTTATCATGTGATCATGAGATCATTTCGTTTTGCGCCCGGAAGTCACATCACTTTCCGGTCGTTTCTTTGGCTTTAATAAAAAAACCGAAGGTTGAGAATTTAATAAAACAATTATTACATTCGCGCTTGTTGGATACGAGACTGGTTACCATCTCATATCCAACGCGCGCTCATGGAATAATTGTTAAATAGTCTACATCATCTGTTGCCGACCGTTCCGTTAGGGACCGTTCATTTTTGCTCATGGATGTTACGTAACATCCATGAGCTTAGGAGGCAGTCGGATGGCACTCGATCACTCACTCACTCACTCACTCACTCACTCACTCACTCACTCACTCACTCACTCACTCACTCGATTCTGATTAATTTATTCATTAAACCGGATTAAATCGTTTCTCCCAGCCCTCCCCTGCTTAGTATGGTTCTTTTCCTAGGCACTTCGTGGTGTAGTTTCAGCAGGTTTTAGCGGGGTACTAGAAAGACGAATTTTTTGTCCGACAACATGGAGTTCGTACATATGGCGGCTAACGCGGCACGAAGATGGTTTTTGGTTCAACTCGTGGAGTTGTAAAATTGAAATTTGTCAAGCTAAGCAGCAGTAGCTGTAACAAATGGACATGGAAAGACAAGAAGCATAGCGCTCGTCAAAAACCATGTGTAAATTTATATTGAAAGGTCAAGGTGTTTTTTCATTAGACGTAAACAAAATTCTCCGATTACAAGTCACGCTAAACTCACGCTATGCAAAGACTCTTTTTTTTGTATATTTGCTGAAGGGCAAGAGAGTCACATTTCGCAGACAGTGTAAGTAACCGCGTTTTTTTAAAGCTCGGTTTTCAACCGCATACTGCGGTTCTTGTTCTTCCTGATTCGTGACCTGAAGGTTTTGCGTGATCCGTGAAGAACCTGAAATATTAACCGATATTCGTGATTTTACCACACAACTCTATGTGATTTTGAGACACAAGTTCTCCGAATAGTTACAGTGGTCTATCGAGAGTGCCTTAGCCATGCAATATGCAATTACGGAGCCTTGATTTAGCCATTCGCGATTTTGCTTCCTACAAACACTGTTTTTAATGTAAGAACAGGTCCTTACTTTCTTATTTTCGTAATTCGGGAAATCGAAATTTTTTTATCCGTGAACCGTGATCCTCTGTATTTTAGGTTCGTGAACCGTGCCAGAGACTTCCCTGTACGACCCTCTTGATATCTAAAGCTTTTAATCGGACATTGTAAACAGCCACGAGAAGATGGTAAATTGTTTTTTTGTTAGATTATTTTTTATCAGTGCTGGCCTGATGGGCCGCTTGGCACAAATGTAGACTTTGACTTCCACCGTCTGAGTTTCTATTTGCAGAACGAGTGCTTGTGCCAAACGTTTCCCATGAAAATCACTTGATTTTCATGCGAATGACCGTGCAGGTGACATATATTTTCATACCAATAGTTTCGCTCAAAGACTCGTTTTGCCACAGTGGCAAAAGTAAACTTGGCATTGGGCTATTCATCCATGAGCTGCTCAGAGAGCCTTTGATTATGAGATAGGGGGGCTGGTGGGATTGATGGGGAGGGGGCCATGAAAAAAAACTGGCCTTAAAGGGGGGGGGGGGGGCAGCCAAATGTTAATGTTTATGTCATGTTTGTTTATTTGGAGTCTTATACAATAAATATACATCGACTTCAACCAAATAACTAAAAATTAGAAACAACAAAAATACACAATTGATTCCTACACTTGATAAAATGTTTGAATTTACTTATATTCATCTCTGTTTCATAAGTTGCATGTGTTTCAACAAGTGCAAAAATGTCATGCTTGTTAATTATGCTTAAGAAATCGTTTGTTTTTAGCTTATTTCCTAGAATGCTACTGTTAAAACCATTCAAATTCCAGAACCCTATTCGCAAATGACGCGACACACGGAATGGAAAAAGCAAGTGGAAAGGGATTACTTATCTCATCATCATCTCGCTGTCTCTTAGATACTCTGCAATTAGGTTGAGCGCTTGTAATGGTTGATTATTGTGGTAGTTCCTTCTTCAGCGTTCGTTATAGGGCTGTCCTCTCTGAAGACCGTTTGGGACGAGAGCAAAACCACGTCGATTCCTTGGCAAGCTTTCGAGGTTTCTGCCCTTAAGTCCTAGATGGTATTTGATGTTTGTTACAAGTTTCTTTGTACCGATTTTGTTGTTCAGGTGAACGTCATCGTAGAATACTTGCTCAATTAAGTTTCCGTAGTTGTCGCACGTTACTCCTTTGTTGTCGATGAAAGTCACACCTAGCTCTGTGCATATGCTTTCATAGTCACAGTTGATTTCATCAATAAGCTGATTTTTACCGCTGCCCCGTGGGACGTAGGTCAGTCCCGAAATTGCTATGGTACTATTCGGCCATCTTTGCTTTAGTTTGATGAGGCAGTTTTCCATGTTTATTCTTATTTCGTTTGCGGTCAGATTGCCAACATCATTTGTACCGGAATGGATTACAATGTAATCATAATCATTTCTTTCCTGCATGTGGTTGATGAACTGCCTTATTTCCCTCGTTCCCCCAGCAATAGTCTGTTTATTTACATAGCGATTTGGGGCAAACTTGCGTTGTTGTATTCCTCTTATCATCGAATCCCCTAACAACAATACTGGTCCCTTCGATGATCGCTCATTTGGGTTGTGTACATGACTCTGATTTGAGGAGGATCGTTGATCGTTGGGCTGGGAGATTGGTGGTTGCGTTCTTGCAGCTGTGGGTCTATTGTCTGTAAGGGGGGGGGGGGGGTCACTCAAAAAGTTACCCTAAAATGTTGTAAGAACAGCATCTATGATGGTGCAAAATTTTCTACCAAAATGCCCTAAAATTGCATTTCTGAGGTTCTAAAAATCTAAAATTTTCCAGGGGAACATGCCCCCTGGACCCCCCTAGTTTGTAATGGATGGAACAATATCAATTCAAAACTACTTGAGAATGTTCACTCCCAACAACAAACAGTACCTTGTTTATCAAAGGAAAAGACAGATTACCATGGCCAGTGCACATGTAAATATTTTAAAGTTATTTCTACTATTTTCAATTTAAACTGCAGTAAATGAATCTACAAATGTTACAAAATGTTTGCCAGAATGGCGTAAAATAGCGTTTCTGAAGTTCTGAAATTCTAAATTTTCTCGGGGGAGAATGCCCCGAACCCCCCTGGTTAGGTCAACTTGTTGGGTTAAAAATAGTCAGAGTACAGTCAACTCTCGCCTTGCGGACACCCCGCTATTACGGACGCTCGCTATTACGGACAAATTTCAGATCCCCGGCGAAAGCTATAGAGGTTTGACTGAAAACAACTCCCGCTATTACGGACTCTCGCTATTACGGAATTACGGACACTTTTGTGGTACCAACATAACAATTTTATTGTTTTCACTCTCGATGAAGCGGACACTAAAAAGTTCTCATGTAACATCATTACGTAAAATGGCAGTCTGTTCTTCTTCATTTGTCAACGCACACTTCAAAATAGTCTGGAAAGTTTATTTTCTCGTTCGGCCGGTCAGACTTTTGTCATGTAGACTTTTTGGTTTCTTTACTTCAGCTTGCGCCTTTTCCTTTTTCAGTTTCAGTTCACGTTGTTACGTTTTTATTCGGAACGGCAATTGAAGGACCGTATCGTTAAATGTGGTGTTTATCGTATACTTGGCACATTTAACACATTAAAGATATAAAATTACCCCACTGGTATAGTGTATATTAACTCAGCACCCTTTAATGGCACTTTTATTTCCGTACCCCGCTATTACGGACTCTCGCTATTACGGACACTAAACGCCGGTCCCGAGGGTGTCCGTTATAACGAGAGTTGACTGTACACAAAGGACATATCCCATAGGTGAAAACGGTGATTCAGAAAGACCTTTTTGAAACTGCAGTTTTTATGTTTAACTTATAAAGTAAACTTTACTTGATCATTCTTTTTGCTTTGCTTTTGACTTCTTTTTTTTTTTTTTGGGGGGGGGGTCATTAAAAAAATTTAGGTTTATGAGGGGGGGCAAGGGAAAAAATATCCGGTTAAGAGGGGGGCCATCATATGTTACAGAGACTATCTACCAAATCCCACCAGCCCCCCCTACCTCATAAAAAATTAACGGTCCCTTAGAGATACAGGAGCCATAAATATATTTGTTTCTTGTATTTCATGGGTAATCTTACAGCGAGGGAATTCAGGGAAACAAGTAACGTTTCAGGCGAATCTTCGGGAAGCATTCAACGAGTTTCCGGTTCTTTCAGACCGATCAGAAACAACACGAGCGCTCCCGAACGTTGTGACGTCAGCCACGGGCCGGGCACCGATGTGATTCTGACCTAAACATTTACTTGCACAACCAAATTGATTATTATATTTCTACACTTTTTTCTTTGCTTTTCCGAAAATATTGTCGAGGATAAGTCCAGCGAAGACACACATGACACCAAACCACTGGCGAGGGATGAGTGAATTTCCAAACAGGAGGACGGACCCAAGAATGGTGAAGAACTTTCGCGTGGTTGTGATGATGGAGCATGTCAGAGGTCCGAAGTTAGCCACGGTCATAAAGATAAAATTCTACAATGAAACAAGGAAAAATACGTGCGAGTTAGTAAACAAACAATGCAATACATCTACAGTTTTTTTTTGACCCATTGATGTACATCTATGATTGTTTTGGTCAAGTATTCACCTTCCACAGCTAGACCCAGTCCACAGTGCGCCGTAAGAATTTGAAAACGCGGCTTTATTTTTTCCACACTAATCCGTCACGAAAACGAAGCTTTTCGAAAACGCTCTTCAAACCGGAGGAATTTGAAAACGCCGGCTTTGCGACTTAGTTAAGACGGAAAACATTTTAAACACGGAGCTTTTCGAAAACGATGACAAAATATTCATATGTTTTCTCCGGATGAGTTTTCTTCGAACACAAATCCAAAATGACCGGTGATTGTTGCGTTTTCAAATTTCTCAGGCGTTGTGCGGACGGAAATGATGCGTTTTGTGAAAACACCGTTTTCAAATTCTCCGGCGTAGAGTGGGTAGGGCCTTAGACTAAATTGTTAATTTGCTGTGCCTTACACCTTATGCGTCCCATGGGGCAACAAGGACTGTGTCTGTGTGATGTATGTACCTTACACCAATTAACGAATTACTGCGAGTCACGCTTGACATAACGAGTAACTTAGAAGCGTTCTGTTTTAAACGGCTTGTTCTAACGGCTCGTTTTTTTATAAATTATAGAAGGCAGGTAATAAGAGTCAATACCTTGAATATTATTGAGATCCTGATCTTGATCTCGAGGGAGTAATCCTAAGGGGGTACTTTCCAGAAAAATTGTGCGGGGTGGGGGGTGGGGGTGTGCGGCCCGCTTTCCAAAACCCTTACCCTATTTATGACCAAAATTTGGGATTTTCACTACCCTATTTATGACTTGACCAAAAATGCTATACTCTATTTAAGACCTTGGGAGGCGCGGTGGCCTCATGGTTAGTGTGCTCGACTCCGGAGCGAGCGGTCCGGGTTCGAGCCCTGGCCGGGGACAGTGTGTTGTGTTCTTGGGCAAGACACTTTGCTCTCACAGTGCCTCTCTCCATCCAGGTGTATAAATGGGTACCTGCTGTTTGTTGGGGAAACCTAACAAAATTGTGGGGGAGGGACCTGCGATGGACTAGCATCCCGTCCAGGGGAAGTAGAAATACTTCTAGCCGCTTCATGCTACAGAAACCGGGATAAGCTCCGGCAGCTATGAGCCACTCTTGGCTCCAAGGCTTCACTTATTTAAGACCTGACCCTTACTGAAATCAATACCCTGTTTTAGACCTGCCTTACAATTAGTTCCCTAGTTCAGGCCGATGTCAAAGGCATTGTGAAGAGCTTTTGTTGATGGTCTTACCGATAATGACGAAAAAAGTAGCTTCTTCTAAAAACATACATAATTCAAGACCAGAGTGCAAAACCCATACCCTATAAATATTTAAGACCAAAATATGGCTAAAATCGATACCCTATTTCTGACCAAAACGGCTCAAAAGCCACACCCTTTGGGGCCGCACAAACCTATATAGCCCATATATAAGAAGCACCCCTACCCCCCGGGGAGAGTAGTGCGTGTTTCTTTTCCGAATAACAGCTGGTTATCGAAACTTGGGAGACGGGAGCTGAAGACGGGAAGAGAGCAGACATATCTAGATGACAGGAAACGTAGCTATTTTGGTACGGTTTGAAAGAACAGCTTTCGCCAAATGACGAGAACCCATAAAGAAACGAGAAGCACTATAACGATACCAAGAATGGAAATGAATTACCATTGATAGGAAAAGGCTTGCAAATGCAAATACACTTATTAACTGGTTCAAAATCCTTGAAATTGGTCAAAATCCTTGTTCCAATCTCAATTGTTTTAAAGTTGACAGAGTTGCCATTTCTTAAATAAAGAATACATTTCCTTGTTTGGCAAATACAAGTTGAAAGTGATAAAGTGGAAAGACAAACACAAACGTCTCAAGGCTGAAAAGGTTGGAAACAACGTCCCAGAAACTTACACGCGATGTGCTAAGCTATCAAGAATTGTCAAGAATACATAAAAACTGGCCGGAAACTTTCCATTACGAAACAAGCTGATATCAGCATACATGTCAATTTTCTCCGCGGCAACATTTTTAATAGAGAGCTTAAGGCGGGGTTCTACCTGAAGGCCGTATTTTGGCTGGGTATTATGGTTTTGGCGCAAATATCTCGTTCACGTTTCAAGCAGTCAAGAATCTCTCCGCTCATCACACATATCTATGTTCTGGGCTGTTTTGTAAATTTTTTGGTGATTTTTTTGTATATTTGGGGATTGGTAGTTTTTCTCAAAGGATTAGTTAAATTTTTGGAAATAGGAAATTTTGAAGATTTGGTGTTGTTTGAAAATTAGAATTTGAAGTAAGAAATTGGTAGATGCACACCAAACAGTTGTCCGCCAACCTGGGGTGCCATTTTGGGGGCGGTCAACTGTCTGGTAGTGTTCCATAACCTTTCTTTTTTCCTTTTAATCCCTCTTCAAACTTCCTAAAATTTCACTTAATTTCAGGTAAAATCCCCCCCTTAAAGCAATGACGACGGCGCCTGTAAGAAAAATGCCTACTAAAAAATGAATTTATATTTTACACTCGAATTTCGCAATTGCCTAGATCTGTTCAGTACGCCTATTGGTCTCAGAACTTTCTCAAGCTAAAAGTGCAACGCTAGCGTTCAATTCCAAATAAAAATACGAAAAAACAGCGTTCTCTAAAACACATCGAAATAAGTCATCTCACGTTATTGCTATGCCGAGAACAGCAAAGAAATGCACAAAGATTTATAACGCACGTGCACAGCGATTGTTCATTACTGGTTAGAGACTGTTAGTTCGTGTTTTGTTTTCAAATACACGCACTTGCTTACTGCACAATGAACGAGAAATTTTCAATACTGCACGAAGCGAAGCTGAGTGCAGTATTGAAAATTTCGAGTTCATTGTACAGTAAGCAAGTGCGTGTATTTGAAAACAAAACACGAACTAACAGTCTCTAACCCTTTTAATATTCAATTTGAGTTCACTGCTGGCGATAGACTTACAATGGCTTCCCGCTCGAACACTGCACAGTTTTTATGCGTTATTGTAATAACGCACTCTGTCACTTTGATGTCGCCAGGTAACGAGAACTCACGTGATCAATTTTAACCAATGACGCGTGCGGATTTTAGACAGTGAACGAAGAGTGAATATTAAAACTCATTAAACCTTTTGTTTGGTGGTATTCTTGTTGCCCGTTGCCGCCTTGGTTAGCTTAAGCTATCTAATAATAGGATACACGTACCAACGGGATAACTGGATTAACAAGCCGTTCTGAAGTAAATCCATTTGTGACAACCACGCAAATTTTCAAGACAAAACTACACGTACCACTAAAACGCGAGTTGAATACTGAATAGCATAGCTTAAAGATCTCAATCTCTATGGGAATTTCTGAAGATGACCGCAGCTGATTTCCACAGTACGTGAACGAGATACATTTTGTTATCTCGGCAAATGCTGCATCCACGAATGTCTTCCACGTGGAGGATGCATTTCAAAATAACCCGGCCGCACCGCAATCCTTCAGCCTCTAGTGCTGACTAGAATATCAACTCTCCTTACACTGGCTAACATTTGTTTTAAACTTTGTGTCACATCAAGACAATTCCCCCTATTTGATCACTTTCCTTATTCTCATCGACTGCTTTCTGGAAAACGTGTTACGCATGCAAGGAGAATTTTGAAGTTGACACCTCTGCGTGCATAGCTGTTCTCTCTGATGATAAACATTATCACTTCCTGCGAAACAGTTGGCCAACGTTACAAGTTTCGCACCCAATAGTTTAACAGCTTGCATAACATTTCAGCCATAAATTTCGACTTTCATTCGGATCACAGAATTGCTACAACAAAACTCGGGATAAATCAATCTGATTTTTCAGCGACTCAACTCTGAAAACGGAGCAAAATAAGAAGGTATTGTCACGTTAAGCTCAATTTGCATTCAATGAAAATAAGATTAATCTCTTAATCTCTTGCCGTTTCTTTATTTCGATAAGACTTAGGGGTTCCCGGCCTTTTGTTCTTATCATCGCATCAGACTCAATTTCCCGCCCTTTCTGACTCATGATCAGACTTCAGTTCCCGCCATTTCTTTCCTCCAATCCTATCAGACATAATTTCCCGACCTTTGTTCTTGCCACTGGACTCAATTTCTGCCCTTTTTTTCTTGCCGTCGGACTCGATTCCCCGGCGCTATTTTTTCTTGGCATCGGACTCAATTTCCCGCCATTTTTTCTTGCCGTCGTGCTCAATTTCCCGCTATTTTATCTTGGCGTCGGACTCAATTTCCCGCCATTTTTTCAGTTCTCGCATCCTCTTTATCACTTATACCTGGCTGAACGGTCAACAACAGTATTGTCGGAAATTGAGTAAACGTAGTGTACAGAATTAATTAAATGCCTCAAATAATCACGCAAAAAATTAATAAAAAATTTCGACGCAAAATTTATTGCACTTCTTCCTGTCACAAAAGGTTTGCCCGAAGAAATAAATTCGAAAATCAATCCATCGTTAAACAAAGTTTTAAATGAAAGTGACATTTTCTAGCAGTTACTCGCCATGTTTTATCTGAATTTTACGCAACGGTTTGAGATCTTTATCTCGTCGGCTTTTCATGTCGCAAGATTTAAAATGAGGAAAAAAAGGACGCGTCTATTTCGATATCTTCAGATAATATCAAATGTTCCATCAATTTCTTAATCGGGGCAACCCTTTATTGTGATTTAGTCCCAAATTGGTCGTCACATCCGCCAATAAAAGCTTTCACCGCCACGAATTCCTATTGGTCGAGGCACAGGAAACAACTTCTGTTATTGTTTATAACAGAAGGCGCTGGCAAGGTCGCATTTACTGACAAATTTGCAACACTGCCACAGCGGTCCTAACTTCCAACTGAACGTCCACTCAAACCACTGCGCTTTCCAATTCACTTCGATAGGGGCAAAAAACAAACGTTTAGAAGAATCGGTGAGAAGGAATAACAATCGATTTTGCGCTGAAGGTGAGAACGAAATACGTTTTATAAACTGAATATTAATAAATACGTTGAATTCTATGGTTTCACTCACAAGTCGTGCTAAACATCAAAAAATGCACTCTAGCATCACCTAAACAGTAATCTCTACAGCGCAACACTCGAATTTTGAATGTGTGAAGTTATCAAAGCTCTAGGTAGCACTCGAACAAATAATTCGAAAGCAAAATTTTCATTGCAAAAAATACGCCACGCATCCAGACATTTTCTACAATTAAGTCGACAATAAGCGCTATAGATTACAACGTTCTCACGGTTACGAAAATAAAAGAAAATGCCGGCATATCGTGCCCGGCCTGAAACATATATAAAAAAAAAAAATTTCCAGATTAAATGAAAACTTCACGCCTCGCATTATTAAAAAGAGCCTCACGGAACGGTGAAATTTTGTTGGAAAATAGAGCAATCATCCACAAATTGGAAAAGTTCAATCGATTGCAGTCGAAAAAACATATTTCGGTTTCGGCGCAATATTTTTTCGGACATCTGTACACCTTTGCGAGTTAAAACAACAAAATCTATTGACAGAATTTGACTGAAGAAGAGCAATTATCGAGGACGAGACACAAGCTTTTCACTGGCTAAACAGAAGAAAGAAAACTACTTAATTTCGAAATGGCCCAGGATTAAATAAAGCCATTTCCGTGCAACAAAAAGCAAAGGAAAAAAGGCGATAAAAAATTGAACAAGTTTTTAATTGCAAATTAAACAACAGTGGCGATCAGGTTTAGAGCTATGAATACTTGCTCATATTTTGTTGTATTTTTTTCGCCTTTGTCCTAAAATTTTCGCCTTTCATCGGATGTCACCTGGTTTGTAAACTAAGAGGTGCTGAAACGTCTTCAGTTAACATAAAAGTCAACAAGATGTAATTGAACCGAAATGAAGAGGTTTGACAGAGAGTGTAGAACTGTAAATGTGTCACAGAGAAGGCATTAAAGTGATGAACGAAATCGAAAAAAGGCGGCCTATGTCGCCAGTTGTTTCCTTTGTAGCGATCAAAAACGGTCAAACTTGATGCCTCAAAATAAACAATGAAAAACACTTCTCAGACAGGGAGGGAGCTTAATAATTGTCAAAGTAAATAATGAAAGCTGAAAAATTCTGTTTAGCTCCGAGTTTAATTTGGCGTACAGTTTGAAAATTATACCGAGAAGACCTTAAATAAATAAACTGCCTTCTTCCAAGCTTTTACAAGCTTTTATAAAAAAAATACTGTTTAACGTGTTTTATTTATATTTTTTTCAATCCCTATCTGGAGTGTAAAATTTACGCAACAGCCTGGAGGCTCACCAAAAAAGCTTCGTCTACAGTCATTACGTTACCAGAGCGTAAACTTAACACAGCTACAAGTCGTCGACATTTTCAGAGCTTAAAAATTAAATATCAAAAGGTTAAAAAATCTGTTTAGCTCCAAATTTAACTACGCGAACAATTCCGAAAATTCTATGGAGAACAATACAAATAACTAGACTGTCTTCCTCTCTTTTGTTTTTCAGTTTACCAGCTTTTATCATGAATAAAACTACACCGATTTGCTAGAGTGTTTTCCATTTTTTCATCCCTGTGTGGAGTATAAAATTTACACAACACCCCAAGAGACCATAAATGAATACCGCCTCACCGGTCGTTACTTATGTAAACCGCGGTTTTTCGTTCCTTTCAGGTGCATCAAAGTTAACACAACTACAAGGTTTGAATCTTTTCAGCACTCCCAAGCTCAAAATACCGACTCTCCTTACGTAATTCCAGTCACTTCTTTGAATGTCAGTCCTGAGAAATTTGTAGAAAATCGAGGCAGTAATTTTCTTTTAATTACTTTCGCGACTAATCTGGTTGTCCGTCGATCAAATTTTCGATCGTTTCGGCAAGTGCACTGTTTGATCAAGCGAGGGGGCATCCTGTTTACTTCAGATGCCTTCAGCGACAAGAAGAAATCACATCTCACCTCTTCTTTGCATATTAGGATTAGAAATTCTGGCATGCGGTATTCAAAAAAATGACAAAATTCAGGGTATTCAAATTGGCAATTCTGAAGTCAGAGAGACATTTTCTCCGTAACAGATCCTCGTATGGTTGTTTACGAGATTGCCTTAGTAAATTTTTAGGATGTTCTGGTCTCAAAGTAAATGAGGAAAAGACTGAATTTTTTTTAGTTTATGCACAAGGTATTCAAAGTCTGAAAGGCTCCCTCAAGAATTTAAAACTTGTATTAAAATCCTTGGCGTGCATTTTGATTATAACAATGTAAGGAGAAAGAAAGCAAACTTCGATTCTGTCCTAAAATCCATAAAAAAGGTATTGAATATGTGGAAGTGCTCATTGGTAGAATTCAAATGGTGAAATAATTTGCCATACCCAAAATTATGTCCAAGGCATCTTTAATTCCAGTAGCCAGTGAACTCATTAAAGAAGTTAATAAAGAACTTTATTCGTTTAACTGGAAGGGCAAGGGCAAGCGTTCAAATGATATTGAAGATGGCGGTTTAAAAATACTGGATCTTGACTCCATGATCTCTGCTCAAAGAATCACGTGTAAAGAAATACGTAGAAAATTACGAAAATTAACTCTTAAGCTATTGAAACTACATTAGACACCAAACTAAGAGAATTCCAATAAAAATTTTAAACCTGATTATTTTCACTAATAAAAAACTTCACCGATTCAAAATGGTGGAATCTCCTTTATGTAACTTTTGCAATGCAGAAGAGGAATACCTGGAGCGTTTTGTTTTGGAAAGAACTTTTATCCTGGATTGCAGTAGATGCCAATATTGTACTTAATGCTTCACTTTTAGATATTCTTTTTGGGAAGTTTTAGCTTGAAAAAAGATTTTCTTTTAGTGAATCATATTCTCTTGCTTGCTAAATACTTTAATTATAAGTGAAATCTTTCTTAAGTTACCCAATCATGTTTTTTACCCCTAACTGCTAAGAGGTACCAATTCTAAAAAAAGACATTATCTCATATAATATATTTTCGCCTCAATGCCCTAAAAGGTACCACAAAAGTTCCCGCTATGGACCTTTTAAGGCTGAACACTACCTCCAGTCCCAAACTATAAACCTGATTTCCAACAATCCAAGAGCTTTTTATAATATTCATTGACAAAAGATCGCACGGTTTAACTGCACAAAGTAAAACCTTCGAAGATAGGAATTCACTCTAACAGTACCCGTTTCTCGTTACTTTCTAGTTCACAATATCGAACTATGAATGATACCAACGTAACAACTGAACAAGACACTCGAGAATATCTAAAACCAAGCTTGTTAGGATGGGCCATAGCCTACGCTGTCGTGGCGGTAGCTGTAATGGTGGGAAACTCGCTGACAATCGCAGCCTTTAGTACTAACAAGAAGCTAGCGAGCGCCCGCACCAATTTCTTCTTGGTGAGCCTTGGGGTAGCGGATTTCATGGTGGGCGCATGCTCCATACCGATGTACGTTGCCGAGATGCTGTTTTTCTACTTTCGCGAAGACGCCACCAGTCTGCAGTTTCACGAGATCTACCTGCCGATAGACGCGTTCATGGGTTTCGCTTCAATCTTCGCACTCGTCGCCATCGCGTTAGACAGGGCATACTCTGTACTTCGCCCCCATCGGCACAAAAAGATTACGAAAGCGACCTACTTGAGGGAAATCTTTCTGGTGTGGTTTTTGGCGGCTTGCGTGGCGGGAATTCGAGTGCTAAGCAATTTCACCAGCCAAGATCTGCTGAAGAGCGTCTTTAGCTATGCCATGCTCGCCTGCATCTTTAGTTCATTGATTCTAATCTTCCTCGCCTACGCCTTGATTTGGCACAAGGTTAGGAGTCCTGTGAACCTGCCGCACAGGACAGCAACGAAACAAGAGAAAAAGCTGGCTGTCACGCTATCCATAATCACGCTTGTGTTTGTGCTCACGTGGGTCCCTTTCTACATAATGAACATCACTATCCTGTTCTGCCAGTCGTGCTACGTTCTCGAGTTAATTTACTTCGCCAAGTTCTTGCACTATAGCAACTCTTTTGCCAATTTTATCATCTACGCGCTCAAGATTCGAGAATTTCGGAAGACTGTGGCGAAGCTTTTGTGCGGCAAGACACATTTTAAAGTCTCCGTGAACTGGAACTGGCCCAAAGAGCGTCAATCTGTGCTCCCTAAACATGAAGCGATCTCCATCCAGGACATAAGAATACATGTACGGCAGCTCGCTCATCCTTTAGCCAATAACGGCATCGAGCTGACAAGTGACAACCAATCAGAATGATTTGTGACTTAATTTTCAGCCAATAAGATGCATTACGTGAAGGACCTAGGTGCTTGCTCCCTTCTCGAGTGTCGCCGTGGAGCCAGGGGAACTGGGACTAGCAAAAAATGATCCCACGGGAGTGGGCGGGGGGAGTTTTCCCCTGGCGCATGAGTATGCCAGTCGTCACACAACGCTTCATCCACTTGTGAAGAAGAACAATGTATGGAGTTAACAGAATAGAGTAAACATAAGAAGACAACCTACCTGTCCTATAGCGCTGGCCAGACTGAAGGACATTATATGAAACAAAACGCTTGGGTACCGCTGACAAAATGCCACAAATTGGAACACTTCCCCACTGGTGACAAGAGCTGTGATCAGGAACAAAAACAGACCTTAAACCTGCAGCTTTTACATGGAGAAAAATAACACTTAACTGCATAATAAATATATAACAATTATTCCATGAGCCCGAGTTCGATATGAATTGATAAAATAACCAACGAGCGCATAGCGCGAGTTGGTTATAATCACTTCATATCCAACAAGGGCGAATGGAATAATTGTTTTAGTAAATTCTCTAACCGGGTTTTGCTGCCGATTTTTATTTCGGCCATTAAACTTGGGGCACTATTTTCCATGACGTAAAACTCCAACTATTGGCTCATAGTCGGAGCTTTTAAAGCCAATCAAAAAGCTAGAAATGCAATAGTCGGAGCTGAGAATTTACTAAATTGCAATATTTAGAGAGGCAGCTACATCAGCCTTAGCTGGTTTTCATGCAGGTCCTCTATCCATTTGGAAATTATGATTTTGTAGAGGAAGAAAAACCAGAGTACCCGGAGAAAAACTCTTCAAGTAAAACAAGAACCAACAACAGAATCAACCCACATATGGCACCGGCCCAGAATTGAACCCAGCATTCCAGACAAAAATGTTGGGACACCAAAAAAGGTCTCCTCTCCTCCCACTTACAATGTTGATAATCAGGTGATTTTTTTCCCCTTCAGTTAAAAAACTGCACCATTTTCCAACATTGCTTAGGGGGGATGGGTGATACATCATCCAGGTTAAGTGTCCCAGCTACGTGCTGCTGTCTGGGATTGCAGGCCACACTGGTGGCAGGCCAATGCTCTCACCACTATACCATCCCTGCTCCGTTGCGTTAAAACTCCTCAAATTATTATTAGGTACACAAGTGTAACTTACTGATTGCCAAGATGCCGATGGACCAGAGATTCATGTTAAACATCATATGATGTGACTGCACGTGATGTTCTGCTCTCATTCTATCTTGTACAGCGCCTGTCAATCCATCACATGTCAAAGATACAAGCTGAAAAGAAGGATGACCAATTATGACCCAGTCCACTCAGCAAGGGCTGGTTAATTCAAAGTTTAATGGCCTCCCCCATCCACAAGGGTGACTAGACCAATTTTAAAACAGTCTCTTCATCCATTTCCAAGGTTTAGTAAAAGTTACCGGTATACCAAAATAGAGAGGAAGGGGACAATCTGAACATCTGCTACCAGGAAGGAGAAAAGATAAACTAAGATAACCTGATTTATTAAATTCTCAACCTCGGATAATGCAATTATAGCTTTCTGATTGGTTCACTAGATCTCGGTTACCAGCCATTATACCTGCGTTTGACCTTATATGGAAACGAATGTGGCAAATGTTGCTCAGCATAAAATTTTCAGCATTTCCGCCCGTTTCTTAGACTTTAATAAAATTTAGCAAAACAGAAGGTTGAGAAATTAATAAAACAATTATTCCATTCGCGCTTGTTGGATATGAGATTGGTTATAGCCAACTCGGCCGCGGGCCTCATTGGCTATTTACCATCTCATATTCAACGCACGCTCATGGAATAATTGTTAATTATTACATAGGCCAAGTGTTGTACTTGAAAATACATTATGTACAGTACTTGTAAAATTCATGCAAAACTACAGATGGGACCCAAGTGATGTATTTTCGATATCCTCACTGGTAAGGATATTGATGACGTCATTACCCCCTTTTTTGCGGTTGTTTGTGCAAACAGCCAGTTTAAAAATAATTACATGGTGGCTTGAAGATGTGAATTTTTTCATCATGATAAAAACAAAACATATCTTCATGCTGTAGTGTAATATCCTCTATTTATAAACCATTCACTTATTATTTCTTAGCTCATGATATGTATGCAATACGTGCACAAGGTGCAAAAAGTTTAAAGGACTATGTGGATGTAGCCCATTTCACACACTGCAGAGTATTAGGTCGTGTTCTACTGGGATCAACCGTTTCTGGTTTGATTGGTTGGTTGGGTTTTTTCATGTTCTATTGGAAAAAAACTTGTTTCAGTTGGTTTGGTTGATCAACTTTTTCAACCAGCCTCCAACCAGGTTGAAACAGTTGAAAAAGCATTTGCGTGATTTTATCAAACAAACTGGTTGCAGTTGAAACGGTCGATCCCAATAGAACACGACCTTAGTCATAGAAGTAAGGAGTTTGAGTTTTGTAAAACAGTCATTCTCTAGTATAAAGAAAAAAAAATATTATGATAACAGTCACATATCTAACTGTAGAAACAATACAGTCATTTGTCTTAAAAAAGGACAAGGGTAAGTGGAGTTGACTCCACATTATAGAGGTTATTGCATTGCTGTGTTTTAATCTTTGAATTACATGTAGATAGGCATAGATTTTATTTTGCCTTGGATCTTTTTTTTTTCTATTGGGTTAGCAGTTGATGTGATGCCTCATGGGCTACTAACTAAATAACGATGGTGATGATGAGGTAGAGACTGTATGAAATCTGGTATCTCTGGGAGCAAGATAACCTTCTGTAAAATACAGGTATCTGTAATCCACTGAACAAAGTTTACAAAGGAAGGCAAAGTCCATAATTGCTCTGCCCACAAGGTTTTAGCTTATTCCATACATGAAGCAGCAACTGAAGTAAGCATTACTACTCCAACTGGATGTGATGCTAGTCCAAGACATTATCTATCCCCACTCTCCCCACCCCTCCAGTATCTTTTTAAGTTGCCCAAGTGGTTCACTGGTGTCAATTTGAAGACCTTAGTATGTTAACAGGTGACGTGAAAATTAGGTATTTCGCCAAAAGCATGTCACAAAGGTCCAGGGCAAGGTCCCTGATTCTCGATGTAATGTACTAATCATTTGGCACTCACATCTCTCACTGTTACTCTTTTAAAACAGAATATTTCAACCCATGACTTACAAGAAGAAGTTCTCCAAATCCAATCAGGCTACTACTTTCACTTGATACTTGGTTGTTATTCTAAAAATTAAACCAAACAAAAAAAAAACACATTAAAACTTGTCAAAGTAGGTAAAAAAGAGAGGGTCACCTTCTCTCGGTACAACATTCTTTCATTAAATAACTTGTTGCAGTTTCCCCTCCCCTAATTAATTTTATTTTTGTAATTTGTCTAAAGAACATAAGTTCTAGTCAGAGGATACATGACAGAGCAAAAGGCTAACACGTAATTTATTAATAGTTTTAAATAGGGCAAGTCTGCGACAGTTAGCAACTGAGAGCTTTTACTAATATATTTCATACAATGTGTATGAGTTTTAAACTTTGCTTCTCACCTCTTTGTACATGAATAGAGCCACTCCACAAACAATCAGCAAGACACACAGGTATTTTATAAGTGGATAACTTTTCCTTGCAAGAAGTACTCCCAGAATCATGACTAAGATAGAAACAAAGTGCCAATAAACAATATAAGTACAGGTATGCTAGTAAATCAATGCAGCAATTAGTCAACAAAAACAAAACAGGGAAGTGGGAGATAAAAGCACATGGGGTGACTTTGCTCAGTTCACTGCATTTTAACCCATTGACTCCTGTGCCGCCCGTAACCGGTCGTGATGAGCATTGGCCTTCGTTCTACTTCTGAAGTCATCGTCTTTGGCCAAAATTGGCACCATCTACACTCAAGTTCTGCAGGAGGAAAATATCTTTCTAGTGATACCCAGATCAGAGTGATCGGCTCAATGGAGCCTGGAATATGCATGGAAATGCCCTGAAATTTGAGTGAAAAACTTGCAGCAAAATTTCCAGTGACTACACTTAGCACAAGTCTTGATGATGCTTTCTCAGAAATTTTTCACCAGGAAGCAAGCCCAGTAGAAGGTCAATAACTGTAGCAAAAAGATAAGAAAAGGAGAAAAAGGAAAGGCGGAAAAAAATTTAAAAACAGAAAAGCCTAAAGGCATAGGTCTCTAAAATTTGATTTCTGCACATGCCCGAGCAAAAGTGTTGGGGAAAGAAAGACATGCTGTCCCATTGTAAATGCCTTTTTGAGTGGATTGGAGCTAATTTGGCCCATATCCAGGCTGAAAATCTCCAAAATGTCAGAAAAATATGTTTTGGGCAAAAAGCTCTGGGAGTCAATGGCTTGAGTTGCCAAGTCCACCTGAAAAAATACTTGCCTCGGATGGCAGGTATAATTATTCCATCAATAACTTACAACATGTAGGAATGTGTAGGGAACAGGGCATGGTTTTTGAACATCGTCCTGGGCTATATTGAGTATGTATACCTTGAGTCAGAAATCTCCTAATTTTGATCTAGAGTGCCATTTTATAGTTCTAATCCAATAGAGAAATATTGCTGTATGGCTGGAAAGTACATTAATGATCAGCCATTTTCTATACCATTTTAGTAGCCACTCAGCTGTGTTCTATTGGAAATCTGGAAATCTGATTGGTTCTCTCATTGTTTTCAATGATCGTTATTCTGGTCTTGAAACTGAAAACTATTCTTAATTTGAGGCTTAAAAATATAAAAAAAATGTATAAAGGGGGCAACTTTCTAAAGAAACTGTGGTTCTGCGTCGGTGGGAGTATTACAAGATAATTTGGTTTTATCAACTGGGTTGATAACATGAATTGGCCACTGTAAAGAGATTCGGTTTCGGTGGCCAATTCACATTTTCAACCCAGTTGATAAAACTAAATTATCTTATAAAAAACATAGGTTTGTGCTGTAATTGATCCTTCAGAGTGTCTACTATTAAAGCTATTAGACCACATACCCTTGTTTTCTGTGAGCAATAGTCAACTTGCTATCCTTCATTGACTATTCTCTCAAAGACGACTCGGGTTTGCAGTCTAATATTATTTTTAGATGGCATCAAGTGAAAATGAGTGCTAACATTGACTCATCAAAGGAGATGTGCTGGAAAATGCTGGTAACCTTAAGGGGCCGTTATTTCTGTGCCTCCTGCTCTGTTCATGATTTATGACTCACCTGGAATTGGCTTACACGACTTTCCTAAAACCTGGCAATAAAAACAATCAACATAATTATGCTTATGCCATGTCTGTTTGATATGTGTTGCTTATGGATCCTAAGTAAAATGGATCCCCCAATGACTTAATCATTGGTTGTCCAGACTTGCACATGAGAAGGGGACAAGTGTTTTTAGTCAAACACATAATTCACAACACCTGTGGGAGGAGTCACTTGTAGGGCACGGAGTTCCCGGTGTTGTGGCCTGGCCTTGTCTCATGGGTTGGTGCTTTACATAGGGATAACCTCATTGCACCTTTCCCCCTTGGACAGAGTTGTCCAAGAAAAATTGCTATGACTATGACTGTAACTGATACAGAGCTGTGACTCAAAGCTGAGAAAGCCTGTTAGCCACGTATCTCATTCTCATTTCGTCAAATTTCATGGGCAAATTTCAGGGGCCAAGCAGTTTTTTTTTTTTTTTAATGATTATGTGCATCTTGCAATTACATCGTGATCACTGCATTTACCACAGAGTACAAAATTTTGTTCACCCTTACCTGAGTTGGATAGTTCACCCATTGAAGAGCTTTGTTGCTTGCCAACATTGCTCCAAGGTAAGTGGTTGCACAGGCTCCGTACCAACAGAATGGAGTGGAGTCTTTAGCCTCGTTATCTTTATAAGTTAGTTTAAGCACTGCAAGACATTAGAATATTACTGTAAGATAATCTTACCATTGATGGCTCAACTCGTCTAACATACTGTATGAACATTGTGTGCATTCCTGTCTCAGGGGAGAATATGGTGTTTAAACCATTATTCAATCTGCTAGTAATTGTGTAGCTGATGCAAATGAACAGTGTTGCCAACAGTTTTTGAGCTATTGTAAACTATGTTAGTTTTTACAGGCACTTTTTTCCTCTGTGTTTTCAAGAACCTTGTGTAATAATTTTCTAACAATTTTAACCCTTACTTACTTACCTGCTTCAGCAAACAAAGCATTTACGATGCATTGTACAAAAACAAGGGACAAGGCATATACAAATTTTTCTTTCTTTTCACCGTATGGTGCTCTAGTTCTGAAAAATAAAGAGGAAGATCTATTGTTAAATTAAATATAACATCATTATATAAATTAAAGCAGTCACAAACAAATTAGTTTACTGATAATCAACCTGACTATATCAAGAGATGAACATTTGACAAGGTTGTGCCATTGGGTCTTGCAATCATTGGGTGCTGTTTAACCCATTGACATCCGGTGCGCCCTCATGCGCCCGGAAATATAATCCCTCTGAAATTCCAGTGCGCCCTCATGTGCCCTGTCAGACATGGCACACTTTGATTGGCTGTAGCTAAGAAACCATACTCCCCTGAGAATTGAAACTTAGTGAAACGTGACCTGAATAAATTATCTTTCATTTGAGACCAAACTCGCCAAAATACGTTCTGTTTACGATTTTTCACAAATTTCTGAAAACGGCAATTTAGTTCTCGACATGGCCTCTGGTCGATCTGATGATTTTCCAGGTTCATCCGATGAAGAAGAAGATTTCTTTGCCGGTTTTACAGTTGAAGAAATCGACCAAATGAGGCAGGATCGCCAAAGACGACGACAGCAAGAATTACTTCGCGATGTGGATGAAGAGATTGACGCTCTCATTGACCAAGAACCTCAGGAAAGCGCAAGTAATTCCGATTTGAGGTTTTTGCTGATGATGGCGATGAAGAAAGCGGCGAAAGCAGCGATGAAGAAACTGCTAGTAACGCAGATTCCGATGATGCACCACCAAATCGACTTCAGTGGTCAAATACATTATGTTGAATCAATGTAGAAGAGTTCTCTGATCGCCATGGCCCATCCAGAGATCTTGGGGACAATGCGACAGCCAAAGATTTCTTCAATCTTTTCATCAACGATGAATTCCTTGATGAAATCGTCCGGCACAGCATTGCCTATGCGCGTTCCAAGGGTGACGCAACGTTCGTAACCAATCGAGCGGAAATTTCAGCGTATCCCGGCCTCAATATTTTGATTGGAATCCACGAACTACCACAGCTGGCAATGTACTGGGATTCTGATCAATTTATTGGAGTCGAGGGATTCAAAAAACCATCCCCAAGCAGCGTTTTGCAACTCTGGGAAAGTACTTCCATCTTGCTGACCCGAATACCGAGGACCGAGCGGATCTCCTTTGCAAAGTTCGCCCGTTAGTTACTCGGCTAGAACAGAAGTTTTCTGAAGCTTACACGCCTGGCAAAAATATCACTGTGGACGAAGGGCTTGTGAAGTTCAACGGTAGGCTGTCTTTCAAGCAGTATATGCCCATGAAGCCAGATAAATTCGGTATCAAAGTTTGGCTACTCGCAGATGCCGACACGTATTATGTTCCTCGCTTTCAAGTCTACTTGGGCAAGAACCGTACAAACAGCTAAACTTTGCAGAAATAAAGAGACAGAACTTTTCCTTTATTGTATATATACTTGCGATTTTTATTACAATGCAGTCTTGTTGTGAAAATGATCGCATGCTTGCGGCGTAGCGCTTCACTTTCCGACCATTGTTCGCAGATGAACACAACAGATTTACTTCTGTCATTGTTCAGTTTTATTTATTGTTTATAAGCAGAACAACTGAATGAATTTGCATTGCCAATGTATTCTTGATTCATTGTAGAACTAAAATTGAAGCACTATGTTAAGTTTGTTGGTCTTGACTTGCAAATAAATGTTTGTGAAGTTGCGCCTTATGACGTATCGTGATGTCAGCAATGGCGGCAAATTCAAAATTGAATCGTGCTCAAAAGCTAAAGATTTACTTGTTCTTGGAGAGATGACCTTTTCCAAATTTAACTAGGATTTCATAATAGCCTTTTCTGTGTAACATCCTCATTAAATGAGGGTAAAAAGTGTGTTGTTCAATTTAAATATCTCTGAAAGCTGATGGGCACTGTACATAACTCTGCAAATTATGCCATGCTGAATGCATTTGCCAATTTTCATATATTTTTCTAATAAAGCATCTTGTACATCTGTAAGATAAAAGTTGAATTAGCAAATCTTTATTATCTAAATAGTATTTCTGTGGATTTTTACAGAAGAAGGACAAAGGGAAAGCATTAAAATCTTGAAATATTATAAAAGTTACACTAGTGTGTGAATTCACTCAAGTGGCCATTTTGTCTGGATTTCAAGGGATGGTCTGGGCTCAGGGTCTTGGATGTCAATGGGTTAATGGGACACATCTATGTTCAAGTCTAGTACCCTTAAGGCCAGTGCTTTTAACTGGTTTCCACAGCCTAAAGGAACTACGGAGTATTTCTTCTGCCCCCTGTATAGGGTGCTCATCCATCACATGGTTACCAACCAGCAATCGATATACTTGTACCCATGTAAACCCCTGGGTGGAGACAGGCAATGGGAGGGTTTTACCACTCAGTCTAGAGTCTAGTGCACCAATCATTGGGCCACCATGCTTCGTAGCAGACAGTGTTTAGATGATTCTGGTTTTACATTCATGATCAGGGATGTCACCGTATTGTTATTAACTGTCAATGTGATCTACAAAGGATAGCTCCCCTCCTCGTCTTCCCTCTCCCCCTCCTTTCCTCATCCTGGGCATTCGATATTCCGAGCCCTGTTATGGCTAAACAATAAAAGTTACTGGGAACATATGTACTAATGGCATCGGAGGTCGAGAGTTAATCAATGCCCTCAAGCTATACCCTCGAACAATACCCTCAATCTATCCTCGATTGATACTAGATGAACACCTCAGTTGACGCTCAATCGACAGTCATGCAGTCGGGAGTGGGTCGAGAGTGAACTTTGTTTCAATATATGCACGAGTCGGTTGACACTCGATCAACCGACTGTTGATCGAGTGTTGACCCAGTGTCAATCAAGATATCGGTTGATTGAGTATTGGTTGAGTGTTGACTGAGTATTGATCGGGATGTTGATAAAGTGTAACAATCAACACTCAACTGTGGATGCCACTAGCACACATGATCCAATTATTGGATTACTCTGAACTAAGTATTTAACAATTATTGGATGAGGTTAAGCAAAATGGGGTGTCTCGAAAACTCAGACCTCGAAAACTTAGACCCCAGACCCAAAAAACTCAGACCCTCTGGGTGTCTCGAAAACTCAGACCAGAAAAATAAAATATATTTACACCGCATGAATGCTGCAAGCCGACTTGTTTGCTGTTCGTCGATACAGTGGCAAAATCCAAAATCCAAAAACGATCATGAAAATTATATTCAACATTCGTATAGATTTTTCTTTTCGTTATCGTACAAGTCCAGTTTATATCCACGTGTCGTGTCATTAGAAGCCATTCGTGAGGTGTGTGGCATGATGGTTTCATAATACGCACAAATACAGGACCGGCGTCACGGCAACAGTAGCGGTAACCTTTCGCTGTCCTTATATGTCCCTTATTTTAAAGAATAACTGTGTATAAACACTGTGCATAAACGGTTCTTTGATTACGTTTTCTTTAGAATCGCATAATTGAATAAAATCTTGCATTCTGATTGGTTTACGAAGCGAGGTATTTAGCGCGGAATTGCTAGTTGAAAACGAGGCTCGGTGATATTGTTTCGCATCTACGCCATCTTTCACATCTATCTCAGGATAAAACCAAACTGCTGTTTTCTTTTTTTCTCATTTTATTCAATTATGCGATTCAAGGAAAATTCATTACCTGACTCGTGAATTCCGCGTTAAATTGCACTTGAAAACCGATATCGCACTCATCGCTTCGCGATTCGTGCGATATCGGTTTTCGCGTGCAATTTAACGCGGAATTCACGAGTCAGGTAATGAATTTTCCTATAATATAACATAAGCTTTTAATCAATATTCGTGGTCAATTACGATGAGACATTATCCGTTCGTGGTTGCATTTTCCAAGCCACACGAGTTATTATCTTTCCTTTCAATAATATACTTACTGTCAATATGTTTTATTTTTTGGGTCTGAGTTTTCGAGACACCCAGATGGTCTGAGTTTTTCGGGTCTGAGTTTTCGAGACACCGAGAGGGTCTGAATTTTTCAGGTCTGGGGTCTAAGTTTTTGAGGTCTGAGTTTTCGAGACACCCAGCAAAATATCATGATAGCAGATTTGTCAGTGTCTCACAGACCAAATGATTGATCTGCTCGCCACTGAAAAATTCGGCAAGATATTTTGATCAACCTCATCCAATAAATGTCAATTGAACAGTACAGAGGCAAATGAATATTTTTCAAATGTCTATTCTGTGAGCTTCAAAATATTATATATTAATATTGCGGCAACTGGAACCCATAGTACATAGTGGAAAAATTTAGCAGTTATTTGAAGTAACATAGCGATCCCTCAACCAAACCAAAAGAAAGATAGGAAAATAAACTGAATTGCATAACACGTGCCCCTTTAAAAAATTGTCAAGACAGACGCATTTCCTCAAGTGCACATACAATAACCAAGCAACCGATCACAAAAACGCTATTTGTAAATAAAAAATGAAAAAAAGGAAGAGCGCCACGTTATTGTGAACAGCCATAGTATTTTCATAATTTCATTATGATATAAAACTGTCCTTTTACACCATAATGAAATTATGGAAGAAGAAGGAGGAAGAAGCAATATTTTACGATAGAAAAATAATATTGTAGTTTTATCAACGATGCCCAAGATTAATTATAATCACACTAACGACTACTACAGGTCTAAAAAAAGGTTTAAATTTTATATTTCAAGCGAAACAATACAGCTTTCCATATAAACTTAATGATCGCAGAATTATTTTTCAGAACGAGATCAAATCTTTTACGATCATAAACTAGTAAAACTTGACCGGATATTAACCTTGTATTTTTCATCGATACTTACATTTTTTCTTGTATGACTCCGTAATAGAAGTACGATATAAATATTCCAAAGAAGCACAGGAGTAATTTCTTTCTGTCTGTCACGTATGGAGACATGGTAGTGTTGGACTTTCCAGCTTCCAAATTCCCGTTGGCAATCATGATTTTCTTCACATCTTTTCACTGCCGGTTTCCTGCAAGCGTGGTTACCTTTCATTGGCGAAGAGACCAATATTGACACGTGACCGGAAGTAGTACTCTGTAGTCGGGGGCGAACCGGAAGAGGTACGAAAGAAATGGACTTTTTCCCGATTTTCTCATTCAAACGAAAAGTAAGCCTCGCCGCTCGATTTATCGTGCCATGTTTAGTATTTTTGAGAAGTTTGATAAGCGTCTGTTGTAAACGCATGATAATATGGTACTCTGAACTTTCCAATTTTTGCCAATAAATGTTTGCCATCAGGCAACTCCTGAAAAATATGGGACGAACCTGCCAATTTTTTACAAAGAAATGTACGCCAAGGGAAAACGCTTGCCCCCTGGCATGCAGTTCTTGTAAGAATTGGCACATTTGAGGTCCCGTATTTTTGATGACTTTGAAATCGATTTTTATGAAACTTTTCACATTTACTAAATTTGGCATGGTAAGTTGATCTATGCAGGTGGGTTTTGTTTATATAAAAAATATAAAATTTTTTGACATTGCACAACATAAGTAAAAAGGCCCGTTATTGAGATATTTCTTTGAATAATCAACAATTTCAAAATATATACACATTAAAGAAATCACCAACATTTTTCAGAAAAGGTTTCCAGATACTTCCAAGATTTTATTATGAATTTACAACAATAGTTTATTAATTTGTACCTCAAATCAAAAATTTATAAGATGAACATATCACACAAAACAAGTAACAGGGCACCCAAAATAACATCGAAGCTACATGGATTAGGTGCCTGTTAAATAATGCAATTTATATTAAAAGATTTTTGTCAGAAATGCATAATTAGGTTACTAGACAGTGTAGATAAAAGACATCTACTGTTGATTGATTAAATAACAGAAGCTATAAATCACAAATGACTTGTTGAACACTACTAAACATACAAGGTGCTAGGATTACTAATGCTCACCAAAAACATTTAACACAACTAGACAGATACTATGAAAAGACTATATGGAGATCGTCAGACTTAAATTCTTACAAAATATCAGGAAAAAACATTATTCTATATCAATTTGTTTTTTTTTAATACATAGCCTCTTACAGGAACTTGAAAATTTTCACTAAGGCAAGTACTTTGGGTCTCCCGTCACTAGCTACGATAACTAATTAAAAACAAAATCCTTGATGTCTTTATTTGTGTTTCCTCTCTTCCTTTACCAGGGTTCGAGATAAGTTTTACCAGAAAAGGCAAAATGTGAAAATGGAATTCCAACTGGTCCACCGATATGTTACAAACCCCATAATTTTGTCAGGTAGCAAACCTTGTTGGATTTTTGACCTGAGACCTTACTCTTCGAAGTTGTATCATAGCGCAAGTTAATTTCAAATCTGAGCCACGTTTGAGTCAAATTAAATTTGTTTCTTCTTTTTGTTGTTGTCCATTTGTCATCTGACAAAGCAATCAAAAACAAAAGACCTAAAACAGCAAACATGACTTGTGGCTCAAAATTCACTTGTGCTACGATACCACAGTTCTCTCCTCCTAGATGGCACCCATGATATCTTGGGTTTTGCTGATAAATCCTCAAGTTTGCTTATTGTGTTTCTTTCTGTCCCAGATTCTAAATTCATTAACCCAATGTCTCCATCTAAGATTTTCAAACAAGGCGCTTGTTGTTTTGATGATTTTTGGGTTTTAATATTCATAAACTCCCTCCCCCTCCCCCTAAAGTCATCATCTGCAAGTGCCAAGATGACTGGCCTGTCATGTGTGAATTGATATCTGCCCAGATGAATTCTTCAACAATCCCAACTGGCCAGTGACTGAACAACCTCCTGCTTTTGTCTGTTCAGTTCTGCTAGTTCCTTCCTGGTATCTTCAAGCTTTTCTGTAAAATCAAAAAATAGATGGGTTAGAAAGCTAGTGTCTTCTGGACTAATAGTTGTGTTTCTTCCCACTTTTAAGGCACAGATTTAAAAAATGTGTCTATGGTAGGTACTGTTAAAGGATATACTTTTCCCCTCAAAAAAATCATTCAATGTTTTGGTAATTTAATTACAGGTTAATGCACTCAGTGAGTGAATTCTCAGGAATCATCTCCATGAGTTCACTAACAATGAATGAGAAATTTCAATACCACACGAGGTGTTGCAGAGTGCAGTAGTGAATATTGTCAGGATTGTCTGCCCCTTGCCCAAAACCCTGATGATTGTCATTGAGAGCTAATCGTAAACAGGCTAACCACAAGCTAGTCTCCTCCGCAGCCGTTATTAGGGTCGTCACGCAACGCTTCTCCCCCACTAACGGCTGCTTAAACCCGAACCCCATTTGTTTCCGCGTATT
>OZ026601.1:33459408-33524408 GCA_964020085.1 Micromussa lordhowensis | reverse complement strand
TGTCTTCTTTGTTGTTTGCCAACACCTCAGGCCCATCTTACATCTTAGACAGATCCTTCTCATTTTTTTCTGCATTAAACCTTGCTTGCTTCTCCAATTGTAGTTGTTTGGTAACTTCTTCCTTAGAGAGGAAGCGCTTGTTGGCGAAAGGGCTGATCACCCCATTGGTTTCTAGTTTCCCTTTCTGTCTTTTTTTTTCAAAATGGTGTAGGTTTTTGCAATTGGAACAGCACTACCCTGCACTTGAACGTTTGCCGAAAAAACCCTCCGTTCACCAGTTTCTGTTGTTCTATTTGTCGAGTGCAGACTTTCACCGCGATTAGCCTGAACAATCTTGTTTACAGTCAGCATTCAGTAATGGAAATAACACAATATATACTTAAAAAGTCTGTAGTCTCCATTTTACCCCTGCTCTGCAGTCTGCATTTTACATAGAGTGATAGACCGAATGTTCACGAGACTAAATTATTGCAACTTACTCTTGAACTGGCTGACCACGTGAGGACGATCAGAGAGAAAGAACAAGTGCCCCGCACCTTGTCTTGTGTACACCCTCTGGAAATGAACACAGAGGAACAGTTACCTCGATATCAATAAAGGCAAACCAAACACTTGGAGTACAGTAACTGACCTTTTTAGCTGGCAAGCAGCTGAGTTCGTGGTTTGTAACTTCTAACTCCTTTATCTAGAGAAGGAAATCAAAATTGACAGTTTAAACTCTTGCTGGACCGGGAAGGCATCGATATATGATAGATGTTACCTCGTATAAAGTCTGTGATATCTTCAAGTCAAGTAATTCTTGATGTTTAGCGCTTTCATTTCCGTGCGTGTCCGCCATTTTGGATAAATGGGATATTATTGGGATCCAGGCTTACTCGTCCAAAGGAATATGAAATAACGTGCGACGCCGTAAACATTACGTTCTTGTTTTTGCTTTTTGATATTTTCCAAGTTGCTCTTTGTTTAGGGGCGACTATATATGACTTTGCAAATCTTCTTCCTGATGTCCGGGGTAAAATCGATTTAATCTGTTACACGGATCAGGCCTGCCTTGGATTAGATCAGAAACTGATCAGGGCCGTACCTAGCGGGGGGGCAGGGGGGGCAGTTGCCCCCCCTAGGAAAATTAAATGTTGATTTTTTTAATGAAGTGTTTGTTTTTGATGGGATATTTCTTGTAGCCATATTGGTCCAAAATCTCAAAAAAACCGGCTAATTGACTGACAAATATTCCTTCAATGTAAATTCCACATAGTTATTTTAGAAAATCTTTCGCAGCAAAAGCCAGAAAGAGTTTTCTTATGAAAATAGCTTGGGCCGTGATATGAACAGGTGAAATGCGTTCAAGAGTAAACGAGCGGGATTGGGACCGAGCGAATGTTGATGAACTACGCCGGGTCGAAGATGAAGAAAATATCAGACTTTTATACCAAGAAATCAGGTAAGTTTGTGGTTCTTTTGTAAAAAATGTTGTTTAAGTTAATTTTATAGCAATAATAACTAATTTCAACTGCCGATAGCATCGAAATACCGTGCAATTAATACAAATCTTTGTTCAAACAAACGAATGCTTTTTTTGAAACTAAACAAGGTGTTGATGCCATAATAAATCATTACAATTTAAAACAAAAAGCATCAGTGTGTGTTTTTTCTTTAAAGGTCTCAGAGGCAACCCTCTGTGTGTTTGTCGGGGGGGGGGGGGCAAAAACTCCAACTTTAGACCCCGTTTGTATACGGGAGACCCCTGAGAAGATGATTGTGTGGAGCTTGCCCCCCCAGATGAAAAATCCTAGGTACGGCCCTGCTGATACAAAAGCTTCGCGCAAGTCAGCCAGTTTTGTTAGGTGAAACAGACGTATTCAAAATAAATGACCAGAAATAGTATTCCAGGGTCAAACGTGATACGAAGCTCTTCAATCTAGCCGGACAACAAATAGTTAACATAACAACGACAGCTAAAGCCAGAGAGGATTGGAAATGTGATGCTGGTTTACTAAACGTAAAAGAGGCATTACCCTTGTCATATGGGATTATCCATCTCTGACCGAGGCTAAGGGGTACGTACCATTAGATTTAAGATTAGCCTGTTCCAGGCTCTCAGTCATTGGGGACGATCGAAAAAGCGGGTGCTGGACGAGCGGGATCTTCTCTAATTTCTTTTTACCAGGCCAGATTCCGCTCGTCCCGCGCCCGCTTTTTCGATCGTGCCCACTGACCGAGAGCCTGGAACAGGCTAATTTAAGATAAGTTCATAATTATTAAGACATAAGCATAGCTGTTCAAGAAATCCAGTGTTTCTATATAATTTACGAGGTTCTTCTTGGAGAGGAAGCGAAACCCCCAAACGCATCAGTAACGCTACACACCATGTTGTCCTAAGTTTGAAATCGAGAACAAACATGGATATTTATTGTCGAGCTATTTTACACCCAGTTTAAACATTCTTTCGCCGATTTTAAAAAGAGCTCCTTATCGGAATAATACGGATTGCGGTTTGATAAATAGAATATGAATAAAATTGGACAAAGGATTTCGAGAAAGAAGCTGCGCTTTTTAAAATTATGAAAGAATGTCAAGGAAGCCGAATGTTAAGTTGTTTTCTTGAGCAGTGGAAACCACACGGTTGGTTTTTATCGATTCTTTTTTCCGTCTTGTAACTTGCGTGAGCAATAAACTCTTGTGTGTCAAGTTGTCAATAGAAATTGACATGACCCATGTCTATATTTGACCTTCTTGTTTTAATTTTTTTCATTTTGATATCCGTTGTTCTTAATTAGCCTGAGCAGTATACCGTATTTGATGAAACTGATCTGTCTGCTTCATTTCATTCTTCCGAGTCGTTTTAGAAATGAGCGCTAAGGTTCCGGAGGTTTTCCTTCTCTATTTCCCAATGAAGTGTAAGCTATGAAGACGCCAGATATAAGTGACGGCGCTTTCAGCTAGTAGCAGGAAGAAGTCAAAGAAGAAAGATGGAAAACTTCAGGGAGTAATGTAGACTATGTAATAAGGCTTACATAGACGTACAAACTTCCTTTGACAGCTTTTAGTCTTATCGCTCAGAACATCATTCCATGAGTTGACTTGGTCACCTTTTAAGCACACTCATTTAGATTCTTGTCTCGTGAAACCCTCACAAATGTCCTAAGATACAAATGAAGTGCAGATCCAAGCGTCTGATGAAGCAGATTTAAAGACAATTACCGAAAGAAAATACTTGATCTGTTTTTTTTGTCTGTTCATTTTTTTCAGTTTATTATTTACAACATGTACAATGGGTTCATGGCTTGTTGACTCAGTGTTAAATGGTCGTCTCGATGGACGGCAAACAACTTTATTTCTCCCAGGTTATTAATATTTACTGAGGGTGGTGAGCAAGGAAGTTTATAACAATTAGCGTGCTAATAGGTCACAAAATTAACGCTAATTTGCTAACACAGAATCACTGCTACTGATAAATGCGGCCTAAGGTTGTGAAATGTTTCCATCTTAGATGAAATGCGTATGAACAGTTCAAGACGAATAAAGGAATGTGATCTTGTTGGCAAGCTGGGTGCGAGTTGTTATTTCACAAACTCTTACTAAGTCTTGTTAAAACAAAATCAGCCAGCTCACAGTTCTGTCGACTCTCGCTAGAGCGCCAATCTAGGGCGCCGTAATAAATAAAGTGAATGATGAAGGGCAATTCCTACGTTAGCCGCCGGTACATCACTATCACTTGAACTGTCGAACAACTCTCTCACTGAATTCCGCATAACTGTCCGCTACCAGGCAAGTGATTTCAATTTTCACTCACTACGTGAAGGTCAGCTTCTTTCCATTTGGTAACTCAGGTAATCTTCTTCTGGATTTAACGTTTGTAACTTGTTCAGTGTAGACTTCTTCTTGAAGTTCATGGCCAGGTTTTTGCGATGGCAAATCGATGTAAGCTGTCGGTTCTGAAGTGCTTCGTGTTTTGGCGATCTCATTCGGATCACACTGATTGGAAGTGATTCGAAATCTGTTTTCCTCTATACCACGAAGGTTGCGAAAAATCGTGCTAAGGGCCTTTTCCATTTCCTTTTCGTAGTCAAACGTTGTACAGTGCTGCTTTTTGTGGATTCGGTTTTCTGCATCCATGACCTAAGCAATCTTGAAATCAAGAGAGCCACAAAAGTTGAGAATAATCCTTTGCGTCCTTTGTGAGGTTTCACTCCTTATTAACTCCTTATATCTTTTGTCCGAATATGTCAACCTGTAATCTATGTTTGCTAAGCCGGGTCAGTGTGAAGAGCAAATTTAAATCCTAAGCCTTCAAGGTTATCTCGCGGTGATAAACGAAGACGCAACAAATTATTCCTTCTAGGGATCATAATTTTATGACTGGTCCAAAAAACGTGACGGCATCAAATCAAGCCAAGACACTTGTAAATTACATCACGCCCAGCACGCTCTCGCTGAATCGTGCAGATTAGCATGTAACCCATTAAACGTCATAGAACTCTTATAATAAGTACATTGTAGTTTTCTATAGATTAATGAGAGACAAGGAAGAAAAGTTAAATTGATTTTTCAGCCAAACAGGACAAGTGCTTCATGTTGAAGTCCAAACCAGGCGGTAAATCAAATTATCACAAAGGCGCGTAAATTATAAAGGTTCAACTGGTAGGTCAGTTTATCGGTTTAACAGGCTGAAACTTTACAACTGATTTCCATATGCGATCACGGCAAGCAATCTTTGTAATGTCAAACACGCTTTTGTGATCAACGACCTTAAAAAATCAAAGCGGTTGGGTTTCGCAGTCTTTGTTGCGGTGAAATGGACCTTAAACGTTTTCTGATATATCTTGGTGGCTGGGCGGGAGGGGAGGGAGGGGAGGGAGGGGGAGAGGGGGGAGGGGGAAGAAAGGCAAGTCGGAGCTGATTTTTATGACGAAGATGTTGTTTGAAAGGTATTTTTCCTGGGACTGTCCTTCTCTGTGTCCTACAAACACAATGGATACAGATTCCAGATATCATCTATCGATTAACTGCCTTTAACATGTTTAATAATACTACAGAGTCAAACCAGCCTTTTAACTGGCAGACATTACCCGACAGGAAAGAGATGAAGTCACTGGAACGCGTTTTATTGCCAAACAAAGAAGAAGAAAAGCGAATTAAAACAGGTAGTCTGGAGTGGAACATGGACAACTAAACAACTGAACAACTTAACAGCGTAAGCTAGCTTCTGTGCTGCAACCATTTATTCATTTTCTCTGCGAACGTGTATTTTCACAGTCCACTTATTTCGCTTGCAAAAAAGAAACACGTTTCTGGGTAAAGTCCATACTCTGTAATTACGGTGTCCGTATAACCGCTAAGTATGCTTGACCCGATTTGATTTCCGCATGTAATCAGACCACAAGCAATTAGAAAAAACGAGATGGAAACTTTTTTTAGGACAGTTCCAATGCACGTATTTAATTTTCCGCTATGAATTACGTAAAAAGGATTTAAAATCTCCATCTACATCTACATTCTAAACTTGCAATATCCTTTCAGGACGGTTGACAAGTAATATAAAAAGAATATAAGGAAATAATGACGTGAAAATGAGTTAAAATTTAGGCCAAGTTTAAGACAATCAATATAATGTAGATATTTCGTTGCAAAGTCAAAGATAAAACGTACCTAAAATCGATGATTAATTATTGATTACAGTAATTAATGTCAGACAACTTGGTTCGGAGTAAAATTGAGTACGTTTGGATTTAGTACAGTGTCTTTCCACAGAAGCCCTTGTTTACACATTGGCTAAGAACTAACCAAAAGATGATCACAGAAATTCTAGAGCAAACATTGAGTTTATATTCATCGCGTTCGATTCGACACAATGTTTCAGAGATTTAAATAGCTGTCACGCGAACTAATGTTTGTACTCTTTGAGAGTAGTTTTGACTGAGCGTCGAAAGTAATTCACATATTTAGTTTGTTTTTCCATTACTACCCAAAAGCTCGGTCCTCACTTGCGACGATAATAATAATTGGCATCCGTCAATCTCGAGAGACTATGGATAAGCCCTCTGGGTGGTAGTTAGGGCTCTAGTACAGCGTCGGGTGTGACTGGTCAGGCCAATTCGGGAATGACAGACTCTTCCACACTGGGTGTAGTTTGACGTTGGTCTTTCTCCCTGGCATCGGGTCTTCCTACTCTGTCTCTTTGTTTCGTTTTGTTTGGCAAGTGACAGCGAGAGGCCCTAAACCATAAGCACAAGCATAAGAACTATATGTGCTAGTGGGGACGGCCGAGCTACCAAGAATCGAAACTGTTACATTTGGTAGGAATTCCGTAAAATACATGAGACCTCAGTCCTTTGATCGAAGCTGCCAAGACACTTAAGAATGATTGAAACTCCGAACTCGTTTAAGAGGAATATTAGGAAAGTTGACCTTTCAACTCTTGTAAATATTTAGATGTTGTAGCTTTTTCAGAAATTTCAGTGGTTTTTATTTTTTGTTGTTTTTTTTTTGTGTGTACAGTATTCAATTAAATATTTTGTAGTATAGTGTCCCCCATTAGCTTCTAGCTAAACACGTAGACACTCAAAGGAAGTTTTCATTCACTCACTCACCCATTCATTCATACATTCATACATAAGCATACTGAAGCGTTCTTCTTATATTTATGTACAGTGAGGACATGGTTGATATATAAGCATAAAGTGCTCGCTGATTGGCTAAAAGTCTTTCGCTTACGTTTACGCTTATGCGAACATGTCCTCACTGCACACAGTAGCGACATAAGCATAAGAACAACGCAAGGTTTTGCTTATTCTTATGTGCGTCCGTCCTCCGACTAGCGCATAAGCTTTTTTTATTGTTATGTTTTTGCTTCTGCTTGTGTCCCTAGTGAGGACCGGGCTTAAGTAATTGGTTGAAGAATTCGCGCCAAAACCAATCATGACTCACTTGCAGGAGTTTAACTTTCCCGCGCTTCATGCATTTGCTTTAAGTTTTGATTCGTTCCTTGGATTGTCTGTGTCTTTTGTGATTGGCTAGAGTGATATCTTTGGATTTGGTTTTACGACACTCAACTGAAAACCGCTCTAATTTCAATGTTGTGATCTTGATCTCCTTCGCTCGTGCTCCACTCCATCCGACCACTCTAAAACAGTCGGTGATTACGAACTAGCTAAATGCTCCAAAAAGTTCCTTGTTCTTTTAAACCGACTCTTGAGGGTAAACTACCAACGTTTCTTGATTATTACTCCGGTGTACTCTAGCCAGGAGTTTCTCCCAGTCGCAGACATTATATGCGATTTATTTTTAATACGCCATATTGCTATATTCTGGTCTAGAGGAGGTCTAGAGCACTTCCGGTTTGCTCTGTTCCCAGTGCTGCGCGGAAAACTGTTTCTGGTCACGTTCGTTCTAATGACGTCATAGAAAAGAATGTGGGAAAATTTGCCGAAGACTAAACAAACGTTAAATAAATAAATAAATAAATAAATAAGAACGTCTCTGTCGAAACTTTAAGCACTTGTCTCAGTGAGTAGATCACGCTTTTCTTGTCTGCCGATCTTATAGAACACGCTTTGTCAACAAAAGCTTATTATAAACGTTTCCACAAATTTCAGTTCTTTACTGGTGTCCTCGTCAGATTTATCTTTCTACAGGCGGCGCGTTTGCATTCGAATTCAAATGAATATTTTGTCTCTAAATTCGCCTCGTTAATTTGAAATGAAACAAGGCAACACACAAAGGTGAATTCATCACTACTAGTACGTGACAATGCAGGTCTTAAGGTACTTTTAGAGATTTTCAAGATCTGTATCGCTCTTTCGACATCAAGCTTGCTGTCCTACCTTATATCTCCCTTAATACGTGACTGACTCTCTGAAAGCATTAGAAACTAGCATTAGAAAATCAGGAAAAACACAACACTGAGGTTACAAACTTTATTTTAACTTTGCGAAAGCAAAATGGAGCTGTTTTTCGATCAAATTTTAAACAAAACAAATTTTTACAGGACGCCTTGGTGACTTGTGGTTTGCGAAATTATCAGCTCAGTCCTAACTTGTGTCGCAGCAAAATGTCAGCTATTTGTTCCAAGGAGGAACAAGTTCTCTGGAATTGCTCTCGTGGCTTCATTTCGTTTCCATTTCAGTCGTTTATCAAGACCGCTAACCGTTTTAAAGCTTTCTTACTTTCAACCAGCTGTCTCTTAAGTGAAATCATTGTCTTTGCCATTGTTTCTTATCTAGATTTGTTTGTTTCCCTCTCATATCCACTCTCGCTACTGCATCCCATCAGGTACTTTCGTCAATTGGCTTTCACTTTTGTAACGTGCTCCACAAAATCTCGTTCAGTGACGGATTTCTTTTGGGATAGTTTCGCGAATCAGTTTCGTGCAAACTGGTTCTGATCGTTCAGTATTGGAAACCTGTCGCGACTTCTCACACTTCCGTGAAACTCTAGCGCGTCGAATCTCCTCCAAAGCACGCAGGTTGCCAAAAATCGTCTTCAAATATTTGTCCATTTCTCTGTCGTAGTTAAGAGTGGCGCACATTTTGTAGGTTTTGTTTCCCTCGTTCATCGCCCAAGGACTCTGAAAGAGTAGTACGTGAGCTCAGATTATGAGGCCAATTGACTCCAGTTAGAACGCTGTTCTCATTTCGTAACCCCTTCACTAAATGGGAGTGGTTTGTAAGGCTTAAGCTCTTAGCGCGATGTATGCTGCATGAGCGACTCTAAATCCGCGTTCTTGCGAGACCTCTGTAAACCATTTGAGTGCTTGAAAGTCACGAGGTTCATTTCCTTTGTCTTTACAAACACGGTAGTCAGCGAAGAAGAAAGAAAAACTTGTTTCCTTTCCCCGTTAGGCAGCAAATAAGTTTGAAATCACGAGTGTGATGGTCAAATTTGGTAAATTATGCATGCGTTGATTTATAAAGGTTCAAGTAGTTAAACCCCCAAACGTGTTAAACGACAAACACGTTTTCCGTTTCCTCCTGTTTCGTTTCCATTCTGAAAACGGATGTTTTAACATTCATACTGACGCACTGGTGTTTATAGAATTCCTGACGATTCGCTCATCATTATATATGAGAATCAATTCCAAACTTTTATGCCAGTAACTGAAAACATGGAGATTATCTCTTGCATTATTTTAAGGTGCACTTTTATGTCAAGCCATTTTGTTTTAGTTGATCAAGTTTCAAACAACCCCATCGATAATCCTCGACACGCGTGTCGTTTCCAAGGCAACGCTTACCGACCAATAGCCTAAGTGGGTTGGAAAAACTCTTATACGAGAATGTGTTGGACACGTCTGGATGTCACTACTGTGACATGGTTTAAAATTTTGCTTTTTGGAGTCACACTGTGATCTTCGTTTTATTTTAATTTTCTGTTTTGACGCAAGTCCCTAGCTTCGTCTCCGGGATGAATAAATGCTTAAGGCGGGGGTACACGTGAAGGCTGTTTTGACGTCGCTTAACACGGCCTTTCTGCCAATATCTCGGTCACGTTTCAAGCGACACTAATCTCTCTGCTAATTTTATTAACCACTATTTGGCGGTTTTGTTGAAGTTTTTAGGTGATTTTTGGGCATTTTGGGAAATAGGTTAAATTGAGGAAAATATGAAATGTTAAAGATTTCATGGATTTGGAAAATTGAAATTTGAATTGAAGAATTAGTACACGGATACCAAACAGGAACCTGGGGCTCTCTGCTGCGGGGGACAACTGTCTGGTAGTTTTTCCAACTCATCTTAATCCTAACAGTTTCCTTTTAATATTACTTCAAATTTCACTCCTATTCATGTTTACCCCCGCCTTAAAAAACGTGCATCAGTGAATGAAGTGTGTTTTTCTTTTCTTTTTTTTTTCAAACAACACTTTTTGTATTTGCCGGTTATTTCTCGAGCGTAATTCAGTGAGCCGGAAGATTCCAGCAGTTTCCGCTGACACGGACAACCGCATCAGTTTTAACGCTATGCATTCAACCATCAGAAAGACAATGGTAAAAGACTCCCACATTACTTAGACCCCAGCTCTCGGTAACGTTCGTTCTAGTGACGTCACGGGAAAGGAGTATGTGTCAAACTATGGCAAAACGTGCAAAGACTACTAAACAATTATGGAGTAAAACTGTCGTGCATTCTTTAAGACACTCGTAATCGAGAACTCCATACGAAGTCCGTTATTTTCGTCTGCACAAGTAGCCAAAGCGTATCATTGAAGATTGCATTCAGAGTTCTTTCCCGTATTTATCATTAAATATTATTAGACAAGGTACAAGAGAGTGGTCCAAAGACCCATACACATTTTAGCGACCGGCTATGGCAGAAAAAGCTTTCTAAAAGCTATAGAACCCTCTCGCGAGAAAAGCTGAAGTTTTCGAACAACATTTCTTTTAAGTACATAGGTGATCATCGCAGTTATATACACAACTTAAGCAGCTGTGAAATTAAAGCCTGAAAAAAAATTTTCATTCTTCACCATCCACGGTTATATTACGAACTAACAATGTGACCAGCTCCCAGTTGGCTTGATAGCTCAGTTGGTAGAGCACTGCGCAGGTATCGCAGAGCTCATGGGTTCCGACGAATCCCCTTCAAGACAGAATTTTTCCATGTTATATCTTTCTCCGCAGTTCAAATGTATGATCTTTCAAATATTCGTTTGCAACATTTTTTTTTCACGTTCAATCGGGTACTGGCCGAGCTTAGAATTCAAACATTTGTGATTGCTTTTAAAACGAGAGTGAGTAGGGTTTTAAACTAGTCTTAGCCTGGATGCCACAACTTGCTGTCTGCGTTCTCGGGGTAGCACATTGCTTCTGAGGGTGTAGAGAAAATACTCCAAATAGCTTACAAAAGCGATGGAAAACACGAAGAGAACACAAGGTAAAGTTTTAAACTTTATCAGTTGTAAGTTTTCAAAGGAAACGCGTAGCCATTTTTCAGTGATCGAATGTCAAAATCATACAAGGTGTGATTACCCACTTATAGCATTGAAACTCTGTTTACCAGTGTGAAAAACTTACCATCAGTTCCTAACTTGTCGTAGAATGAACTAATCAGATAAGGAAATACACTTGATACTTTCATTCTTTTTCCAAAGAGCGACTTCTCGAAAACTGGAATGAGAGTATGTAAACATGGTTGTGACGCTTTAAGTTCGCGCGTATTTTTGAGAATTATTTTTATAAAAGCAATATAGCACTTTTCCATGTTTGCATAGCCTCATCTCAACATTCGGAGGGAACCCTCCTGGTGTTTAGATGAGGCTATTTTATGGAGGCCGCGTGGCCGAGTGGTTTAGGGCGCTGGATTTGAAATCTGGAGGTCCCTGGTTCAAATCCTCTACCCTGCCACTATCTGGATTTGTTCTCGGTAGTCCCGAGTTCAACTCCTCGACCGCGTTGTGTAAATAGCCAACTGGTCAGCCTCCCACCAGTTGGGATTCTGGTAAGTACTTGGTGTATCCCTTATCATAGTGTATTTAGAACGTGGCATAGTATATTTATCCTTATTATAGTGTATTAGATACACTATAATATCTGGAAGGGATACATGAAGTACTTAGGGGGATTCTTAACAATTTATGTTCCATTTGAAATATTTGTTTGTTTATTTATAGTGTCCCCAATTAGCACAACAGTGCTAAACACATACGACACTTAAATAAAGTTATTATTATTATTATTATTATTATTATTATTATTATTATTATATTTAAAAACGGAAAAAGTGCTCTATTGCTTAAATCGTACTACTACGTCATCTCAAAATATGATGTGAATTGACTCCATTTAGAACGTTTTCCTTGTTTATAATCATGGTTAACAAATGGGAGTGGCTTTTAACGCTAAAATAGCAACATGAACGCTTGGCTAAATATGCAGCCCTCGTGCCCGCTCTTCTTGCAGTCAGTTGTTAAATGTATTTGACACGATAGTCGGCAAAAAGGTAGGAAAAGGTGTTTGCTTTTCAAGTTTGGCAGAAAATAACTTTAAAATTTAGAGCGTGATGTTCAAGCTTGTTAAAAGTATGCCTGCTAAAAGGTTAACGCAGATAAATCACTCGAACGTGTTAAACGACAAGCATTTTTTTCCGTTTTCCTGCTGCACGTATTGTTTTCGTTCCAAAAACTAATGTTATAACATTTATGTGATGTCTTAACGAATACAACTTGCATGAAATGAATTCCGAAATTACCTAAGTTAAGAAGATTCTGAAGGCCTACAAAAAGATTATCACATGACGGTTTGCTTGCATTGGATGAATAAAAAGGAGAATATTCCTCGGGGCATGTTATCAATTGAGCTCATTTTTGTTTTTAACTGTACTGGTATACCTGCCTCAATAGAATTCAAAACGGTACAACCCGTGATTGTCATAAAGATTCAGACGCAAAGCGCAATACGATTGGCTACCGAACAGACTTCAGGAATTAGAATACGGAATAAGCAGACGGTAATTTTGTTCAAGGTTCACAACAGGTCAGCTGAAAAGTGATCAAAAATATTTCGGCCGGTTTTTTCTCTGCGTTTAGTTTCAAGTACGTTTGCCATGACTAGCCGTAAAGGTGAGACATCGAACCAGAGCAAGGAAGAGGTGAATTATGAGAAGGCCATGAACCAGGCTTTGAGTGAAATCTTTCAGAACCTCAGGGAGATCAAACAGGATACTAAAAGACAAAGAGACAAACTGTTGCTTGAACGAAGGCGAGGGAGTGCTCCTTCTGTAGTGCTTAGAAAAACGCCGACAACAACCTCACAGCTACCGAAAAACGAGCGCAGTAGATCAACGCCATGGGTTTTGCAATGTGCTGAAGAAGAAGGCGTTGTATAACAGGTTAACCTGAATTCGCCGACGATTGTTAATTTTAACTTTGAATCAGTTCTTCAAAGATGGCCACCGTAGAGGTACTTGTCATGGTGGAAACCGCGAAAGATCAGTTATTGTGTTAGTGGTGTGGCGATTTAGTTCTGTGCAACACTGATGCATCTTTGAAAGACTCCCGCCGAACTGCAACTGTTAGACAAATTTGTCGGATTGTTGTATGAAGTTCAGAGGACTAGTGAGAACAGAGCAAGACTATTTAGCTTGCATGTCTTGTTAAGGTCTACAAACGTCCTCTGTGTTTATTGAAATACAGGCGTAAACTCATTTGTGAGGTTGTTTGTTGTCCTTAGTTGATGTACATAGAATGCAAATATATGCTTTACACTACTGGAGTATCACTTCTACAACTTTTGAAATCCTCGTTACGGGTTCCTTCTAGCGCAGAGTGAATGAAATATCCATCATGATCTTGAGCTGACGTCGTGTTTTGTTCAAATAAGATAGTTCTGTTTGAAAACGCAGGAATACCGAACTTTTTAAATCTAACCACGCTTATGCATGTCATTCATTACCTTGCACATTTTGTTTCGTCAAGTGGAGAAAGATATAATCAGAAAATGTGGATTGATAATCTAATCTGTTTACTCGAGAGATTAATCATGTTGTTGGCACTGATAATTAGACTGGTTTGACTGAAAGTTACGTCGACTGAAATGAGCTCAAACAAGTTAAAGTGACTCGTATTAGATTTACATTCAAACTGAAAGGACTACGACTGGTAAATATATAAAAGTGTGAAATCTTTAATGACTTCAGTTAATTGCTGATGAAGCTTTTGCCCAACGAGCTTATTGTAATGATCACACCACACTAAGTCAATATATATATATGAGCCAGTTTGTGTAGATATTCTTACGCGAAATCCTAAGACATGCCAGCAGCGACTCAAATTATTTTAAGCTAAATAGCAATGTTTATGCAAAACCATGAAGCGTGTCTTCAACGCCTAAGAAGAAAAACATTTCAGAAATTGAAAAGAGTGAAATGTCCGTACTTCTTCACCAATTTTTCAAAACAGCACCTCGCTAACTTTTTTTCTCGCTGCCTTTTACCTTTAGTTTTTGTACATGGGATTAGTTGATTGTATTTTTAGAACTTATTAAGTACCTCTACGTGTGTGCTTGTGAGATAATTGTTGAAATTAGCCTCATTAATGTTACGTCATCAGGCGTGATGACTACTTTGCTTATGTAAATATCAAAAATTGCTTTAGACTTGCTTGAGACATACATGTAGCTAAAAGCAGCGAAAAAATCTAGATAACGTCGCCGCCAGTTAGACTCACACTGTAGGAATCAAACAGTGTACGAAGAGCTAGAATTTGGAAATTCCCAGACTGCTATATACACAAGCATGACCTGGACACTAAGGCACGTGACTTTGCTAATCGTTTAAGAAGACTACTTATTTTGAGCCAAATAATGTCGCGTTTTCAAGTCCCGCTCTGAACACTAAGCTCAGTGGAGTTGTTTCTCGGTAGACCCTAGTTCAACTCCTCGGTCATGCTTGTAAATAGCCAACTGGTCTGTCTCCCGCCAGCTGGGATTTTTAAGCTTATGACGTTTAGTTGATATATTTGTTTCTTTCAGTTTAAGTGACATGCCTGAGAAATATTTAGGTGTAGCTAAGCGCATTGACCACCATAAACAACAACATTTCAACTGCCGGTGAAATGTTATGGTGGTTTGAAGCTTTGAGAAATTAAAGACATCCCGTATATAGAATAATTTAACACTCTTTGTAACGAGCTTTTATTGTCACACAAATGAATCTTATGTCATACAAATCTTATGCAACTTCATTCCAAAATTAAAGAAGCCCCTAGTAGGTTTACATTTCTAAGGTTTTAGAAGCGTCAATGAAATGGTTAAGCGATAAAGTAGTTGCCTTTTCACTAACTTTCTCTTTTCAAAGACTACTGACCAAGTTACTTGATAATTACTAAAATCAACTCAAATTATTAGATCGGGATGTTTGTGCAAAAACCATGAAGCGTGTCTTCAACAGAAGAGAAACCTTTAGGTAATTGAAAAGAGGTGAAATATCCGAACTTCTTCACTAGGTTTTCAAAACAGGACCTCGCGCTAGTCACTTTTCTCGTTGTCGATTACTTTTCTGTTTTTGCATAAATTGAGTTGGTTGATTGTATTTTTAGAATAGTGATTAAGTACCTGTAGGTGTGTGTTTGTGAGTTAATTGTTGTAATTAGCATCAGTAATTTTACGTCATCAGACTTGTTTATTTCTTGGTCTTTTGTGTTGAACAAATTTGTTTATGTAAATATTAAAAATTGCTTTAGCCTTGCTTGACACATGGCACATAGCTAGCAAAAGCAGCGTGAAAAGCCAAATAAGCTTGTCGCCAGTTGGACTCACAATGCAGGAATCTAACAGGGTGCGAAGAGCTTTGCCGGCTTCCATGTGAACCCACCACGGTTGATAACGGACCTAAGTAAAATGGCGCAACGTCAGGACTGAGTTCCCAGACAGCTATACCCGAGCATGACCTGGGGCCCGTTTCTCGAAAGCCCCGGAAACATTTCGGGCTTAGTTCATCGGTGTCTGAAATCGGAGAAGTGTATACGCCTGAAACTTCTTGTGTGAAGAGAACCTCTGTATATGATATTAAGAATCCGTGAATAAAACAGCTCTGTAATCATAAGCTTCGAGATTTTGCTATGGCTTTCCGGGTGCGAAACGGGCCCCCTGGGCACTAAAGCTCGTGACTTTGCTAATCGTTACGAAAATGTTCATGGGACGAAATGGATGTCAGAAATGGGCCGGAATTAAAAAAAGACCACTTATTTTGAGCCAAATAATGTTGTACTGTCGGCAAAATGTTGGTGGCTTGAAGGTCTGAGAAATTAAAGAGATCCGTATTGCGGAATAATTTAACATTCTTTATGAGGAGTTTTTATTGTCATACAAATTATTCTTATGTCATACAAGTCTTATGTAACCTCAGTTCCAAAATTAAAGTAGTCCTTTTAAACGTTAAAGACTCGCTTTTAGAAGCGTCGATTAAATGGCTAAACGATAAAATAGTTGTCTTTTCACTAACTTTCCCTTTTTCAAAGCCTACCAAGTTACTTTATAATCCAACACTAAAATAGTAACCAACATCAGAAAACATTATCAAAAACATTATATATGTTAGTAGGTTGTTCTGCATGAAAAAGTAAGTTGTGAAAAGCCACAATTTCTTTTTACAAGTGAACCGATATTTGTATCCAGCTGATTCAGTATTTACTACACGCTTCATGGAGTAAAAGAGTAAAATTATTCTGGAAAAAAATTGCAAACCTGCCAAACTACATCTGAAGGTCGACCGTACTGTGTGAAAGTTAAAGTTTGAGAACTTATCGGTGTCGGTGCAGGTCAGGGTGTAGTTTGGAAATAAGAAGATGACGTGAGATAAATTTAAATATTTAAACTCTATGTTATCAATCATGTTAGCTCGATGCACGAACAATATCTTCTCGGTGTTTGATTTATGATATCAATGTGCAGTAGATTTTGTAATTGGCTGTTAAGTAAAAGAGCATTCAGAAGTCAGGCACAGTTAGTGAGTCATAGCCACGACACAGAGCTTGCAAAGACCACGACGTTGGTTTCTTCATGGTGTTTGTCTTAGTTGCTTCTTTGCTAACAATGATAAGTCGAATACAAAGCAGTTGCAAAAACGGGATGAAGTTTGAAGATGCCATGACCCAGGCTCTTAGTGAGATCTTGCAGGATCTGCAAGTGATCAACGAAGACACGAAAAAGCCGAGATGCCGAAAGGGTAGCGTTCCTGCTATTTGGTATTCAACGGTACTAGGTGCGACTGAAGAAAGAACAACAACTTTTAAACAATCGAATAAAGTAATGGAAAGAAGATTTTCTGAAATAACTACTTCAGCTTTGTCGACCATGCCTGCGTTGCAGTCCTTGGAAGAAGAAACTGAGGCCAACATTGAACAGCTCGGCTTGGTTTGCCAAGAGGAAGCGATTCAAGAAGATAGCGCAGATAAGCAAAAAGAGGATGTGGATAATCAGCTTAGAAGACTGATCAATGCTCCTGTGAGAGGAACCTCAGAAAGGCGGACAACTCCTAAGCAACCGAAAAAGGAAATGGAAAGAAAAATGTCCGTCTTCACTGCTCCAGCTTTGTCAGCCATGAGTTCTCTGCAGTCCTTGGAGGAAGATGAAGTCAAGCTTGATAACGTTAGCATCGGCTTAGGTTTTCAGGACAAAGTGATTGAAGACGACAGTGCCGATAAGCAAAAAGAGGATGAGGATATTAAAACTAGAAGACGGATCAGTGCTGCTGTGAGAGGAACCTCAGAAACGACAGTTCTTAAGCAACCGAAAAAGGAGGTGACATTTTCAGTACTCGCTGCCCCAGCTTTGACAGCCATGCCTTCGCTGCAGTCCTTGGAAGAAAAGAAGATCAACATTGATGTGGTTGATATCGGCTTGGGTTGCCAGGACAAAGGTATTGAAGAAGACCTTACAGAAAAGCAAAGAGAGGATATAAATATTCAGCCTAGAATAAGACGAATCAGTGCTCCTGTTATTGGAACCTCGGAAAGGAAATCTCCTAAGCAACCAAAAAAGAAAATGAGAAGAAAGTTCTCCTTATTCGCTGCTCCAGCATTGTCAGCAACACGTTCGCTGCAGTCCTTGGATGAAGTCGACATTGATAACGTTAGCACCGGCTTGGGTTGCCAGGACAAAGTGATTGACCACGACAGTGCAGAAGAGCAGAGAGGGGTAGAGGATATTCAGCCTGGAAGAAGAAGAATCAGTGCTCCGGCTATGCCGGGAACCTCGGAAACGAAAACTCTTAAGCAACCAAAAAAGAAAACAAGAAGAAAATTTTCCTTATTTGCTGCCCCAGCTTTGTCAGCAACACCTTCGCTGAAGTCGTTGGACGAAGAGAACATCAGCATTGATAAGTTTGATATTGGCTTGGGTTACAACGATAGAGCGATTGAAAGAGAAACTAAGAAACAACCCAGAAGACGAAGGGTTAGCGCACCCGCTAGGACATACGGAGAAACAGCAGAAACAACAACTTTTAAGCAGCTAAAGAAAGATCTTGTTAGAAAAATGTCCAGGCCAACTTTTCTCCCTGATTTACCTTTGTCAACTATGCCCTGGTTGGCCGATTGCATTGAAGACCAAATGGAAAAGGACTTTGAACCTGTTGAATTCAACTTACGCTTTCTTGACGATTTAATGAAATCCGTGTAGATGATTGAATTCACCTTTTTAGCAAAGAATTTTGGGCAGAAAAGCATTTCACCAACGGATTATTAATGTAAAAGCCACAATACCACAAACTGATTGTTTGAAGATTAATCAGAAGAGTGGATAACAACAAACAGCTAGTGTCGAGGAAGAGTAAAAGCTATCAATATCTTGTATTCCATGGTTTGTTTAAATACATATGCACACCTATCGTTTTCTAAGTTCCTTGTTTGCCTGCTCAGTGATATGCAGTGTCATCATGGGTAATACTCGATCGAGTAGAGCCGTCGTGTGTGGCCTGTTTGTATTTCTGATATTACAACTAATATGAGTTGAATATTAGATCGCTCAATATCAATTTGTTCAATTAGAATTGATTTTAATTGATTTCATAGCATGCAGAGTGGAAAGTACAAAGGCAACTTTATGTGACGGTCATCAGTCAGTTAAAATGACGTTAATTGTTCTTATTATAAAAATGATTTGCTTGCCGGTACAAGTGCTTTACACTAAGGTAATTGTTGTAGTATAAAACATTAGTCAAGTTTTGTCATCAAAGTCAATGTCTTTTTGTTTTACTTGTTTGTGTTTTGTCTATCTGACTCCCTTGTTTGAAGAATAAATTGTATTTGCAAAGTGTTCGATATTTTGCTTTTGACTTGCTTGACTGGATTTTAAACATATTATCCAACTATGCCACTGAACAGTTCAACAGCCATAACTAAATAATGTACTTTTCGGTAAATGCAATGATGCAAGTGACCGCAAACGAAAATGCTGCCGGTATACGTACGATCTGTAAAAAATCTGATCAGCCAAAATATTTAAGGGATTTTTGGGAAATCGTTTATTTTAGTTTCGCCTTGTAACCCCCTGTTGCAACGTGTCGCGACATGTTGGGTGTCCCAAATCGAACTAGTGCTCATGCCCTAGGGCGCGCACGAACCTGGCCAAACGAGTACACTGAACCACGGATAGTAAAAGAGACTGGTCTCTACTATCCATGTTACAACATTAGCCAACATCCCCAAACTACTGCATGAAAAATCTGACCATGTTCAAACTTGAGCCAAAAATACCCAGCGGGTGGCCAAACGCGCGCGGCATGCTGCGACCAACAATGTTGCGATAAGTTTCGTAGAAATGTTGAGATCGCTGGGCTTTAGGAAATCGTACAAGAAGACGTTTAGATGGAAAAATAATAAAAGCATTTATAAAAATAACCCCTCCCCAGAGTGGAAAAATAAATAATACAATTTATCCTCATACTGCTTTTTATTGTCCACGTATCCCTCTGTTCTCAGGAATTTAATTATCGTAAACTGTTCACAGCCCTCTATTTCCTCTCATTTTTATTGGATCGTTGAACGCGCAGATAGAATCGCGAGAGAACTGGACGCCAGCGCAAAATGGGACACTCCCGCCTGCTTCGCTTCGCACTCACTTCTCTTGTTTTTCCTTTCGCGCCGTTGTGTTAAAAATAGAGGCTGTGAACAGTCTATAATTATTTCGGAAATTTGACGTTCTTAAAGTAAATACTGACTATAAATAATGGGGTACGTTGCATTTTCAATAAAATACTAGAATGGGGTTGCACTGGTAGTAAGAAAATTCTGGTAATAAGCCGATTTTAAATTCGCGGTGAAAAAGTTGTTACCGTTCTATATTGAGCTAAACAAATGTGTCACTTCATTTTAGAATGAACTTGTTAAAAGGCTTTTTAAGGAAGATGCATAAACAGAAAGTGGCTAAGCTGGGATCCCGAAAATTACACTTCCCAAAAGTGACTAAGATGAGGTCTATAATTGGCCACAGAACTGACTATAATGGGGTAAGGGTTTTGAGAGGCCAGTGACACATGCCCAGTAAAAATTGACCCAAATACCCCTCACCCCATCCTGGTGGACGAAGGGGGCATGGTCAGTCTGATAGTTCGTCTCTTCATGGTTAGTGCGGCAAGTGGTTTGAACCCCAGTGTACCAGAAGTTCGTAATCACCAACAACAGTAGTTTGTTTGTTTGTTTCAGAGCTAATCTCACCCAGACGATCACATGTAAGGTAAAGGTAAAGTCTGGATACGAGCCTAGTGGCTCATCAGGCCGGAGCTTATCCCGGTTTCAGTAGCATGAAGCGACTAGGAGTATTTCTACTCCCCCTGGATGGGATGCTAGTCCATCGCAGGGTTACCCCCAGCATTAAATTCGCCGGTACCCATTTATATACCTGGGTGGAGAGAGGCACTGTGAGAGTGAAGTGTATTGCCCAAGAACACAACGCAATGTCCCAGGCCAGGGCTCGAACCCAGAGCGCTCGCTCCGGAGTCGAGCGCACTAACCATGAGGCCACCGCGCCCCCACGACGATCACATGTACTAGCACTATCCGAATTCGTCCCGTCGTTTCGCACGACGTGTTAAACCGCAGACACATAATTCAACGGCTCAATGCCTCTCTGTTATAACAAATAAAAGGGGCCAATATTTAGAGATAAGAAACTGTACTTAATTTAAATGAAAAAGTATCTTCATCTGCCAGCAACTGGCTTTCGTAAAACAAGCTGAAACATTTAAAGACCGATTTAAAAATAATACTTGTTTCAGGTTTTTACGTTGTCTTACATGAAAGAGCTTTTCGTACAAGGAAATTATTGCTGAAGGTTAACTTTGTGTAAAGGTAATTGAAGTTATACGCTCCCAAGTAAATGATGAAATACATTTTATTAAAGCAAGAGAAGATCAAGGATAGTTGACAAACGCACACACACCACTAGCTTTGTCACGTTTTAGATGCGGTCAGTTGCTGCAATTTGGAAAAAAAAAAGAATAACGTAAAGTAATTTGAATATTTGCCCTACTGGGCGTAATACTCGTCACGTAATTGGCTGGTCTAGAAGCATCGGAACATCGTAAGCAACGTGCGTAGAGCCATTTACGCTTTATAAAGGAACGGGGAGCTCACGGCTTAAGTAGAAAGGTGCATACAGCTCAGTGCCTGGAAATATTTGGTCTCAGTTTGGCAGCTACATACTTCCCTTCATAGACATCATTCCTTCGTTAACGATGAAGAGTGGAAGAGTCCAGCTAAGTCGACGGAAAAAACTAGAAGGTGATTATGAAGAGGCCATGAATCAGGCTTTTACTGAAATCTTTCGAAATCTCAAGGAGATTAAAGAAGACACTGACAAGCAAAGAAAGAAAGTTAACCTTGAGCGACGAAGAGTCAGTCATCCTGTTATGACGCTGAAAGAAACGAGGACTGATTTCCAGCAATCGGAAAATGAACTGAAAAGAAACCTGTCGCCGGTTAGTACCTCATCTTTGCCAACCATGCACTGGGTTTTACCGTGTTATGATGAAGACGACGAGGACATAGAACCGGTTGATTTCAACTTTGGTGTCTTCGGCAATCTCAGAGAAAGTCAGTTTAACAAAAGTTGAAATCTATTTTGTAAACTGAGGATTCTGCCGGCAGGACGAACAGTACAAAGGATCATAGAACTGCTCTGCGGTGTTAAAATGCAGGCGTTTTCACCGGCCAAAAGATTTTTTTGAAGCGCGGCAACCGCCAAGATTTGGTTGAAGATTAATGACCAGAGTAGAGCAACAAACAGTTAATTTTGACACTCATAAATATTATCTTTTTTGGCTAAAATACAGCCGAGAATTTGCGCTAGACCTTTGCTGCTGTAATATTCTATACTCGGCAGGTTAAATAAATGCCGTATCATCATGATGGCTGTCTGGGCGGGCGATATTTCATGATTGATAAGGGTGTTGCGTGTGGGGCGCACTTCGGATAATTCATGATAATAAAACAATATATATGAGCTGAAGTGATTCTAGTTTAACTCAGTGTTTGCATAGGAATGGAAGTTTGGAATTGTAGGCGGAAAAGGACCACTTGTTTGATCAGTCAGTTATAAAATGCGTGGTATCAACAAACGACTGAGAAATTATCACGCTGGTTTATAAGCTCTCGAGACGTCAGTATAAAAGACAAATGTATATCAGATGCTTGATGACAAGTGTCAAATCAAGTGGTGGAAATACGTATACTTCCACATTCACATTTCTATAATTAAAATTTGTCTAAGAGCAACAGGTTGTGTAAAACCTTCAGAGAGGAGGGTTGTCCCGCAGACATGCACAGAAACATGTCTATTTACCTTACTGTTTCGACACTATTCTCAAGACCCGATGAAGCTTGTCAAAAGACAAAAGCTCCCTCGAAAACGGAAATACACGTAGATGTTTGTCATTAGAATGTCTAAGCGTTCGTCCTTGAAAAATTATCTCAGAGCTAGGCTTCCTTTCTTTCTGGTCATCAAAGCCTGGCTATGTTAACTAATAACTATACCTCCAGGTTCTAATAAGCACTCGTTTTATTGGATTGCCAGGCTACATGACTTCATATTCCAAAGTTAGATGTAGGGTCACTAGGGTCGATCCGAAGGCACTCCCATATAATTGTGATGGGTGTGATAATCGTACCCTGGAGGGAGATAGTTACGCGTGGGTGTTTTTGGCTCCTTTTAGAACTTGCCTTGCTACCATGCACGTAGGGTATTTTTAAAAATTGAAAATGGCTATTCACAACCTCCATTGCGATGGTCACCGACGTGGCAATTTTGTGATGCGGTCTGCCGTGAGAAGTGCGAACAGGGGGTGGGTAGTGAGTAAGCTCAAATGGAACAGTTTGTGCCACGGGTGGAGTAGGACCTATTTAGCCGGTACAACCTTTCCACCTGAGCGACATGTTGGACCTCGCTCCTTTTACATCCTCAGTTGCTTTTCGTTCCTTTGTTATGGAGGTTGGTGATGTTTTTAGGGTTCCAAAATTGGGCGGCTTATTTTCAGGGGGAGACGGGTGGGAGGATGGCTTGTTATGGGAATGTTACTGTGAATTAATAAGAAGCAAAATGTTTTTCAGGCATGTCCCTCCCCTCCCCGCCGCATTTCACAGATTCGCGTCATGAAAGGCGCACACTATGTCTCTGTTTGATGAGAGGAGAGGGTGCGTAGAGGTTCGCTTTTACTTGAGTCAAGTGCTTTCTCTTAGGATAAATGTTCATTAGCTCTCACACGTGCACTCGGTTGGAACAGCAAATAAGCCACGTGTTGTATATTCACGTGTTCACAGTTCGTTGATCTGGAAGTCCGTTTCATAACATGGGAGGCATTAATAAATAATTATCTTGTTTAGCGGACACTGAAAATTACCAAAAAACACTGCAAGAGCCAGTTGGTCGGATTGAAAGCTGTAGTCACTGCGAATGATTTACTAACCACAATGTTTCCTTACAACACTGGATATAACTGGCCCAAAACTAGCGTGGAGGTAAAAGATTAAACATAAGTTAATAAACTAAACTAACAAAGTATGTAACTAATTTATTCAACAGTGCTGTTTTGAATGGTAAAACTTCAGTGGGAATTTCAAAGTATTCTTACTAAAAAGCCTGAATCATGGTTTATTTTGCTCATCTTTTAATATTTCGTAATCCGCGTTTTATGACGTTTTAGTTCCCACTTAAAATGATAATTATGGTGCAATCTTTTCGTCGAAGGTTTGGCAAATTGATAGAGCTATAAGCATTCGATCCAATAATCTCTCATTTACTAATAGTTTTAACCTCACTACGGATCACCTGTCAGCCATTTTTAATTAACTATTCTTTGAGTTCAGATCTCAGTTCAAAATCCATACAAGACTAACTGGAAATTACTGCAGTCGGTAAAACTTTCATGAACAATGTTTTAAATTCTGAGTATTTCTACTTTAATAAGTCACTCTTGTTTAATTGTTTATTTATTTACAATCGACACCTTTATTGGCTAAAATGACCTCTGGTAGTCAAGCGTGCTTGGATTCACGCGGCAACGATGATGCGGACAAGTTCTTTTGCTCACAGTACAACGGGCGTTTTTGAAAATATTTTCTCTCCTCACTTTTCTCTTATAATTACTCTTGCGAGCTCTAAAAAGAACTGAATCTTGTTCGTCTGGAGTATTCTCACAAAGAAAAAGTACAAACCGGGTTATAAAAGTCTTATAGAACTCTGGTGACATTTTTTGTATATTTACATTTCTTTGACACTGAGCTCGAAAATAACAAAGTTATGCGGCATTTACGAATGAAATATTTGCAGGTTATTCCAAGGCTACGAAGAATTTGCTAACAAAACTTCTCTGGTTTCGTGATTCCTGAGGTTTCGGGTTAATCCCTGTATACTGAATCGTCACGTAGTAAATAATATCTCATCTCCTATAGTTCCAAAAATCAAGTCTTTCCGAGCCATGCACACTGTTTTCAATAATTGTTCAAGAAATCAAAACCTGAGCAAATCGCCCTTCAAGCAATGTCTCTTCATCTTCTTCTTCAAAGCACTGCAAAACCCAACGCATGGTCGACAAAGTTGATGATGACGCAGGTATTGGTGTAGACAATTTTCTGTCTAGTAATGTTTTCGGTTGTTTAAAAGCCGCTGCTGTTTCCCTGAGCGCTGTGGCTGGGGCACTTCCTCGCCTTCGCTGAAGATTTATTTTCTCTCTTCGCTTTTTTGTGTCCTGTTGGATCTCCTTGAGATTCTGAAAGATCTCATTTAAAGCCTGATTCATGGCTGCTTCGTAATTCACTTCTTCCGCCTTGTGACTGTTTTGCTGTCCTTGACTGTTATTCACCATTGCAAATCAACTTTTAAGCAAAGCTTGAAAAAAGTGGCGTTAGGTCTTCGAACTTCAATAGTTGAACCTGTGGACTGATAAAGACGGTCTTGTTATAAACTGATGTGATGTCCTCAAGTTCTTTATAGCCAACGGAACGCCTCGTTGCACCTTCACAAAAGGTCCAAAGTCACGGTATAGAGCGTTTATGTTGTTTTAACGTGACTTTAACAACTAAGATCAACTAACACGTGAGCTCGACTAGAAAACTTCACTTTAATGTAGTAAGACTTGATTGTTCCGGCATTGTTTCACTGTGTTCAGTACATCAGTTGAAACAATTTCTGTTTCGAATCGTGGCCTTTACACTGAAAATGGTGACAAGGTGAGATGTCTGCCGTGATCTTGTTGATGGTGTAATCCTTTCCTACGGAAATTTCTTAATCCATTTTAATCTTCTTTCCCCTGTTGTAATCACAATGCTCATTTTTGGTTAATGAGTTGCACGGAGTTGCTTGGAACACGCTTGCAGCTCTATTTCTGTTTTTTTTTTTTCGCTCTGACTGGGCGCACCTGGGTCACATATAATAATATTATAATAATAATGATAGTGATAATAAATTTATTTAACGAGGGCAAACACTTTACAGTGGAAAAAACCTGGCGTAGCACGGCAACCTCGTTCCCAGAGTCCTCTCTCTTTCTCGAGCAAGATAGAGCCTGGTTGCTAGCACAAGGCAGGAGTCGCGCGTGTGGTCGCGCGTGTTTTCTATTGATGAAATGACCTTTAGAATCTGCAATTTTCAACATGGCGGACGATTCGATCGAAGGCGAAACGTGCGATAAACTGTACAATCAAAAAATTCCTCATGGTCGAGTAGATTATGTTCGTGAGGAATACAAGCGTTATAAACGAAAGAAGCCTCCTCCTGACTTCAGTGACGTGATTGACTTCCAAGATCCGTCGACATTCGGTGAGCGCAGTGAGAAAGTCGTGCTGGACGAAAGCAAATATCATTCGAAGTTCGGACTTCGTTGCGTCTCAGAATGGCGGGTGTACGAGCTAAACACCTGTCCAGGGTTTATGTTTATAGTAAATCCTTTTTTGCCTGGAGCACAACATTACTGGACTCGGCGTTGTATGGAAGATTTTCCACGTAAACCAAACGTGTGTAACTTGGATGCCCATGTGAAGTTAGATCCGGAGAAGTCTGTGTGGGAACTTAGTCACGGGTAAGACCTTTTTACCATGCCAAGTGATAATGATCAAATATTAGTTTATCCTGTTTGAATCTCTACATAATCAAGTAACAGGTTAAGAGAATTGGGACAATCGTCACCTGGTTGACCATTTCTTTCCGAGGGGGGGTGGGAGGGTGGGAGGTGGCTATGAAAAATGGCTGCTCGAGATATGGTTAGTGTGCTTGTCTCCCGATCAAGCGGTCCGGGTTTAAGCCCTGGTAAGGGACATTGCATTGTGTTCTTGGGCAAAACACTTTACTCTCACAGTGCCTCTCTCCACCCAGGGCTGGGTTGTTCGAAAGCCGGTTAACGCTAACCCATGATTAAAAATTAACCCAAGTATTAATTTTTCTTGTATAACCATGGTTTACGCTTCCTATTTTTGTTTAGTTTGAGATTATTCAAATTCAAAAGAGAAGGCCAAACAATATAACAGAAAACCTCTCCGAAAAGTTGCAAAACTGAAATCAAAATTCTCGCTAACCCTGGGTTAGCTTAATCGGGCTTTCAACAACCCAGCCCAGGGTGTATAAATGCGTACTGGCGAACTGCTGGACTAGCATTCCATCCCGGGGGGAAGTAGAAATATTCCTAGTCACTTCATGCTGAAGAAACCAGATAAGCTCTGGCCTGATGGGCCACTTGACTTGTATGCAGACTTTACAATAATAAACTATGAGATCTCCTTGAGAGCCACTAGATCCACACAGAGAGACATAAGTATTGCAAAAACCAAAGAAAGTAGTGGCTTGACATCGCTTATTTACTTTGAGAAATGTTGTGACTCGCGAGGATGATGCTGGTCAAACTGAGAGTATCCCAGTGTGACTGGCAGGCTTAGCAGGTCTGCTAAAGTAAGAAATGTGTGGACTTATCATCATGACTACCTTATTCCAAATTCATTTTGTTCCAATATTCATTGACCAATACTACTAATAATAATAGTACTTAGGACTTGTATGGTATATTTAAAATGCACCTCCCAAATCTTAGAAAATAATCAAATCAGACACAGAGATAAATAAGTAAAATAAAATAAATACAAATCTTATATTAATTAACTAATTAATCAATTAGGGGGGGCGCGGTGGCCTCATGGTTAGTGTGCTCGACTCCGGAGCGAGCGCTCCGGGTTCGAGCCCTGGCCGGGGACATTGTGTTGTGTTCTTGGGCAAGACACTTCACTCTCACAGTGCCTCTCTCCACCCAGGTGTATAAATGGGTACCGGCGAATTTGATGCTGGGGGTAACCCTGCGATGGACTAGCATCCCATCCAGGGGGGAGTAGAAATACTCCTAGTCGCTTCATGCTACTGAAACCGGGATAAGCTCCGGCCTGATGAGCCACTAGGCTCGTATGCAGACTTTACTTTACTAATTAATCAATTAATTAAAGGCCAATCTTTTGCCATGCAAGCGTTTGTTTGCTAAGGAGGAAAATTTCCAGTGTTCTCTCCACTTTCCCTGCACCTTGCTGTGTGGAGACAGCAAGGTTGTTTAGTTGTTGTTTAGTTTTGAAGAGCCAACTTTCACAGATTTCCTTATATTTGCCATTATGTACACAGTGGATGCAACAATCATAAATTGCTTTGGATTGTCAGAAATTAATGAAGTGATATTTTTATTCCTCAGAAGTGATGAAAATAGTGACCTAATGGACAGGTTACGTTGGGTTCACCTTGGCTATCATTTTGACTACAATGTTGTTGATTACAAGCCTGATAGGTACTATGACTTCCCAGCAGACTTAGCGGGTATGATGCAACATATTGCTAATGCAATCGGTTACCCAGACTACTCCCCTGAGGCTGGCATTGTTAATTACTATCCTCTTGGGGGCTCCATGGGGGGTCACACTGATCACTATGAGTCAGATCTGTCGTGGCCGTTGATTTCCTTGAGTTTTGGACAGACAGCAATCTTTCTTATTGGTGGAGCAACCAGAGATATTAGACCAGTTGGTAAGTTAATAAAATGAAAAATGACTACCGGTAATTTAGAAGCAGAAGTGTTATTTTTGCATAAATGTAAAAAAAAACATCAATTGGGGTACTAACCATTTACATTGGAAAACTGGAAATTCCAGTTGGAAAATCAAATAGTTCACGCCATTCTCTTTGGGAAGCTTCAGAAAATGTGGGCTGTGATTTGAGCTGATGCTATTTTTCTGCTCTTTTTAGTCTCTCTAGCTGATGTGGGTAGACTTTATAGCGATTCCCTCTCCTGCAACGTCGCATTTAAGTGTTAAATGTTAATGCCTGAAATTCCCAACTGGATGGTTTTTGTAAATGGTAAGCACCTCCAAGTCTCCATCTCACTCATTAGGCAGTGTACCATGCACTGGGTAATATTCGGGGGATGCTGGAGTTGTGGTTGACAGTAAGAACACTTAGCCAGGTGTGTCACAACACTCAGGCTCACTCCCTGTTATTACTTGACCGCATACTATGCATTCTGCCCACCTCTCTCCAACCCTTGATAGCAATTAACACTCTTTCTTGCCTGAGTAGATGTGAGCAACAACTACAGTCAGCTCTTGATATAGTGCACATCCTCAGGATCAATTTTTTTGGTGTCCATATAAGTGAGAGTTTGCAATAGAGGGGTGTCATAAAAGTTACCCACTTTTGGCGGTGAAGTGTCACATATTATGCACACTGACTGCTACACTCCTTTAAGATTTCCAGCGTCTTTTAATTTTGTAGTATGCATTTACTTTGACACATAGTCATATAAAATTGGAGAAAATAGCAGTCTAATAGTGTACAAACTAGCGCAGAATAAAAATGTCAGACAATATGTCCAAGTTGCCCTTTGTATTGTAGGATTGCCTAGTGAGAGTTGTTTCCGTACATTTCTTTGTAGTTTCACTCGGGTATGTAGCTTCTGTCCTTAATAACAGAGCATCTGTAATGGTAAGGTGTCTCCTAGGCAATTTATGAATGATAAATCATGTTAGAGGCATTACTTTTAGTTATGTCCTACCAAAGTAAAGTTGACCTACTTGGCCCTGATACTTGGGCCCATTATTATGGTCCAAGTTGGCCAGTTCTGCACCTACTCTGACAGACTTCAAACAAAGGATAAACTGTAGAGATATCTCCGCATTGGACAACAGTAGCTGTGCCTCTTGCTTTTTATGTAATACATAATATGATATGTAAATTTTCATGATAAATGTTTTTAAATTTTATGTGATTAATTTGATATAAACTGTACATATTTTTTAGGAATTTTAGATTCTTAAGTCTTAATTATCATAATTTTACTTTATTTGAATTATCTTTGTTTTAGTGTCCCCAGTTAGTACTGTAATGTACTAGAATTTTATGACACTTGAATAAAGGTTCATCATCATCATCATCATCATCATCATCATCACCTTCAGAAACTTCATGGTTTTTCAAACGTGCTTTTTGGGTTGTCACGCAACACTTCTTAGTGTAAAGGAATGTTGTGTGATCCGTGAGAGCACGTAAAAGCTTTTTCCCGCTTTAAGCCATTAACCTGCGGCATATACCAGTGGAAATCCACATTTTTTAAACCCACGATTTTATGAACATCCCAATTATTTGAAACAGTTTTTTTGGTTCCCTTTGCACAAGTGTTTGGGAAAACTCATTTCCATTTCCCTAAGTGGTTTGAAAAATTTGGATTCCACTGTTGTAACTTTGTTTGTCGCCTAAAAGAATTCAATTTTAAACTGGGACAAAACCATTCCAAAGAGAAAATTTAGAAACAATTTGTTTTGATTTTTGCAGCTTTGTACATTCGCAGTGGTGACATTGTCATCATGTCAGGAAAATCAAGAACTGCCTTTCACGCAGTCCCCAGAATAGTCAAAGAAGGAAATGAAAATGAACCTCCGCGCTGCCTTAAATGGAAAGAAGGCCTCTTTGACGTCACTTTGTCTTCAGAGGAAGACTCGGATGAAACAAGTATCCCGGATGAGAACGTGAAATTCCCGGATGTCGTGGAAAAGAAGACTGTTGTCAGCCAAAGAACGTGTGATTCTAGCGCCGAACGAAATGAGAGACACTTGTTTCAAGAATCCTACGATAATAAAGATACTAATAAATTTGGAGACAGTAATTTGGAAACCAGCAAAGCTTGTCGATGTAACAAGAATCATTTTTGTGGTAAATCCATGAAAAGTGTCCGCTCGGACGAATGGAGACAGTTTGAACTCTATCTTTCAAAAACACGAATTAATGTAAACGTTCGTCAGGTGCATGAGAAAGGGAAGACCATGAAATCCTTTTGTTTGTAATGTGAATCTATGAAAAGGAACACTTACTGTAATATTCAGCGTGAACTGAAGCACTGAGCTTCCAATTATCTTCTCTCATGAAATAGCCTACCCAAGAACAATTTTTCACTGATACGAATCGAACAAAAACCATAAAACGTATTTGCCCGATGCATTCGATGTGACATGTAGACACATGTACACATGGTGCGCCTTTTGTTAATTGTTGAAGGAGATATACAGTATTGTTATGTACACAAGACAGACACAAGTCAGGTTTACACATGGCCCGTTTGTAAACTTCACAATAATTTGTTCCACACACGATTCGCGTGTGTTAGGATTGCCTTTTTACCAATAAATGATTTCAAAACCAAAATATATCGAGTATATAATAATAATAACTTTAGTTCACTCGTACATTTACAATTTTATAACAGTGGAATATAGATATAAAGAAAAGAAAATGTACAATATGACTCTGGAGACTGGATTAACGAAAAGGTTTTCCAGTCAGACTCCAGTTATTATGTTTCATGGATATTTAAGAGAAAAGAAGACTATTGAAAGAATGAGATGTGTGCATAAGAATGGGAGAAAAAGAGCATATAGAAAATATTACTAGTTTTCAGAATGTTGTTCAGAGAGTAAATGAAGTTTCAGATGTTTCGAGAAGTTGAAGGTATTGAGATCTTTAAAGTGGATATTGTCCCAGAGAATAGTCGCTGTGTAAGCAATTGTTTGTTTACCAGAATTAGTATCCTCCTTTGATATGTATAGATTTTGTCTAGATGCATATCTGGTATAATATCCATGTACTTCACTGGCGTATTGAAAAAAAATCATGAAACAAGCTTGGTAGTAGGCCTTTGTGCCAAGAATGCGTGAATTTCAGAGCTTGCAGTCTATAAACATTATTTACTGTGAGAACAACTAATAAGTTTAGCAAGGGGAGTGTGTTTTCTGTCTGGTCACCAAACGTTCTTGCAAAGAACATAAGCCTGATGGAATGATTTTGTTTAGCTTGTAGTTTATTGATGTGGGTTTTATACGCACTTTCCCGTGCTAAGATGGCGTATGAAATGTAAGGAAAGATGATCAGTACTATAATAAAGTTGTTTCATTTGTGAAAGAGTTAAGAAGTGTCTAAGTTTAGCTAGGACACCATTATTTCTTGATATAATTTCTAGTTCAGACATAGGACATATGATGTTTGAAGGATGTTGTTTTATTGATTCGATCTTTACGTTCCAATATATGAAACGTACCATCTTATAGTTAGTTTTTGAAAAATTGATTGACAATCTATCTATGTCGCACCAAACTTTTACTTTTTTTAATTCAGAATTAATTAGTTGCTCAAGAGCCTTGAAATCACGTGAACTGGCGAATACGTTTGTATCAGCAAATATCCGAAATTTCAAAGTATCAGAACAGTTTGGTAAATCATTAATGTAGGAATAGGATTGTTTCGAGCGAGCTGCCTTGGGGGATTCCACAAGTTAGTTTTTGTGTCGAGGAAACAGTATTCCCCAACTGAACACATTGCCGCCTATTCGTAATATAGCTCGAAAAAAATTGAAGTGGCACTGGTCTTATCCCAAAAGGTTCAAGTTTTTGTAAGAGAATAGCGTGATTCACGGTATCAAAAGCCTTGGGAAAGTCTCGGAAAACTCCACAGGAATATTGATTACTATTCATGGATTTACGTAAGTTATCAGCAATTGCTTGGGCAGTAGAATGCCCTTTTATAAATCCAAACTGGGATTCAAATAAAATTTTATTTTATTTTATTTTATTTTTTTTTGAGATTCCATTATTATTATTCGATTTCACATCACTTACAAGAAACGATACAATTACTTACGTTACGTACAGTACAACTCTTGAATTACTAATGATACGGATATTTACATTACTTACAGTACACTAAGTGACATTACTTACGATACTACGGTGGCCTACAACTGTCACATCAAATACAAATTACTCACATCAAATACAAATTACTCACATCAAATACAAATTACTCACATCAAATACAAATTACTCACATCAAATACAAATTACGCACATCAAATACAAATCGTTACATCAATTGGTCAGCGGCTAAGTCAATGAATGCTATCCCCAGTGTTTATCGCTCTTCCATTTTACCGCCATTTTGTATGGCGCGTTTTTAGTGTCAAATTCAAACATTCGATCCTTGATTTCAAACATGGAATTGTTCGACTTGAACATTCGATCCTTTAATCCAAACATGCATTTCTTTAATTGAAACATGCATATATCATGAATCGCTAGAGTCTATACTTCAGTTCAAACATGCAATTCGTATATCAGTTAAACGTTCCATAGTTTAGTTCGAATATTAGATCCTTTAATTCAAACATAAAGTCATTCGTTATTAAATAGATACACATAAATACGGCCATGGCGAAATGAGGAACAAAAAGTTGATAAATAGAAGAAACGACATTACACAAGGATGGCAGTTCTGCACTCCTTGATATCGCCTTGGAAAAGGAAGGGGAAAAAGAAAAAAAAAGAGTTCTTCCAATACGGGCTATTCAGATTTGGTCACCCACCCAAGCACTATCCCCGTTGAACAGGGCTTAACTTTGCTGATCGGACCAAACACGTTGCTGTACTTGTGGTGTAGTGACTCCACGGTGAACGCATTGTTTTAAATTTCTAAGATGAGAAAAGGTATGACAAAAAGGATATGTGATACTGCATAGCTGGGAAAGTAGAGAACAAAAAAAATAGAGGAATATGAAAATGAGAACTATTACTTGCTTTTGTGATCGGACAAGCTAGCGGCACTTTCGAAATAGTCGGTCTCTGGGACGAAGATAACTCGGTCTCACGGACCGATAACTTTGTGAATGTGAATATTTTCAACGGCGTTACATCTCCTCATGTACTCTCTTGCCGGGAATCGAAACTTTGAAAGAAAAGAAGAATTAATATTTGAAACTATATATCGCATCCCTCACCTCCAATGCCGGCCATCTTGGGTGACGGCACATGCGCAATTACCATTCCCTTGATGCAATTATTATAAGAAAAGTGCCGCTTCTCCGATCACTAAAGCAAGAGAGTACATGCAGTATCACCATCACATATCCTTTTTTCATACCTTTTCTCATCTTTTTAGAAATTTAAAACAATGCGTTCACCGTGGAGTCACTACACCACAAGTACAGCAACGTGTTTGGTCCGATCAGCAAAGTTAAGCCCTGTTCAACGGGGATAGTGCTTGGGTGGGTGACCAAATCTGAATAGCCCGTATATCAAGGAGTGCAGAACTGCCATCTTTGTGTAATGTCGTTTCTTCTATTTATCAACTTTTTGTTCCTCATTTCGCCATGGCCGTATTTATGTGTATCTATTTAATAACGAATGACTTTATGTTTGAATTAAAGGATCTAATATTCGAACTAAACTATGGAACGTTAACTGATATACGAATTGCATGTTTGAACTGAAGTATAGACTCTAGCGATTCATGATATATGCATGTTTCAATTAAAGAAATGCATGTTTGGATTAAAGGATCGAATGTTCAAGTCGAACAATTCCATGCTTGAAATCAAGGATCGAATGTTTGAAACGCGCCATACAAAATGGCGGTAAAGTGGAAGAGCGAGTAAACACTGGGGATAGCATTCATTGACTTAGCCGCTGACCAATTGATGTAACGATTTGTATTTGATGTGAGTAATTTGTATTTGATGTGAGTAATTTGTATTTGATGTGAGTAATTTGTATTTGATGTGAGTAATTTGTATTTGATGTGAGTAATTTGTATTTGATGTAAGTAATTTGTATTTGATGTGAGTAATTTGTATTTGATGTGACAGTTGTAGGCCACCGTACGATACAGCTATTACCATTTCTTACAGTAACTTATGATATATACCAGTCTACAACGTCATTAACTAAGTACATCGACAGCTGCGTCCACATTTACATAATTGTTCTCATACAAACAGCTTACATAACTTAGTACTTCCAATTTAGCGAAGAATATTTCAGTGCAAAACGTAAACGTTAAAATTTTATGCTTCTCGACATTAAAAGTAGGTAAAGTTCTGGCCATAGCACAAAACGCTGGAAGGTGGTCAGAAACATCAGCAAGGCAGATTTCTCAGGTTTGATTACTTTTTCAGGAGTATTGGTATAAATGTGGTCGATAAGAGACGAGGTGTGGTCTGTTATTCTAGTTGCCTTGGTAATACTTGTCAGGAGACCCAGCCCCAATAGCATATCTAAATCCTCCGATGTTTGTTTATCGTCATTATATCGTAGAAAATTTTCGTTTATGTCCCCGAAGACCAAAATCTCGCGGCCCTTGCTATTCAAATTTTCTAATTGGGCTTTCAGAGTATCAAGAAACAAGCCTCTATTTCGTTTAGGATGTCTATAAATACAGCCAATTATGAGGTTCTTTTGTTTATGGCGTTCAAGTTCTACCGAGCACGATTCAATTCCATCAGACAAAATATTCAATTCACGCCTCCTCGTAAATTGTAAATCACCAGAGAGATGCAGGTCAACACCTCCTGTCTGCGTTTATGAATTAGTATTTACAAAAACATAGCCGGGTATGTTTAAATTTGTACACGTATTTTCACTGATTTTACTCTCGGAAATTGCAATAATATCCAGTTGAGTTTCAACTGTTTGTAGGATATCATGTAATAAGGATATATTTTTTCCCAAGCTACGAATCTTAAAGTGTAAAACTGAAAATCCGTTTCGCGTCTCGGCATCATTAAACAGTCTGCCAGATCTTTATTTATCGTATAATATTTCGACTCGATATTGTCCTCATGCGAGCATTTCAATGGATCATCTCTGTCAGGGGACTCAATAATATCCCTATATAGGTCGAATGTTTTAAAAAGTCGATCAGTTGAATGATAGATCCAACGACCTGTGGGTTTGAGATAAACCCGAGTTGAATAAAGTTACTTACTTAAGAAAATCAATTAATAATTGGTCCAGTTCTTGAAAAGGAATTAAGGAATAATTTGAATTGTTATCATTATTATAACCTGACATAAGAAAAATGATCTCCTACATATGCTTTAGCTCTAGGTTAATTAAGTATAAGCTATGTGTCATAGAACGGGAACGGGTGATTTTTAGGTATCAGTTGGAGAGAAAAAGTTTTTCTCAAAGGATTAGTAAAATTGATGGAAATAGGAAATTAGAGTTTGAAATTAAAAATTGGTAGATACACTCCAAACAGTTGCCCAACAACTTGGGGTGCCATTGTGCGGTCGGGCAACTGTCTGGTGGTGTTCCATAACCCTTTTTTCCCTTTCAACCTCTCTTTAAACTTACCAAAATGTCACTTAAATTCACGTTTACCCCCGCGTTAAAGACCCCTTCACGCTATAAGGGGCATTATGGGTAATCAGGGCAAACTTACAAAGAAACAAAGCTGTAAAACATACGTTTTCCATTTTGATTTCACATTTGGAGACGAAACATATACTGTAGATGGAGAAACCCCTTTTCTAGGTTTACCAGCATTTTTGAGCCGATCGAGGGATTGTTGAGGGCGTAAGACTTTTTTTTACGGTTGAAACTGAATAATTTGTCCAAATCTTAGTCGCTCAAGCCACTAAAATAACATCTCATATACTCCAACAAGTAGGCGAATACCTAGCTCAATCGACTCAAAAACGCGGCCGTCGATAAAACCTGGAACATGGAACACCCCAAATTCCCCTTTAGAGCTTGAAGGGGTCTATTGTGCACTGATCTTTCTTGATTGATATATCAACAACAGACTGGAGTTAAATCAACATTCTATTGTAGTGAAATAAGAAGGGGCAATTGCAATAACACAACTATAGCAGCAAAGACAATGTATTAAGCTCATTTAATCTGAGTTGTTTTAACGGACGCTCTCCAGTTTTGGCTGCTTTTTCGTTATGAGCATGGGAGAACTCAATATGCTATTGTCATAGCAACACAGCGATAGAAAATTGATACGTCGCCGACTTGAGCCTGTTTGCATACAAATTGAACAAGCGAAGCGCAACTAGTCATCAAAAAGAACAGATGGCTCTGGGCGAGAAAGGTCGCACACTTCTGTATTTGTTTCTTCTCTGGCTAATTTATCTTATTGTTGGCGTGTTCATATTCAGAGCTGTTGAACACAATGGCGATAGAAAGCCAGACAAAACCGAGAAAGCGAAACTGGAAGAAGTCAAGCTCAATACTATGATGAAGTACAACATGAGTGAATCGGAATTCAACGACATTGTGCAGCAAATCGAGACAGCCTCTTCGTCAAACGCAGGACCCGAATGGAACTACCACGAAGCAGTGTCTTTTGTGATTCAGTTGGTAACAACCATTGGTGAGCTAGTATTGTACATTTAATATACTTCCTTCTAACCCTAAATAATGTTACATAAACACGGACTAGTAATCCCAACCTCAGGCGTACCAAACATCAATAATACTTCAAGCAGGAAATCGCCACTTATTCCCAAATATGAAAACGTTTTAAAGCCCTAAAACAACAATGACTTCATTAGAGACCCAGGCGAGCTATCTATGATGTCTGTGGGACGTTCATTTAAAATGACGTAATTTCATCCGAAACTATTTTCAGAAATGAAAACGCCGTTGTAGTTCTAATCTACTGAAAAAAGTGTACTACCGCAACGTTTCAGCGAATCCTCTTGTAAAATACGGAAACGTTTTTCTTATTTCCTCTTTCGCATTTCTATTGAGGTGGTACTATCTGACCCTGAATTATTATTTCATCCTACGGCGTCGCGCAATCCTAGCCAGCGAGCAGAGCTGCCCGCGAAGAAGCGTGCTCACCGCTTGCTGGCAATTTCCCGTCAGCGCGATTGTTTGAGCGCAGAAGATTGAATGATGAGACAAACGGGGATTGTTAAAAAGTCCTTTTTACTCCTTGAGTGTTAATTATTAATGAGGTCTCAAACGTCGCGGCGATGCAAATTTTAGCCTACTTTGTTTAGTTCTACTTGGCGTGACATCATCAAAACAATAACGTTTTTAAAAAAGTATCATGCACGCTATCTTCGTCTTCGTCACGCAACGCGCCCAAGTCAATTCAAAGCCGGGGCGGGTACTGTACAAAGTTTCATACAAGGACGCTCCGCCCCGATGTCCAACCCCAAGTTCCCTTTGTGAAAGCAGTTTCCACCGTTTTACTGAAACAGGCTTGGTTTAAAACTTAGTTGATTGAGCCTGTACAAAGCAGGAACATAAAACCATTTTCCCGAGAAATGCCTTGGAAGCCCTCAAATAAATGGAAAATGGGCGCAGTCCTGCCAACCATTTGGAATCAGCGGACATTTAAAAGGGTATTTAAAGATATGAGAAGTGAATAACCAAGAAAATTGATAACTTGTCTTTCAAAAACTGCAAAATTTCTGGGTGGCAAAAGGGCTAATGAGCTCATACATTCTTTGTAAAAATTCGAGTATTTAAACCCGTGATGCACAAAAAGTATTGAATACATTGGGCTCATATTCATTGACAGAGTTAATCGTACTATGACCTTTCAATATTCAGAGCTGATTTATTTGTAGCTCCATCGGAAACTGAATTGCTAACGCCAATGAGTTAAATCTTGTAAACAAGGATTCCCCTTTTGAGCAAGGAAGGGAGAATTTAGGGACTGGACTACGAAATCGTAAATGGCTGGATGACGGAAACAAATCTTCAGGATTCAATCAAGGAGTCTTCTTCGTTACTTCTGAGTTATTGTGTTACTTTTCATTAACGGCCATGTTACTTTTTTTCCAGGATATGGTAATATCACTCCAGTGACGACTGGCGGCAGAGTGCTTTGTATATTCTACGCACTCTTTGGCATCCCCATCAACATTTTGTTCCTGCAGTTAGTCGGAGAAAGAATGTTGTGCGGCGAACAACGTCTTGTGACGAGTTTTGAAAGAAGGTTTCTAAAAAGGGCAGGCGTGCCAAAATATTTGAATGAAAAGTGCTCTTTGTTGGGTTTCGTGTTGCTGGTGCTATTGTTAGTTATAAGTGCCCGAACTCAAAAGGCGATTGACAACTGGACTTTCTTTGAAGGGTTTTACGCCTATTTTATCACATACACAACTGTCGGCTTTGGGGATCTTATCCCAGGGGAGAATCCAAGATCCGCAGGGCATACAATGCTTCGAGTCATATTCATCATCCTTGGTTTGGCGGCCATGTCGAACGTCATCAATGCACTGGTGAAATGTACCGAGTGTCTACATTGGTTCACGACATTGACAGCTCGGTGTGGAAGAAATAAAAGCTCCGACAGACCCGTTGAAACGGAGAGAAGTGGTGAATTGGAGTTAAACGAAGTGAGATCTGACTAATGTAGATTTTTGAATGTATATAGAATTTTGCCAGATTTGCAACACAGTGCATTTGTCAAGGGTATTATAATTGAGTAAGCGGGTACGAAAGCGAGTTCAAAGAGTTGTATTGAGAGAAACTTTCTGTAGCTAGTCGAGAAAAGTGAGAAAGTTGCCACGATATGTAAAACAGTTGTCTTAAACAAATACAGTTGTGAAACAAGGAATATATAAAAGTTTTATCTTTCGATGCTGTTAAGCAAGCTGTAAACATCCATCGGTCTTGATCGGCATCTGTAAACACTTTTTTATAAGGATATTTTTTTTTTGTCCGAGGCTGAATATTCTTATTTTTCTGCTGATTTTAGGCTGAAATTGTTCTTGTAAACATCTTAGATTTCTGTTTTCGAACGTATTTGGTGTTAAAGTAATTTGGAGCAAGCCTGCAGGCATTAAATATTAGGGAGCTTAAGCAAAGGCGTTTTTGAGCGACGTACGGCAACCAGAAATGAGACGTTTTCTCTTTAAACTCGCCTTGGCGCTACCACATTTGTAAAACTATGTGTCTTTACTCTTAAAGAGACGATTTACTTGAAAATTAGAGCGCATCCACTGCGTAAAAGTGAGAAACGTCCACTTCCGGTTGCCGTACGTCGCTCAAAAACGCCTTTGCTTAAGCTCCCTATTGATACAATGCACATAACCTCTTGTAGAAATGTTATTAGCATCGAAACAGACAGCTAGGGCTGTTTTTGTTGCTTATTGGCAAGTTTTGCCGTTTAGAGAAAGGAAGAATTTTATACGGTTTAGTTAAAAACATATAATTGTATTTTCAACACACCCAGTGATATATATTCTTTTCAATTTATCTGCCTCAGGTGTATTCTTAAAATATTCTTAAAATTTCGCGAATTTCTTGTAAAGTATGTTCTTTTAAAAAGACGAGTTAATTAAACCGGCGATGGTTTCAATGTATAAGAACATTTTTTGAGGTAATCCTTAACTCTCAACTCAGATCATTGGAGACAATTTGAACTCTAAAAAACACGAATCAACTACTAATAATAAATGGTCATCAGCTGCACGAAAAAGACAACACAATGTTAATATGTCAATCACTAAATTACATAAAATTATAACTTGAACAATTTCGATAATATGTAAACAGCGAGGTATCTGATCGTTCAGCCCCCAGGTTGATTTGCCCCCGACCGTTTAGCGCCAGACCAGAAGTCCAAAACACTGCATATTTCTCGTTCTTTAAGTGTGAACCGACTTTTGGTTGGGGGCTTACAATGAGGCTAATCGACTCGGGGGCTGACCGACTTACATCAGGGACCTAAAAACTTAGCAGAAGAAATTAGGGCCTCTTTATATACATTTTACGCGATTCGTGTGTCACTTAGACAAGAAGAGAATTATGAACATGACATGAAAAGATTAACCATTGTTTGCAACTTTAGACTAATAAATCATTAATGATAAAAACACCAAAATAGAGAGAGCGACGGCTTTTAACTGACACTATTGAGAGCAGCTGGTTTTCTGTTTACTATTGGACAAAAACAATCACCGGATTTATTGAAGAGAAAGAAAATGGAATTGAGTCGGAAATACCAGGATTATACGAGTAAACAGAGATATTGTAAAAATCAGAGGTTCTTGTTCAGTTCTAGTAGAGAGTTTTTAATCGTGCCATTTGTAAACTTTTGCTTCGGCTCTTTCTGGACCGATATATCAACAATGAAGATCAACAATGCTTCAACTTCATTGTATAGTGTAACAGCATGTACAGTGAAATAGCCAAAACAATGGACGAAGAACAAATCATGGTTACACATTCGTTGCATTGTGAATGAGGAATCTGCCCAGTTAGACTGCTTTTTTGCAGCAGCCATGCAAGCAAGACATCAGACGAAAATAGAGTGCGAAAGATGACGATTGACTTTTATTTAGCCTGTGTCACAGCCGCCTCTCCTCCGATTTTTTTTCGGGTAGAGGCGGCTGTGACACAGGCTATCTTTTATTGAACCAGGTTCTTTGAATGTTTCATTTTTTTCGCGCAGACAGCGGTTGTACCCCAACATGAAACGACAATTGATAGAGATGAAAACAAACGAATATTTATTACCATTAACAGTTGTCGTATTGTCATGGAAACAAAATAACTGAGACTGGAAAAGCTTCCAGCCAGTTAATCTGTGTGTTTGCATGCAAATCGCGCAAGCAGAACGCTCACCCAAGGCAGATGGCTTCGAGCGGAAAGACATACACACTTCTGTATTTGTTTCTTCTCTGGCTAATTTATCTCACCATCGGCGTGTTCATATTCAAAGCTGTTGAACACGATGATGGCGATAAAGAACAAGAGAACACCAACGAAAAGCTCCTGGAGAAAGTCAAGCTCACTGTAACAACGAAGTACAACATGAGTCAAACCGACTTTGACAGTCTTGTCCAGAAAATCGAGGAAGCTTCGTCATCAAATGCAGGGCCCGAGTGGAGTTATATCCAGTCACTGTCTTTTGTCGTTCAACTGGTAACAACGATTGGTAAGCTAATAAATTCTAGAACCGTGATAATCATGCTTTCATCTTAAGTCTTGTTAACCACTGACTAATCCTACGTTCGAGAATGACAACTGAAAACTTTAATTTAACACCTCCAAATCTGATTTGCATGTTTTCCTCTAGATTTCTATCATGTACTTTGAACTTGATAATGTTGACATTTGGAGCCATCGTTCAGCGTCGTCCGGTTTAACTATCGCTGATTTTCTGATTTCAGTCTCAAATGTTTTACAAAGCCTATTGTTTTGAGTAATTCTACGTCGCTTATTTTAATATATTCTGCAGCTACTCCTCATTAAAAATAGTTTCTTAACTTTGTCGTAGTATTAAATTCCAGCTACGCCGGAGAAATTTGAAAACGCACATTTTTTTCTGTATGTTTTGGCCTGCCGTCCACGTCATCGGTAGACGGAAAACATTTTGAAAACGAAGCTTTTCGAAAACGATGGCGTTACGACAATCATGTGATCTCCCTGAGCGAGTTTTCCTCAATGACATAAATAAAAAATGGCCGGTTATTGCTGCGTTTTCAAATTTCTCCGGTGTAGTGTGGACGGAAAACATTGGATGCGTTTTCAGAGTGCAAACGCTGTTTTCAAATTTCCGCGGCGTATTGTGGAAATGCCTATTATGTCACGTTTCAAAAGCCTGAGATGAAACTCCCGCGTTTAACGATATAAAGTGTGCGGTCGTTCGCTGGTCTTTTCTCTCGCAGGCGTATTTTGGCGAGCGAGCGCATGCGTTTTGATAAGGCCACGCCATCTTGGATTCAAACTCGCAAGAGACGAAAAGTGATTCAGAGACAACGTGATGGAGAGTCTACTCGATTCGAACTAATACCGATAACCCCTGAACACACAGTAAACGCCTGCACTGTATTTATTTATTTATTTATTACAATTTATGGTTACAAATACAAAAAAAAAGCATGAACCAAAGGATGATCTGTAAGGGGGTCCGAGACCCCATATAAAAACCGATCACCTTATAGTATACAATACAATAAAAAAAAACTACTTAGGAGACACTAACTACATAACTACTCAGCCTCGGAAACACTAAAAAAGTTCTTAACTCTAGATTTAAATATGTTAACATTTTCCGACGCGCGAATGTCCAAAGGTAGATGGTTCCATAAATCAGTTATTCGATTAAAAAAATGATACTTTAGGACATTGGTCCTGGCGTATTTCTTCTTTAAGGTTAAAACGTCCTTGGACCTAAGTGGGAAGCGGTCGGCTTCTGAATAAAAATCTAATATATTACTAACGTCAATATCAAAGTTGCCATTAAGTATTTTATATAAAAAAGTCACGTCAGCCAGTGATCTTCTCTTCTCAAGTGACATAAGGTTAAGCTTCTTCAAGCGAATGTCATAAGAATCATCACTCTTTAAGATAAATCTGGTCGCTCTTCTCTGTACTCTTTCCAGCTTATCAATGTTTCTTTTTGTATATGGAGACCACACCACTGAACAATATTCCAGGTTCGAGCGAACCAATGAGCAGTAAAGAGTACGCAAGGTCTTAGGGTCATCCAGTCCTTTGCAAGTTCTCTTAATCAGACCAAGCATTCTGTTAGCCTTGGATACTACATGATCTATGTGTGGGTTCCATGATAAGTGATGATTTGTAATAACCCCCAGGTCTTTAAACTCCTTAACCTCTTCCAGTTCAGAGTTTTCCAGGAGAAAACTAGAGGTGAGGGGTTGTAGTTTCTTTGAGATTTTCATAATCTTACATTTCTTGACATTAAAGTTCATGGAATTCCGAACACTCCACTGATGCAGATTATTCAGATCCTGTTGAAATAACTCAAGATCACCGGCCGTATCAATGATTCTGGAACATTTGCAGTCATCTGTAGGCTACTCTCTCGACTTCTATTCTTCTTTTGCTCTTGAAAAGTTTACAAAACACCTCCAAATCAGTCGTTCTCGCTGGACATTGCAGAGGCGGATACGGGATTTTTCAAGCGGGGAGGGGGAGGGGTGGCTGGCTGGTATCTTGGGGTTGTAGAATCAATGGGACATGCCCCCAAAAATGTTGCAATTTGAGAATTGGAACTTAATTAAAAACCTTTTTACTACAAATACTAGCAATGCCACAAAGTAGAAATTACAGTGAGGTACCTGTCCAGAGAATTTGCCTTTCTGCCATAATCAGTTCATAACCTTTTTCCAATTATTTATTTCGTTTCTCCAAAAGAGGGGTGACTAGCCGCTCAATCCACTCCTCCCCTCTTAGTCCGCGCCTGCATTGAGAAGCACATTTATTATTGTATTGTAGCCCAGTTCGATCGAAATTTAAGCTTTTAAAACTGCGTCGCGCAAATTTCGCTTGTGCAGAAAGATTGCTTACCAAACTTAGCGGCGATTTTTAAACTTGACAAACTTTTGTAGTGATCTCCGGGAAAGTGTTTCAGCCCCGATTAATACAGCTAAACTTTCAAACGTGCGGCCGTTTTCCTTAAATTAAAATGATGGAAACCTCTATTGGTGGCAGAAAATCTAAAGTGAATTGAATACTTGAGATCTGAATGATACGCTGACTTGAAAATCTCACGAAGTGTTGCATGACAGGAGGAGAACCCCTAGAATGTTATTTATATTTTTCACGATGACGTCTTTACGGAAAAGGGCGGCACTTTTGGTTGTTGAGCTGTTTTAATTGAGAATTCTGAAACACTTTCCCCGAGATCGCAACAAAGGCCTCTCGAAATTGTAATGAAAAGGAGACTTATTTCCTAGCTGGCTAGATCTACCTCTGTGTTGATTAATTTTTGTTTTTCAGGGTATGGTAATATCACTCCAGTGACGACAGGAGGTAGAGTGCTTTGCATACTCTTCGCTTTGTTTGGTATCCCTATCAACGTTTTGTTCCTGCAGTTAATTGGAGAAAGAATGTTACGCGGCGAGAAATATCTCGTGACGAAATTCGAAACAAAGTGTCTGAAGAGGGAAGGTGTGCCAAAATATTTAAACGAAAAGTGTTCTTTCCTGGGTGTTCTATTGGTGGTGATACTATTGGTAACTTGTGCTGGAATTCATGCAGTGATTGACGGATGGTCAATGTTTGAGGGCTTTTATGCGTTCTTCATCACATTTACTACGGTTGGATTTGGTGATTTTATTCCGGGAACAGTGGACGGACGGATGGAGAAAATGAACACAGTGATTCAAGTCATATTCATCGTGCTCGGTTTGGCGGCCATGTCGAATGTGATTAACGGGCTGGTAAATTGCTCTGAGGTGGGAGAACTTTTCAGGAAATTGACTGCGCGGTGTAAGAGAAAAAGAAGCATTGAAATGACAGATGAACCAAAGGAAAGTAGGGAAATGGAATCAAAAGAAGTCAAGTAGATACCAAATGGAAGGTCTAGACTGGGGTGCTGGAATCTCAATTAATACATAGATTTAGCCAAGCCTCCCAGAACATAGTAACTCATTTACTCGATTCAATATCCTTTAAAGAAATCCACCAATACCTCAACACTTTATTCCTGGGTAGAGAGAGCAGAGACCATTCTAAAGTGGTAGGGCTAGACAAACAAGCATCAGGGTTCAGTGTTTCTCCGTTTTGTTACTTTCAAGTGACTAGGCTATTTAAGATTTTGTACGTTACGCAAGAGCCACTCGAAGGCATCTCTTTCAACTATTTATTCACTGCTGTATTTTCTTCATGATGATTGATGTAAAATGCTCGCTGCATCCTACATCAGTAAACGAGATGCCCGCCCCTGATGCTGTGTTTGTGTTTATTAAGATTAGTTACAAAATATTTTATAATCGTTTCAGGGTGATTGGAGTATAACGCGTCTCTCCTGGTAATAAAGGTGTGGTCAATTGCTTCCGAATGTGAGCATAAAAATAGTCATCACACACAAGATGTATTTAATAGTTACTTCTTGATCTCTAGAGAATGAGTTACAAGCTATACATGCATCTTGAACTCAACGTTAAAACGCGACATCACATTTAGCCTGCGCGTTATGTGGGTGGCATGGTGAAAAAAGAGCGAGAGGCGAAGCAGCGACAAGAGGAATGGCGGCAAGTTATGCTGGTTGTTAGAGTACACATTCACGATATTACACGTGAAGTTCCACAACCACTGGTAAAAACGTTTAGCACAAATCTTGTAGCCTGAATCAATACATACTAGTATCCAGACTTTATCAATTTATCAAATTAATACATATCAACCACACATGATTAAAATTTTATCGCCGACAGTAAAATTTACTCACCTATTATCTATCTAGACTAGCCACGCAGTTCTGCGATAGCATAAAATAATACGATTAACAAAGAAACTTAGGGGGTATTGACTAGCCCACATGGTGACAATAATATTACAATGCTTATATACGAGGCGTGGTCAAAGTGGCTGTATTTCTCGACTAACACAAATGTTGTGTATCCCATAACAGCATAAAAAAAACTACATCAACTTGAGATTCGAACTGCGAACTCAGAATGCTGACAAATCGCGCGAGCAGTTTGCAGTGAAAAAGATGGATTAGTGATCAAGCTATACTTTCGACAAACAAAAATCTATTAACAAATAGATTCCATGACTACTCTCATTTTCAAGATCTTCAGGACAGGAGTTTTTCAATCTAAATTCCAGGACATTCTATGAACCGATTTCAACCGCATTTTAAACAGTTAAGGCTGAAGGAGTTAATCGGCCTTAACGCAGAATTACCCAGGGATTTGGGATATGCTACACAAGGAGGCGAAAGGGGGAGGGGGGGTGAGGGGGTGGTACATTGGGAATTAGATATTTTTACCCCTTAAATATGAAAATATACCCAGGTATTTTGGTTTACTTGTACTCTCATTTATCGTATATAATATATACTTTGTATTGTTTCTTAATTTGGGGTATTTGGGAGAAAATATTACCAAACTAGGAAACTTCTGACAAATTAAAAAAAAATGTGCTATCTACATTGCTAAATAACTAACTACAACCAGATTTTTTAACATTACAGTGTCTCTGATAATCCTGTTTAAAATAGAACGCACCTACAAAACCGTTAATATAGAAAAATACGAGGTCATTTTGGTGAAAGAATTAGTATTATTATTTAGTAGTGTTCTGTTAAAAATAGTACTGTTAGTGTCTCTGTTAGTGATATTGTTAGTTTTTTCATTAGTAGTATTACTGGCAAGTAAAATCAATTCTTGTTATAAAAGAAAGGAAACGTTAGTATTGTAAGTGAGTTAGTATTATAAGTAATGTTACTGTTTTGTACGTAATTCGTGGCAGTGTCAACTACATAGTAACGAAATTACTGGATCGAAGCAGAGTTAGTATTGTAAGTATTGTAAGCATTGTAAGTAAAGTTAGTATTGTAATAAAGGAAAAAACAGCTAACCGTTTAAACCAAGAAATTTGACAGCAAAACGAATGTCGAGGAAGATGGAGTAGGTACTAAACCAGTGACACGAAGGACGAATACAGTCAGCTCTCTCTAAGACGGACACCAACGGGACCGCCTCAGCTGTCCGTCTTTGAGAGGTGTCCGGCTTATAGGGGAGTCAACGTAACATGACCCCAGGAATTTTTAGATTACAATACAATTCGGTTGTCACCTCTCAGTTATTTTTTGAATGGGACAAAATGATGACTGGTTTAATTTTAACTTGTACTGTACTGTATGTAATTTGCCGACAAGATAAAGAGCTGTCAATTAAGCGTCTGGTGTTAAAAAGAGTCACGTACTTGGTAATTTAAGAATTTTTCTTCCCTAAATCGTAATTTGAAGTCACATTCAGCACCTCAGAAGTGTCCGTTGCCCATTTCAAAGTGTCCGTTGTCCGTCTTATAGAGGTGTCCATTAAGAGAGAGTTGACTGTAAACTGGTTACAAAGATATTTATATTGAGAAAAAAAGTGCGTAATTCTTAGCATTGTCAACTACGTAGCAATGTTAGCACTGTAAGTAGTGTTAGTATTGTAAGCAATGTTGCTGTTGTTAGTAAAGTTTGTATTGTAACTGAATAAAGAAAAGAAAAAAGAAAACCAGCTACACCGTTTGAGAATTTTGATAGCAAGTAGAAATCAATTAAACGGTAACCGGTTGCGACGAGCCCTTTAGATGGAAAAGAAAATGTAGAGATAGAGTCCAACAGCCAGGATGATAATCACATTAATGTTGAGGAAGGTTTCGGCGTACGGATTCCGCTCCAGCGATGTAATCGTAGCGAGTCGTTCATGCTGCTCATGAGCTGCACGTTTGGCTTCTTCAGTTTCTGCGTCATAGCCACAGAACCACGAGTAGAATCGCTTTAGTTTGGACTCCGGTTTACGCCCTGAAAGACAAAAAGGTGCATCTAGGGTCTGGATCACATTAGTACAGTGGCCCACAACTGTTACGGCAAAGAAATAACCACACGGCAAAAAGAATAAGGTTATTATTTTTGCCGCGAGGTAATTTCCTTGCCGTGAGGTTGTTCTTTTGCCGTGAGGTAATTTCTTTTGTCGTGAGGTTATTCTTTCTGTCGTGAGGTTAATTCTTTTGCCGTGACAGTTGTGGGCCACCGTACAATATCAACGCATTTGTTGCTAATGGGAACATCAACATGAAGTTGTAAGGAAAAGATCTGTATTTTTACATAAAGAAAAGACCAGTTTTTCCCTTGTGTCGTTAAGGTCATGCTGTTATGTTGCTATTATGTCATTATGTCAGGATGTTCAAACTGCAAGCATAACAACATAACGTCCTTCATATGTCGTTATGATTATGTCGTTTTGTCGCTAGAGTGAACTAGGTTTATGGTGGCAAAGCCGACCAACAAGATATCTCTCCCTGTATTGCTATATTTGCTGATTTGTAATACATATTTTTTCGGATCGCATTTGACTACTCTTCCCAACTAACGATCCCTCAAGTGCTTGCCAGAACCGAATGCTAAACCTGAATATAACTTTTACTGTGCAGTGCGACAGCGTTTGTAGTCGTGAGCTTAACAAAGCGTGACCAATCATCAGTTCTCACTCACTGAATGAATGACTTTTAGGTCTTGTAGCCACTGCCGGAGTCTTTTCAGTCACGTCCTGCTCATTCTCAGCATCCGCTTCCTCTTCTTCTTCTTGTCCTCCTGTTTTCTTTTCTTCTTCAGCTTCTTCTCCTTCACCTTCCTCAGCCGGAAGATCTTGCATCTCGATTTCTTCGTCTCTGGCCTCTTCCATGACGTCAGTCTCGGATGGTTTCTCGTGCAGAGTCCACCACGTCAATCGAGCGACCTGCCAGTGAAATCATTCACACGACAAGTGAAGAAGGTCAAAGTAATGACGAAAGTAGGTAACCAAACTCTAACTCTAAACGTGTATCAAAACTAAGGAACCAGCCAAAATCAACGCTGGAAAGCACGGGATTTGTGGCCCTACACTACACTTCCTATAGAAAGACTGTCTGATGACTGCCACAAAGCTATTGAGTTAAAGCTTTGAAAAACAAACACGTATCCAATCAGAACTCCGAGAAATAATATATGACCAGTAACAGGCGCGGGAAAATTAGTAACGAGCGGCGAGCGCGGGAAAAACAGTGCTATAGCGGCAAGCGCGGGAAAACACCCAACCAGTAACAAACGCAGCACAATGAGAAGAAAGCTCGGGACGATCTGTAACTGGTACCCTGGTCCCAGAGGCTTTCTTGTATTCTTTATTGGCAAATTTTGTGACGCGAACCTCTTCTTTTAATTTTTTTTTACTGGCACGAAGCGCTGAGAGCCGAGAAAAGAAAGCCTCTGGTCTAGACCGTTGGGAACCTCACTTTCATGCCATCAGCTTTTGACCGTCGTTTCTGATTGGAGGATATTTTTAATTGCTCCACGAGTGATATGATTGGATCTGTGAACAAATTGTAAATCCGATCCTCTTTTGTGATTGGTCAAAAGAAAATGACATCTTTGACAGCTGTCAAGTGCTGAGCCAGCATGAAAGTGAGATTCTCAACGCTCTTGACCAGAGGTTTTCTTTTCTCTCGGGCTCTGCGCTTCGATCAGCGCTTCGCGTCGCAAACTTCCGAATAAAAAAGATCGTCTAAAAGAAAGCCTCTGGGACCAGGGTATGTAACTGGCGGCATGGGTAGGAAAAGCTACTTTACAGTTCCCTAAAAGAAAAGACAGTCACACCAATAAAATAAGAATATTTAACAATTATTCTTTGAAATCGAGGTAAATATTCTGCCACTATTCACCGAGATTGAGAAGAATAAATGTTTTAGTATATACACAGGAAGTGACCTCCACAACATTTTCAGAAGGAAACCATTAAAAATCGATTTAATTGACCTCTCAATTCATGCGTTTACACTGGCGAAACGCGAGTTTACACCCGCCATTTTGTGTTTGTTTGGCTTACGCATTACTCACTCGATAGGGGGTGAATAATGCTCATTAACCAATCAGATAGCTTAAAACACCAAGACCACTGATTGTGTATATACTAAATGTGTTTGTTTTACTTACATTTCCTTCCTTCATTGGTTTCGTAAACAAGCTGATAACTACAATGGTGATGACCGTGATCCAAAAGAGAATCAGAGCAAAGTACATGTAATGGACCTTGGCTATGATTGACGGGCGAGTGTCTTCCTCGCCACATCGAGGCTCCAGGTTCGTGAAGTCCAGGATCATACGAATGGCACCCACTATAAATCCCACAATCATACCCCAGAAGGCACCCTGAAACACACAGCAAAACACCGGCGTGGGTTGAGAGAAATATTTGGGAAGAAATGCAAGATGTCAATTCGTCAGCGAGACGAGATTCTTGGGAAAAAGAATCAGTTTTAAAAGGTTTAAACTAATTTTACCTTGTTATGGGGGTATGTAGGAAGTTTGTCATTTTTTAATCAAGTTATATTGCAAAGTTCCACAAGTCTCCTGTAGAAGAGGTAGCGAGCCCGACAGGCATTCGGAAGGTCAAAGGTTCGACTGACAGAACTAAAACAAGATAAACAACCAAATAACAAACACGCAAACCATTTTTGTGTAGCAGAGGTATTAGTTTCTGAAGAAACTGTTGGGAACACGAGTCAATAGACCCATTTCAGTTAATTCCCAATCTGGAGGACAAAACAATAAGATTGTTTTGCATTTGAAAGGTTTGTTTCTCTCAGGGGAGAAAACAACCATTGTTTGTCCTCCAGATTGGGAATTATGTACTGAAATGGGTCTATAGGCGAGTATTTCCCCAGCTTTATCTAATTCTCCCGAATTTTCACGACTGTTTCTTTAGCTTAACTTTTTAAGCTTAAGAAAAAGGCCTCAAGCAAATAACGAACGTGATTATGAAAACTTTTTCGTGTTTCTATCGAGTTTTAAACACACTTTTTACCCAATCAGCGCTCGTATTTTCTTTGGGGTATTTTCTTTGGCTTATTTATTGTGGTGGGTAACCCTTTGCATTTTATCTACCTTTTCTGTTGCCTTAGTCCAAAGAATGGCAATCAGATAAAGAGCTGCGATTGGAGGAGAGAAGTATGCACTGACAGCTTGTATGTAGAGGAAAAGCTGCCCTCCCTGTACATTCTGCACAACTGGAATCCACAGGATACCTATCCCGGTCATTATGGCCACCATGATCCTAAACACATCAAAGAGGGCAAAAATAAAACATTAGCACGCAGCAAAGAAACGAATGAAGTACAAAAACAAAGAAAATGGAGCCTATTTAGCTAACTTGAAGCCAATTTTTTGTACGCATATAATAGTACGTTAATGTCACTATTCCGCTATTCAAACTAAGTGTAGAATGTAACGCAGCCAGGTAAAAGGTAACGAAAACAAAATACGCAAACAACAACATGGCGTAATAGAGGGGACACAGCCCTGAGGCTTGTTTGACGCGACTTCATGACATGCGCACAAAATAAAAGCCTCACTTATTCCCCCACTAATGTGGGAATAGAACAAGAGTATTGGCAGAGTCTATCTTATCTCCCCAGCACGGCACAGGCTGGATCGGACAAGATAAAGGTCAAGGTATAAGATGAAAAGACATAAGATGTGCCAAAGCTTGAGGAAGTAGCTATGCAGACTTAACCGAGCCACAAGGAGTGACCCCAAATAACAAATAAAAGCCCTTCACCAAGGGAGGGAGGGTGGGAAATTTTAAAGCTAAATTGTTACAAACTGTGTACTCTCGTGTATAATTTACTGGCGGGATTACATGACGAGATGGAAGCTAGAGGTCAGACATGAATAGTATTTGTGCTAACTGCTAGAATAAGGGAACGTTTATTCATGAACTGAGAATTCAGTATTGTACTATATACTGTTTAAACGAAAACAGCCTAGCCCTCAAGGGGTATCATGTTCCATTAACTGCGTTTTACCGACCGGTAAAAACGCTTTTTGTAAGAAAACTTACACCATCTCTAAACGTGCAAACGGACTCGACTCGCGCAAAGGAGACTGTACAGTATAGAAATCAAATCTTCGCATTAATTTATTCACTTTACCTTGTGAATGGTGTCACGATGACGCCGAAACGTTGGCTATTAACTTAAATAATCGCCTGTTTATGTTTTAAGAAATCATATTTGATCAACACATTCCGGATGCTTCTTAAAAAAACAGTTGCTTAGAAGGCAATTGTGAAGCATCCGTTAAGATGTCGCTCAGTTTAGACCAGTCATGAAATTTCACCCTGCTCCGTTGGCTTGTGTTTGTACAGCTGATATAACGTGCGTTAATATAATGCCCTTTCCACTTTGCTCTCACTCCTTCTTATTTTAACACTGCTGTATTCCAGTCTTGAAGTGGAGAAATACAAAAATAAAAATACAAATGCAGGTAGCATACTCCCTTCAAGCCACAACAAAGAAGAACGAAATTACCTTCCCACAATCATGAGTTCCCTGACTGAAGCCTTTGTTCTGAATCTGCTATAGACATCAATAGTGAACAGAGTACTAGCGCTGTTAAAGATGGACGTCAAATCACTCATCAGTGCCGCCATCATCACAGCCATCATCAATCCTTTGAGACCTAAAGAGTGTGATCAACATCTAACTTCTCAAGACAAAATTAACATGTTGTCAAATCTACAAGCAATGGGAGTCATGAAAAAGTCATCATTTTTTATAAGTACATGGCATCTGCAAAACAACATCTAACTCCTGTTCAAGGGCTGTGGGATGTTTAATGGTAAAAGAGATATTTTACGATAACTGCAGAAATTCTCGCGCGCTCATTGGCTAATTTTTATCGTCAATATGCGGACAGACACATGAATTTGAAATTCGTGCGACACGTCAGCGAGGGAGAGCGGACAATTCGACCATTTGTTATCGTAAAAAACAAATTGATGTCAGTTTTTAATGAGTCTGTCCTGTTATTGACAATGAATTTCGTCATCACATTGTCAAAGTAGTCTGATCCACAGCTACTTTGACAATGTGATAACAAAATTTATGATCAATAACAGGACAGACGCATGAAAAACTGACGTCAATTTGTTAAATGTACGCACGGCCGTGCTCAATAAAATGGCGTGTGCCGTTTCATTTTAACTGCACAATTTCGTCGAGTCTATCTGCGAGTTCTCTTTGCTAAAGCTTCGGCAATGTGAACATCATTCCGAACTATCCAAACCCTACTTCGAGCCTTTGACTTTTGTCAAGCTAAGATGTTTGCTAAAACGTGAGTATTTGGGATTATTTTGGTTACATTTTCATCATTCACAAATAAAACATGTTTTATCGCCCGAGTTGTTGTCACTATGTTATAAAAGAATTGGTTCATGCTTTTAGCTGTACGTATATCGAGTTATGGATGCACGCGGGAAGTTTGGAGAGCACTCAAGAAGCTAGAGTTGCTCTCGGCTGCACCTCGAGCAACTCTTACGCTTCTGTCGCTCGCGCTCTCTAAACTTCCCGAGTGCATCCATACCTCGATATACGCACGCTAAGCATGAACCAATTCTTTAACACGAATTACTACATTTAGTGGGCGTGCAGTGGTATAATGATTATCATGCCGTACTAATAAGGGACTGAGGGCAAGAATTGGGCTTTATGTTTTTAGAGCCAGCCACTGGCACTTTACTCTCTCAGTGTGTCCTTCAAATGTCATGAGTGGCGTAAATCCCTAAGCCTCCAATTACTCATTATTTTAGTATATGACTGAGAAAGTTAAGTATGCGCCCATGTTAGTTTGTACTGCAGTGCAAATTAAAAATTGACGATGAATTGGCGTGCTCTAAGCCAATTACAATGAAGTGATTTTTTCAGTTATATAATAAGATGCATAAAAAATTGACTGGTTGTGAGGACGATTTTGCTGCCTGGTTTGACCATCTAGAGGACCAGTTTTTCTCATATTAGATGTTCAGTTCTAATAGTTTTGCCTGCCTGTGAAAACCAGTTACCCTCCCGCTGAAAACATTAATAAAACCCCTGTAATTTGTCTTTATCATGTGCTTAAGGTCATGGATTACCTGTTGGCATCAGTTTGAGAACAAGCTCTGGGTATGCAATATTGGTGCAAGCAACCTCACTACCACAAATTTCCATGCACTTCTCTGGAACACTACAAGCAACTCGGTCTGAAAATAAACACGGGAAATAAGACAAGGGAAAAATCTCAAATTGAGCTAGTTAACACACTGAAAATGTACAGCCATATAGTGCACTTACTATTAAGAGAGTTACATTGATGGGGTTTAGCTGTGTTTCAGTCAAAAATCTTTCTTCAAAGATACACAATTTGTGGCCAAACTAAACAAAACAACCAATCGAGTATTGTAAAACCAAACCAAACCAATCACTTACCAAATAGAATACTCAGCCAATCTCAAACCACAGTAAAACCAAAACCAAAGTAATTGCCTGATTATTTTCAACACTCAATTGAAAACCGCTCTAGTAGCTAAGGCAATAGTTTTCCGGCTAAGATTTTCATTGTGCGGGTCACCATTTTTTCACAAGAGAATTGCCGTGAATGTAAATGTAAATTTGTTTACCCACGGAGCACCAAGGAGCTCACAAGAACTCGTTCAGAAATGCCCGTGCATTCCAGGATCGAATTAGAATCTGGAAATGTTGGTTTGAGGAGAGGGGAAAACCGGAGAACCCGGAGAAAAACCTCTTGGAGCAAGGGCGAGAACCAACAACAAACTCAACCCACATATGACGCCGGGTCCAGGAATCGAGCCCGGGACACATTGAAGGGAGGCGAGTGCTCTCACCACTGCACCATCCCTGCTCCCCTGTAGCACTATGAATGCGGCACTACCAAGCTTCACATTTACAAGATGGTGGACAAAGTACACGGAAAGAGAACATGCTCAACAAGACCACATGCTCAAAACAAGATTTTATTTGAAATATGTTACTTGTTATAGTGGCACCGATACTCAAGGCAGTCAGGAATTTATTCCAAACTTTTCATTTAGATGGTTCCATATGGTTCAGATATTGAATGATTGTACGTGCATAACATAAAACCATTCATTGTCTTTTACTGAGTGATTGTCCACCAAAATCCAACCGGCGATCATTCTTTTTCAGCCAGCGGCCGGCGCTTAGCAACAACCCTGGTTTAGATTATAATTAACAATTATTCCACAAGTGCGTGTTGGATATGAGGTGGTAGATAGCCAATGAGGCGCATAGTGCCGAGTTGGCTATAATCATCTCATATCCAACAAGCACGAGTGGAATAATAATTGTTTTATTAAAAATTCCCAAAAATAGAGCAAACTAAACTTAAAAAAAATAAAAACACCTAAAAAAAAAACAAGGGGACACTTACCATATTCGTAGAGCATGGTACAATGGCTCAACGCCCATGATGGCTAAGCCAATGAAAGCTCTCAAACTGCATTATCCAATGATCCAGTTTTTAATAACATAAATATCTTGCTGCCCCTTCATGGAAAGCTTTCATTTTAGTATCAATCTACTTCTTTCCCTGTCCCTTTCGCCTTCCTTCCCAGGTGACAAACCTACCCTTACCTCCCCTCCCTTACCTGGTGACAGCACCCTGCTGATCATTCCTGGCATGACCAGGGTAAAGAGAGGCAAGACCTTAATGTAGCCAGCCAACAGGCAGCCTCCCTGAGCGTGAGACAAACTCTTGGCAGCAAGAGCTCTTTGAACAATAACCTTGTATGACAGAAGAAAAAAAAAACGAATCAATATTGTGGTACAGCTTAGACGTACGTGACCACCATGTGCCCTACTTGCCTCATGCTCTTGTGTGCATCCCTCAGTTAGGAACATACAGGAAGCTTGCAGAGCACAAAATAATCCTAAGAGTTGCTTGAGGCATGGCCAACAGATACTTTCGCTTCTTGAGTGCTCTCTAAACTTAACGATGCACATCGAAGAGCATGACATTGCCAATATAATGGAAAAAACTTGCAAAGCAAAGCTAACTTTGCTTACACAATGAGAGTGCTTCACTGGATTATGAAGCATGCTTACATATACTGAGTTTGATGGAAATGCTTTGCCATGTCAGAAAGGGTTTTAAAACATGTTTAAAGCTACCACAGCATTTTTCCTGTCCTTAAGAGTCTTGAAATCAAGCTGTAGGTTTGATTTACACTTAACAATTTTTGTTATAGACTTGTCATATGCTTGTTGTTATAGCTGAATTTGAATTTCACAAACTAGGAACACAGCACAAACCTGGTCAGCACACCAATACCAGATGGAGGCAATTGTTTGTCCAAAAATAAACCCTGCCCATGGCATGTCAGAATTGAGAGGATCTCGCAACATGACAAATGAGTCATCTCTTGGCCGACCACAGCTGCTGTTTGAATACAGGGTGTCATTCGACACAGCCATCATGTACTTCTCCTTCAGTCCCTCATAACCACCAATTTCTGAAAACCCTACAGCAAAAGGAATTCTGGTGGTTAAAATGGACATCGTAACGACCATGGAGGGATTGTGGGTGAATAACAGTGCTCACATATAATATTTGTGGTAGCTGGTTAAGGAAAAGCAACCTGATAAAGGAAGACTCCATCTGACAGTTAAGGAGCCGTGCTTCCCATATACTTAAAAGAAAAACTGTTAGGTTTTTTTCATTACAGTCTTTCTTCAGCTACAGTTGCTTAAAAACCAAATCCAGGGACCGTTGATCTGTGTGTGTTTGGACTAAAGTGCCCGTAATGTCAAAAATTTTTCCCATCTGCTCCTATAGTTCATGCAATGAACTTCTGCGAAAAAAAAATTGATTTGGATAAAATGCAATTTTTTATGGACTTTTAAAAACCTAAAAATCCTATTTTCTTGCAGTCAATCCGTGCCGCTGATCACAAGATGAACATGCTCAGAGTTGTGACGTAGATTCAGGAACACGTGGCTTCAGGCTTGTCTCACCTCGCTTGTTTTAGCTCTGTAAATTTAGCTTTGTAGTCCATACAAAATGCTCCTTTCCGGCATCTTGTATGGACTACAAAAAATATTTTGTATGAAACTAAATTTACAGAGGTAAAACAAGTGAGATGAGTCAAGCCTGAAGTCACATGTTCCTGAATCTACGTCACAACTCATTCCAAACCAAGGAAGACTGGTGCGAATGGTAGACAAACAATTATAAAAAATTGCGTTTTATCCAAATCGAAAAAAAAATTTGCAGAAGTTCCTTGGGTGATATATAGAATCAGATGAGAAAATAAAAATTTTGATGTTATGGGTACTTTAAGTATCTGATGATGACGACACCATAACAAGAAACTATATTTTTACTTTGTAGCACAAAAAACAAAATTACCAAGTCCCATGACTGTTAATGATCCTGTAACCATCAGAAAGGTGCAGAGTGTGTCTGTGTAAATCACTGCGGTAAGTCCACCTGTTAAGACAACAAAACAGAATCAGATCAGGGAAGCAATTTGTCAACACTAGCACTCCACCTGACTTTAAATAACAATGTTTCTGATCATGATTACATGCAAGACAAAAAAAAATCCATACTTTTGCAACGACAGGGTTCGTACTCTTTGCAGGGCTTTCAGAATTATGCGCCGATGCGAAATTGCATAATTCAGCTCTGAGCGCATAATTCGCACAATTCCAAAAAAAAACGCATAATGGCGCATAATGTTGGAAAATTTTGAAAAATCTTTTTAAAAGCTATGCTTTTTTCATACCTTGAGAGATGCATGGAATATTTTTTCCCGTAAATATGGTACATTTTCGCAGCAAATCAGTGCTCAAAGCTCAAGTTTTTCAGAAGCCTCCCTCTGTAAAATGGTTTCCATTACGATAAATTTGGTTGCCAAAATTAAATCGTTTTCAAAGAAGGACACTTCATGCAACTTTACATGGCGCTAGTACCGCTGACCAGAACAAGTCCACATTTTTTTTTTCGTTCGAAGAACGTTCTGACGATGTTAGTGTTCGTTTTAAACAGTTTTTCTTGTTGAACAGTCTTATTTACCGTTAAGGAAAGTAAATAAAAGAAAAGAAGAAACAGGTAAAAAAGAAAAACCCTGTTGATGAACAATCAGCGTTTTCTACTGCACCAGTCGCCAAATTGGCGACCTGCTCATAAAATTTAGTCGCCAAATTATTTTTTCACTTGCCCTGGCAACCACAACAGTTGCAGCTTGGAGCGCTGCAAATAGCCAACGCTTTGTTGCAAAAAGCGTTCAATTTTTTGCTAAAAAATATTGCACAATCCACATAACTCGGGATTTTGGGCGCATAATTCTCCAAAAAATAGTGCATAATTTGCTGGAAAAAAAACGCATAATCCCGGAAGCCCTGTCTTTGAAGCTTTTAAAATTCCATGACTTTCCATGACCTTTTCCATGACCATTCAGAGTTTTCCATGATCTAAGATAAGCAGTTGTTCCCGCAGTAGTATCAAAACAATTATTTATTTGACATATTTTCAAGCATTATAATGCATAAAATGCATGCTTGTGTCTATTTCTACTGAAAGTAAAGACTGATGCTGACTTGTGTGTTATTTTTTCATTTTTTTTTCTTTTTGCCTTTTATTTTCCAAAAGCATATTGCTTTTCCAGGGCTTTTCATGACCTTCACTCGAATTCCATGGAAATTGAAATAATAAATTCCATGATTTTCCAGGTTTTCCATGACCTGTACAAACCCTGAACAACCAAGAACAGAAAGGGAACACAAAACAGTGTCAGGAATGGGGTCCTAATGTTGTGTGGCAAAACCTCCTTACCCTCCCTACCCACCTGCTACATGTCAAGAAGCCAAATAATAAAGATTAAAACACTCAAACTGACCAGTAATTGTACAGAGACATGTCATTCCAAGCATCAACAGAATTGCCAAATAAAGGTTCCATCCAAGAGCCAAGCGAATAAACAAAGCTCCAGAAAATAAATTAACCTGAAATATATTATTGACAACACAACAAATTAAATCACTTTGAGCCACAATACTCCATAACCACACTTTTCGTGAAATATTTTCCATTTGGCCCTCTCACCAGTCATTAAACACATGCTACAACAACAACAACAACAACAACAACCTTTATTTATGTGTCAAATCTAAAATAGCAGTTATACAACCACTAACTGGGGACACTAAATACTACCTAAAAATTTAAGAATTTAAAAATAAAACTATATATATGTACAATTTAAAATCTAACCTAAGTCTTACATAAAAGGCAGTTTTCACATTTACTATCAGTCAATTTAGAAACAAGGTCTATTCTACGTATGTAACATTTAAAAGATGATATAGTATCTAGTATCTGAGACGGTACTCAGATACTAGTGTCAGTGATCTTCATTTAACAACTGTAGAACAGGTTTTGTGCTTGATTTGGAGAATTTCACCACGTGTTATATTTGGACACACCTCTGTCATCATCACCTGCAGCATTATTTCCAAGTATAAATCAAAAACCATATTTTTTGGACCTCCTTAGTCTTGGACGCTAACAATGCACACATTATACGTGTATGTCATATATAGACTAGTGATGTGTCGTTCATGCACAAAAGTATACACCATTGGTACAGATTGTAAACTTACAGATATTTTGGTGAAGATGTATAACAGAAGAGACACAACTGAAAGCCACATTCTCAGTCTTTTGCCACCAAAGCGACGGCAAATGTATTCTGGTAAAGTGCAGATCTATCAAAAAAGAAATATTTTTATTACTTTAAATTGCTATACATTATTGAAAATAGGACCCAGCACCCGCCAGAGCTCCGGCAGGTATTCTGTTGAAAGTCGTCGGGTACACAGTCAACTTTTAAAAATTTTCCTGGGTTTCTTGTTGAGTTGTGATGATGATAGAATCACAGAGCTACGGGTTGAAACTACAACAAAACTTTTAATGCCCAGTTTGGGCTTAGCTCTACAACAACTGACGTGCCACGAGGCACCACGGTTCACATGACCTGCTGATCACATGACTATAGTCACGCATGTCACGCCACACTTCTCATATTACTTCAAATCTTATTGAAAGCACTGCTCATGAGTACCTTGGTGGGAATTACAGGAAAATCCCCTGGCTATTAGTCATTCATAGCATAAGTGATAGTAGACAGGACTGGCTCTAAGCCATAATAAGTTGCAGAAATGTAGCTTGTACTTACCCCACCAGCGATGTAGACAGGTAAAAACACCCAACCAAGCAACTGCAGAAGCACTATTGCCTTGAATGCAGAAGAAAGACTAATCAGTGAACTCAACATAAAACATGTTTAAAGTCAGAAACATTTAAGTGAAACATCAAATGATGAATCATAGTTAGAATCTAATATTTACATTGAATTCAAATGCTCCAACTCCTATTCCACCAGCAGCTCCTGATCCTGCCAAGCCAATGAAGTGTTCACTGCCGATATTACTTGCAAACAGTGATGCACCAACCTATGCCAAACAAAATGTATTATAAACTTTATGACAGGTACTGCTGCAGTAACAGTTTATCCAATTTTAGATTAATTCTTAGATGCGATTTAGGTAGGCAATTTTAGTCTTTAACTTAACATCAAGTTTAAATAAATGCATGTCTATCTGCTGTTCCTAACGATTGGTAGCAATGAATGTTTTGCTGTGGCTATTGCTTATTATTATACATCAGACTCACTATGAAAAATCTGATTGGTCAAGAGCATTCAATCAATTCACAATAGCTTGTGAACTGGACATGATAAATGCAAAAATAAATGCAATATCTGCCTTCGGCTTCGGCAGATAACATACACAGACCTCAGTTTTAATAATTCATGATATCATGCTCAACCTCATCCAATACATGTTTGATATCTAAGGTTTGAGTCAAAGATGTTTTTTATACTCATCATGGCAAAATATACCTAAACCCCCATGGGAAAGAAGACTCCCATAATGAAAAGGACTGGGATGCTTTTTATCTCACTTTGGAATGTAAATCAAGGATTTTGGTCTCACATAGGGCATTCAGTACAAAACACCACTATTTTTAACCATCAATGAAATTACCTTTTAGGGTGCACTTGCATATATAATTAAATGCTGTCATTTCTGTTTTAAGTCGGGTCAAATATAGCGCAAGCCACGCCCAGATTGGTCTCCTATAGGGGTTGAACTCAAATGTTTCGTTGTATACGAGTACCACTTGGATTAAACCTCTGTAACATGACAACCAAAGCGGCAGAGCAAAGTGTCTTTATTAAGACAAGTAAAAAGGTGGAAAAATGATGCAAAAACTCTAAAAACTTGACCAAACATTTGACATGTGGTAAAACAAAGTATAGCACTTAAAAAGTTAATCAAGCTCCACTTACTGGAAGCCATGTCATAAATCTCCCAGCCAAGAAATATCCACTGACAGTACCACGATTAGACTTGAACATGGCCTGCAAGAAATTAAAGCCGAAATATTTTACTCATGTATGTATAGGGTTTTGAAAATATAAACCATGGAAAATACTGATCTATGATTGTATATCTTTGACGTAATGAATTGAATATAGAAATCAGAAACTTATGAAGACAAATATTCTGCAGCAGGCTTTTTGTTCTAATGACTATTTTAGCTTAGTAAATTCTCAGCTCCGACTATTGCATTTCTAGCTTTTATATTGGCTCCGACTATGAGCCAATAGTTGGAGTTTTACATCATATGGAAAATAGTGCGCCAAGTTTAAAAATTTTCCACACAAAGTTTTCAACTTCAGCCCTCTATAATGGCCGAAATAAAAATCGGCGGCAAAACCCAGTTTGAGAATTTACTAAAACAATTATTCCATTCGCCCTTGTTGGATATGAAGTGATTATAACCAACTCGCGCTACGCGCTCGTTGGTTATTTTATCACTTCATATCTCATGGAATAATTGTTATATATCTAAAGAGACTCTGTACAACGACACTCACCCATCACACCGTTTTATCCAGTTTTTATTCATATTTGTACCTTGTTATTTATCATATAAATTTCACTCTCCGCATTCCTTCACTTTTCGCACATTTTAACTTTATATTTGTATATAAGCCTTATGAAGAATATTTGTCATATCCCTGATGATGCCGTAGATCGGCGAAAGCTTGGATTTTAAAAGATTTTAACATCAATTTCACAGTAGTTTTCATCTGAACTTTTGTCAGTTTTTTAAAATGCTACTGAAGGACAACATCCAACAATAATATTATGTAGACTGTTTACAGGCCCATATTTTTCTGTCTAATTGAAGAGTTTGAACACCACCATCTTCGTTTTTTATGATGAAAAAAAAAATGCGGGAAGAGTACAACAGGCTTCCCCCCTGGGAACAGGTGCTCTCCCTGGATTTCACTCACCATGAAAACAACAAATACCAAACAATATAGAAGCAATCAACCTCTTCAACCACAGAAAATGACACAGAAAAACAATGGACCATCACATGATTAAACTGATGGAGAACAACTGGCAGGAATGGATTACAAGGGATTAGAATTTAATTTACATAGTTGAAGAGCCATTGAGTCTAAATAGTTTTTTTATTATGTTCGTAGAAGTGCTGGATTCATTGTTCTCTTTCAACTCTTTTTTAGTCAACCTCTGGATAGTTAGAGTGAATTATGGTTAGAGTCTAAATGTATTTGATTGATTGCACGTGATTGCATGTGTAACAAGTCACAAAAAGTGAGGAAGTCACAAGCCACACAACAATTAACACTAATTAGGGCCTTTCCATTCCTGCCCACCAACAGATCAGCCCTTTGTTCCTTCACTTGCAAGTTGAAGCCCAAACTGAGCCCCTGCAGAACCTAGTCGCCTATATCAGACGATAGTGGATTAAAACCACAGTGTTCCTTCCAAATAACTGGAGCATCTACCAGCAGACCAACAGAACCGACAACGACATCAAGGGGTGGCATGATGCTCCAAATCGTTGTACGAGTGGGCAGTGCGGATTATCTCTGTACTCCTTAATCAAGCTCCTGGACTTACAGGCATCACCATCTCGTATCAACGGCCAGTTTAATGCAAAATTCAGGTGAAAGCATGAAAGTATGCAGATGTAAAGAAGTTAAAAAGAGTATACAGTTTTAGTTTTGGTTGATTGTTATGTCAATAAATGAGAAATAACTGCAACTTCTGCTGGATGAGCATCTTCCGAGTTACAGTAACTCTATCAAACTGAATAGCCAACATGATGTTATGCATTATGAGCAACGAGTTAACAGCAAAGTTTTGGTCTTGATTTAATTTCCACAGAACTTAAATTCATGCAGAAAAAAATCACAAAAGGGGTTAGGAGACTGTATAATTTTGCGAATACTACAGGAGAATCAGTGCTCATTATTTATAATCTAAATTATTTGTGGGGGGGAGGAGGAGGAGGAGGAGGGAGGCAATTTTTTGCAGATCTGTGGTTTTTAGCATTAGCCTTTTATAGCATTTTTTTTTTCACAGCTTCTTTCCACCATTCTGTCATTCCATCTTTAAGATTTTAAGTGAAGTTTCACCATTCTGCCTTTCCATCTTTTAGGATTTGGGGTGATTTTCAGCCGTTCCATCATTTCATTGTTCCATCATTCGGCCAGTCCAGCTTTTAGGGTTACCCAACTGACACATTGGCAAAACAATTGGCGCTAAATTTTACAAAGAGTGTTTGGTTGTCATGTTCTTCCACTTTGTTCCTGCATGATCATGCTGAGCAAATTCTGTCTACTTTGTAACACACAAGCATTTAAACTATTGTTATTATTGTTTGCTAGCATCTTATTGTTTGGAGCATTTGTTAGGGGCCTATTAGAAACCAAAAAACACCACAATGAATTTCGTCCAAAACCGAAAACCAAAAACCAAGCCCTCTCTGACAAAGCTTTGGTCGGCTTCAGAATCTCTCTATCTGTTATATTTTTATACATCTAAACTTGTTTTACTTTCTGAAGTTCCCTTAGTGCAAAACTCATCATAGTTTTTTATAGATCAGCTCCACAGACCTAAAGCAGTGTCAAACTAGAAAAAAAGTGCACAATAAAATGATTTTAGGTAATTTTTGTTAAAAAGAAACACCACATTCTGAAGTTGCCTTTTGATTGCCATTTTCAGAATTTTCACTTGTGTTTGCACATGTACAATGGCAGTCTATCCTTTGCTGTCATTTCACATCAACGGTGCGAATAAGCACAATGTTTTTCCTGTAATGAAAAGGGGAGAGAGACAACTCGCAATCGAGCTATAGAAACTTGATGGTCCACCAACAGTCTAAGGTCAAAGTCCACAAGATATTATCCCAGCTGCGTGATATTTGAGAAATAGTCTTTGCTTTGATGTTATCTTTAGGTTTTCATGGTCAGCTTGGCAGCCATTACTAACTACTTATTAACCGAGAGTGAGGTCTTTACGGGAAATCACAGACCGAGACCTTGCCATATTGACTTTGCTATCGCTCAGTCAATACGGCAAGGCCGGGGTTTGAGATTTTCCCGTAAAGACAGAATGTTCGAGGTTAATAAGTTGTTTATTATATGGCTTTTTGCTTGGCTTTTGCAGGCTCGTAATCGGCCTGTGGGCATTACGGGAGAATAATGCCCTAGCATTAGCTAATCAGAGCACGTGTTAGATTGGCTACAAACCCAAGTCATATAATAAAACCCAAATAATGGCTGCTACAGAGACAAGGCTTGTCATGCATTCCTCTAGAAGAGAGTCTGGGTAGTAGGGTAAATATAGGGTCCCTTGGGATTACAGTTTTAGCGTGACTGCAGGGTGTAACTTCCTTGGCATTATTGTTGACAAAAACTGAAAACCAAAGACTGAATTGAAGAAAACCTGGAAACTGCAGTTTTGAAGTGTGAAAATTGAAAAACCGAAGCAAACATTGGCCAAATCCCCAAAACCCAAAATCCCAACGCCCCCTCCTAGACTCATGCAGAAGATGGAGTTGATCACAAGGGAAGGCTAAGGTTGTTCTTTTGAAATGTTTACAGTATTGTTTCAGGCATTCTCAAAGGGAAAGCTTTCTGTATAGTACCAAAAGTTTAATTATACAGGGCTGCCACAAGCAGCCAGTTTAGCAACAACACAGTTAATTGTATGAATGGCTCCGGACACTTTGGTTTTTTACTCTAAACAAGGAAAAAAGAAAAAGCCAGAATCAAACCCTGGTCACTTGTAATTGGTTTAAAAAACTCCTATTTTCCACTTACTCACTTGCCAAGTTGTTATCGGACAGTTCAATAAGCCAATCACATTCAAAGTTGTATTTTAAATCAACCAATCGCATTCAAAATTGCATTTTAAATCAACCAATCTCAATTTGAGAGCGACATGAAACAATTTACGCCTCCTTTGTCAGTCTTTCTTCTTTTCTCCGAAAATTGTAATTTTTATGATTTGTCCAATTTGAG
>OZ026601.1:33452312-33459208 GCA_964020085.1 Micromussa lordhowensis | reverse complement strand
GGTGGACCATTTCATTTTTTGAATGAGGTAAGTTTCTAAAGAAACTGTGGTGCTGCGTCGGTGGGGAGTATTACAAGATAATTTTATACCTGCCAACTCTCACGCCTTAGGCGTGAGTCTCACGCCTGCGAGTTGAAAACTTCAATCTCACGCCTGCTCACGCCTGCGGGCCAATTTCTCACGCCTGATTGTAAAATGTGAGTTGTTGCCGTCTTGCTTGACACAATTCCAATAATATGTTAACTCAGACCCATGTAAGGAACGAAAACCATGTGTAAAATGAATAAATGACAGTACCTTCCTCGCGATCTCTGATTTTTGAAGTAAAAAGCACTGGGAGCGAGCTCGCATTTATACGCGTCGTAACAACTTCTGCAGCTGACGTCGGTCCTTGTGGCTTAGCGCTTTCTCGATATCTTCGCCTTCGGTAGACTTCGGACGTCTTCGGAAGACTTCGGACGTCTTCGGAAGACTTCGGACTTCTTCGGGAATCTTCGGAAATGATCGTGTCGTCTTCAAAAATCCCAGCACTCTCAGGATAAAAATCTCACGCCTATATCTCAGAAAAAGTTGGCAGGTATATAATTTGGTTTTATCAACTAAGTTGATAATGTGAATTGGCCACCGTAAAGAGATCGGAAAGCTGACGTTTTACTTTACAGCCTTAGCCCAAGGGCTTAAACGCTCTAAACGTCGAATCTCTTTACGGTGGCTAATTCACATTATCAACTCAGTTGATGAAACCAAATTTATCATTTCATTTTTGAGGTCGGCTGGGGGATTTTGCGGGGTATAGGCATGAATTTACTTTTTAACCGTTTTATGCAATGGAAATTTTTTCTCGAGACGTTTGTAACCATGGTATTTTTTAGTTGTTCTCCGTTTTTTTGGGAGTGGTTGTGTCGATGATCTTTTTCTGGTCATACGGCCCACCCCCCTACCCCACACACACACACCTCAACTGTCAAATGGTCCATCCTTTAGTATAGCCTTGGCCCAGCAAGGCAGGTTTGATCCGAGATGACCTTTGAGGAAACTGTGCAGTCACTGAACTAGAACACACTGCTCACTCTCCAGAACTAGATGAAGATCTGCAGCTGATGGAACTGGAACAAGAGGCTTGGGGGTGGAGGGTGGGGTGTGGGAAAGCCGGCAAAGGCATTAAGAGGCATTCCCAATAAAGAAAATTCCAAGTGAAAGTGTGGCTATGGCTGTAACATGTGCTGAACAATAGAATGAGATGATAAGGTTTCACTGACACAAACAGTTATAACACTCGATCAGACTCCAAAGGTCATTCAATATGGGCCACATTCCTCTTCAGTAGAGAATGACAACCAAGTCCCCCTTCGTGCAACTACAACATACGGACTAGGATTATACGCAGAGCTAAATTTATCCTGTCGCTCTTGTCGCAACAGCACTAGAATAATTAGAACTCCACTACCTCCCTCCCCCCCAAAAACAATATATGTGTGTGAAGCATCTTGTCCATCCAAGCTCAGAGAAATATAAGCTGTTCAAGGTTGGTATTGTGCCTCTAAACAATGCAGGAAGTCAAAAATTTGGCATTGTAAAATAATGACTGTGGTCACCCTTACAAAAAAAAGCGGTTCACAACTCCTAATTCACAATCAATCATGTAAACTTTCGCCCAAATACATCTTCACCCAAAAATATCACATTGTCCCAACTAGCTGCCCCTGGGTCTCTGAGGACGGATAGAGGGCGGAGGAGGGGATTTATTCATAACTAGACGCTCTAAGAGCGTTTACTCGGGCCTCGCTACGAATATGCGTATTGGACGCTAAATATAAAAACAAATAAATGAATTACGATATTTTCGCACGACTGTATTTTCAGTATATCCATTAGTGGCTTCGTCTGGTACCCTCCTAATCCAGTCGCAAGTTGTGAGTTTCAATCAGTTTGGTTCAAGAATCAAGAACAGCTGTCTACACATTTATGGAAAACTTGATTGCAAAGGATTTTCCAGGTCTTTTTACAACTTATGGCGATTACATTGTACATTGTACATTGTTACTGGTCGCAGCGATCCGAGTGAATTGCTGGAATTGTGCAACTGCACATCTTTACCAACCAAGCCAAATCATGATAAAGATAAAACAACAGCCTAACGTTACACTGAATAGAATTCGCGCGTTTTTTCGCGGATAACTTCCGAGAATTTGCGACCCTTAACTAGTTTATAAAGAAATATTCAAGCTACATATGTTTATTGAATTAAGGCAGGTGCATCTTTAAAAACAAACTAATTTATAAGGGAAGATGAGACATTCTGTTTTGCTATTTATTTTGGTTTCGTACTCGTCTAGTCCATGTCACGCAACATGATTTAACAGTAAATTCAGTCCCGGGGACAGTTTCCTCGAAGTATTATTGATTGCTAAGACTGCTAAGTATTTTTTAACTACTACTGAAAGAAATTGAATTGGCTAACCTATCGTCAATGCAGATTCAAGAACATTGGTTCGTAATTAATCCCGCACAATTCCCCGCACAATCGAAGCCGTTCTAATTTTCCCGGGAAATTTGCCTCCAAAATCACACAATGATATCTCTTTTTTCTTTCACCTTACTAGAAAGCCAACTAACTTGAAGGTACGATATTTCATTCAAGTTACCGAAGGTCTTATCTTTCCAAATTTGGAGATCGACATATTTTGCGCGGTGAAAGAAAGAAGTCGTATGTTGTAATATTAAAGCTACGAGTCCAACAACGTTTTCGTATTTAGCTCGTTTCATTGCAGTATGATTTGTTTTACTTTAATGTTCAAATAATAACAGCAGTAGCTACATACCGTCGTTGACTCCGTATCTTTTGGTCAGAATTTTCGTAGTTTGGACTCATTTCGCGATCGGCTCAGTTGTTATCTCATGATAACGTTTCAAGCGTAAACTTTGCTTACCTGGCTGTCTTTCAAGCACTATAATTCGTGGACCGACCCCTTCCGAAAATGATCGACATCTTTGTATGTGACATCTAAGTATAAGGCCGGCGATTCTTGCCAAATAAAAAGAGTCTCCGCAATACTCACACAGAGCGAGGTCTTGTCCCAGTTTCCACGGTCCACGCATGGAACGCCTGGGACCATGACCCCCCTTTTGGCGAGGAAAACGGTTGCATTTTATAACTCGGACCCCCTACGGGGCCCGAGTAATGATCATTCCTATACTTGTGGGGCAGCCTAAAAGCGGCCCTCATAAAGGTAGGGGAAAAGGAGATGAAAGAGAGTATTTTATAGGAAACTAACACCAAATATTACACTAAAGCAAGTTTAATCAGCAGTTTTTCAAGGAAGGAAAAATTCAAAACACTACATGGTCACTATCAAGTAGAATTCAATTTATCCTGTGGACAGAGTTATCTGCCATTTGGAAAATCCACAGCTAGAAAAGATGTGATTAGTGATTTTGTATCATTGGCCCTGTTTCATTTAACATCTAGAAACAAAATGAAGTGTGTACAAAATTTTACACAAGGTGCTTTATTTGAGACCATCACAGTTATTTCTTCACAAAATAAAATTAGCACAAGCACACAACAGCCCTTTCACAAAACCATTTACTAAAATTAATGGCATGAATTGATCGCGTGCTGATCATGAATACAGTTTACAGGGCAAACAGGATTAAAAAGGCCATCATCAAACAGAAAAGACCCATAGCTTCAGACAGGGCAAAGCCTAGAATAGCATATGAGAAAAGCTGTTGCTTGAGGGATGGATTCCTGGCATAACCAATGATCAAACTGCCAAACACTGTACCAATACCAGCTCCACTACCTGCAATGCAAGAAAAAAACACGATTGTGAGTCACAAAATTAAAATCAGACCGCAATGAGATGGTTTTAGGAAAGCATAGCTCACACAAAAAACAAATGCCAACACAAGCACATTTTCACACACAACACAAGAAAAAGTATCATGAAATGTACATTGAAGTTCTTTTCAGCACAAGACTGATTCTCTTGTTCTTGTATTTACTAAGGCATTGTCCGCACATAAACAAATGCAAACATATGAAACTGAAAACAATTGTTCCTTGAGCTTGTTCTACACAAGTTCACCAATCACCTGTGTTTGCACATGAGCACGCCTTACAATTATGAACTGGGTAGAACTGATAAAAACTGTATTTTGAAGAAAACAGAGAACATTTTACAGTTCATGCCATTTTAAATCCTAACAACCCCAACTTGGAGAAATAAATAAATAAATAAAGGAAAACAAACTAGTAAAAATGTGAAGATTTTCTTTGTATTTTCTTACATTGACATGTTACATGTATGTTTATTCCCAGTTTAGCTGGTGTGCCCAGCAGTACCAGTGGTTACCAGTACTTATGGAGAACTTTGAACCATAGAATAATGAACTGACCTGCAACACCTACAGTAGCTGCACCAGCACCAATGAACTTAGCAGCAGAATCAACATCCTGCACTTGGGAACTTGTCTGAAAGCCTCGACAGGCCAGAGCTAACAAGGGAGCAGATGGTACTACAGCCTATCACAAAGAAAGAGAAAACAATTAGTGTTTTCAAAAATATGTTGAGTACAAAACTGCGATTCTCTTATGTTTTCTGACACAATAAGCCGAGTTTCTAATTGTTAAAGGACAGCATAATGACGTTAATGGCATATGAATTTCCACCTGTAATAATAACCGATGGTTATAGGGGTGTACTTTTGAGATTAATTTGGGATAACTTTATGAATGCATGTTCCAGCGACTTTAAAAAATCTCAGTTGCTATGCCAAACATGTCAAGAAATGGACAAAATTAGGTTCTACCACATTACCTTGTTGGAAGAAAAATTTCTAGAACACATATACTTTTTACATTTACCAGTAGCTATTCTGACATTAAAATCATTAACAATAATGTATAACACAGACTTAATATATAACTTAACCCATTGACTCCCGAAGCTTTTTGCCAAAAATATATTTTTTTTAATTGCCAGCCTGGATGTAGGCCAAATTAGCTCCAATCTTATCAAAAAGGCATTGCCTAGCATTGCGGTTTACAACATTTTTGCTAGGGCATATGCAGAAATTAAAATTTGGAGATGATGGCATCAAAGAGCTCAGTGTGAAGTATGGCAAGAGGTCAAAATGGAGCTACACAAAGAAGCATGGCCAGGAAAACACAAGCAGAAACAACAAGTGCATTCAAATCTTCCCGCCAAACTTCACGCTAAGCTCTTTGACATCACACATACATCGCCTGCCAGCTAAGCTACTCCAAGATGGCAGCATTGTTTTTTTTTATTTTTGTGCTACTTTAGACAAGGCTTTCATAGAGTTTGGAAGCACATTGCTAGCTGAAATTTCGTTTAGTGACCGATCATTGTACTTGCTTCAAGTTTGCGAAGAGAAAAAAGTGCCAATTTTTGAGTCAACTTCTCCTTTAACTATTCTGCAACTAAACTGCACCACTGCTACTCCAGTTTAGCACAAAAAATAAATTGTTGACACCTTTGGTTCTCTTTCCAGTCTTTGCTTCTGTATTTTGCAAGGGCATTCACTTTTCATAAGAAAATGCAACTTTAATAAAAGCACTTTCTCCATGTTGTTTGATGGGTTTGCATTCACAGGACACTACAGTTATTTCAATTTAGTGAACAAAAATGCCTAATATTCTAGTGGGGCAAGTGAAAACTGAAATTTTACTGGCCCACTGGACATGAGTATTTATCGAAATTCTCCAAAGATTACTATTGCAACGTTTTCAAGGTTCCCTTTCTCTGTGAAGGCCCCTCTTAGTCTTTATAACCTCATTAAAAGTACAATGTGTAGTTCCAGAAAATATCCATACCCCCAACACGGAGGGAATTTCACGTAAGGCTCCCCCTCCCCGGAATTTCCATTTTTTGACCACTAAAATAACCCCCCCACCCCTCCGGAATTTCCACTACTATTTTGTACACCCCCATACCCTCTGGAAAAAATAGTTTTGGCAAGAAAGTGTGTTAAAGTAAAAGTAAACACTCCAAACATTTAGCCATCTGCATTGCACATAACTACTAAGCTTAATATTCTCGATCAATTGCAACATCTACATCTGAAGATACTCCCAAAGAAAGCATTTGAGATTAGTGAAACATGCTTTAAAAGAAGAGATAAAATGGAAACTTGTCAAATTACCTTCCAACACGACCAACTCCCTTTGTAAATGTGGTACAATTTCCATTAAGGACTGATAAAATGCATGTGGATGAAATTGGCACTGTACTTTTATTGCGAACATGATCGCTAACAGACTCGAGACGAAAGCCAATTTTACAGCAAAACTATATACAAATAGACAGATAAACAGGGATACGAAATTCTCAAGTTTGTGAAATCATAACATCATTTCTACCTTTATAAAGAAACTAATTTTCAGGAAAGAAATTGACTGCCACTTCGGAGACCGATGCGAAAACAAACTAGGCTAGTCTCCAGTGCTTTTCGGTAAACAAGGTGACTGCATGTGGACTGGTAACAGGTAATGGCGGCCATGTCCACGCAACGGCACGTTCTTCGCATTTGTTAGCTTCCAAAATACTTTTTGAAGAAGGAAAATGTATTTCAAATATAATGCAAGTCAAAAACAAGTATTCAAGCCACTATTTTTTTATGTGAAAGTTCTACTTAGTAAGAGAGGATTTTTGAACAGCTAGATCGACACTCAAATCCGAATTGAATCAAAAGACCTCTGGAAACTAAATCGATCATACAACCCCCTTCCCTCTGGAATTTCCTGGGTCTTTGACCCCCCCTCCCCTTCGGGATTTCCAATTCCCTCCGTGGTGGGGGTATGGATATTTTCTGGAACCACACAATGGCCTTAAGACATTTCTGCTAGTATATACACAATTGAACTGTTA
>OZ026601.1:33382312-33444812 GCA_964020085.1 Micromussa lordhowensis | reverse complement strand
CACTTTCTCCTCAGTTGTTTAAAGACCCTGAATGTTGGTCCGGCCGGATTTTGAACCCGCGACCTCCCGCACGCTAGTCTGGAACTCTACCTACTGAGCTAACCGGTCGGCTGTAGGCTTCTAGGCTTTCCTTTTTGTCTCCAAATCAACCCACCCTAACATTTTGAGAGCTTTTCGGTCATTTTCCTCCTTTGTATTATGTGCGCTGCCCAGTTTTGTAGACATTGCAAACTGCTACTGCATCTGATTGACAGCCCACCCCATACCGTATCAGTGTAATCAAACATCGGCTGTGCTAAACGATTATACGCTCATTAAGCAGCTTTTAGGGCGAGGAAAGGTCGTATCCGGGACAGCAGGCCGAGACGCTTGCTCTCTTTGTTACAAATCGATTCTATATGCTCTTTATGCTTTGAAGGATCTGCTTCAATCTGTCAGTTTAGCCTGTGTATTCCTGCATGCTGTCAGCATAAAATGTGCTTCCTTCGTGTTCATTTTCCTTTAAATTAATGGCTTTTAATGCGCGTTAATACATGTACTACAATCATACTACCTTCATGCAAGGAATTAATCTCGTTCCCAGATCTCTTGTGGACGAAGCCGAAGGCGACGTCCACAAGAGATCTGGGAACGAGATTAGCAAGGAATTAACGAGTTGCTTCGAAGACGGCCCACACGTTTCATCTTGCTTCTCACCCACTTTGTATCTTTCAAATTTGTCGTGCGTAATTCGTCCTAATCTTCCACGCTATCCTTGATCATTTTCTGTTTGTTATTACTTCTTTGTGATGACTCGATAAACAGTATCAGGCCTATCATCTTGAGGCTTTCCTAAGCTGTAACAACCTCGTTAGATCATTCCAGAGTTTGCCCTTTCAGTTTCGAAAAAGTTCTGAGAAACCTGCATAAGAACGATGTTAACTTTGAATCTTGAAAAACATTATCTGGATATAAAGATCTAACATGTGTAGCAGGTGTAAAACGGGGGGGGGGGCGGCGTGAAGGAAGAGGGGGTGGGGATGGTGCTGGGAGGAGGGTAGAGAGGGAGATGGGAGGGACTCCCCTGCCTTCCCGCGTTTTTTGCCTGTCCTGCTGGCCCTTCCCCTTTTACTAATGAAATTTCTAAAAAATGTTCTCCAGAGGATATTTAGCTCTAGTAAAACATGTTTTTTTTTTACCTTTTCTATCATATTGCATGGTTGCTTTGATTCCAAGTTGAGGAATAAAATTATCAAGCACCCTACTAATTATTTGATTGCTCGGATTGGATTTTTATTTTACAATTGTGAGATCACTTGACGAGGAACTACTAATATCATATATTCAAAAACTTCACTTAGTTCTAAAACTGACTCCATTATTAGACAAGGCTATGAAGTCTGCCAGAAAGTCAGGGCAGATCTTAATGAACGCCTTATCGAAGGTGAGACTATCTGCCCGCACAGTTTGAACCTCGACAAGCGTATAATAAATTAATTTTCGCAAAATAAAACAAACTGTTTGCTTGATATTTCACAAGAAGTGGAATAAAATTCTACTAATAGAGAATAAATAAAGTGCAAGTGTCTTATAAAAATAATTTACAGTTCATCAAAGTGCTTGCCTTTCTTTCTTTCTAAATCTGGAATTGATGCACTAGCTTCGTTATCAGAATCAACTTCCGTCACGACTTCCTCAGCACTTCCTCCATCATCACTCTTATCTACTGCTTGAGCCTCCGCTAGCGTCTCCGCTGATTTTTGGTCATGCGCTTCGCTGGAATTTTCAACATCACTTGGGCCCGCGATTTCAGGGGTCGTGTCGAAACCTATGTCCAACGCTATTCCTTCCATTACGTCACTTCCGTATATTTCAATCAATTTCTTCAGCGCAGTTGGATAATGTTCTTCAGGGACAATGCTCTCAAAGAAGTCAGCCAATAACATTTCTCTCTCTCTGACAAACTTTTCTTCTGTCATGGCACCGTCAAAAAAAGAGGAAAGTGAATCGAGTGCACTCTCCCAGGACATGGGCTCTAAGCCTAGAAGAATTTTAGCCTTGTTGATATTAAGGGGCCCTTTTGTAACCGTGGGATAGGAATACCATGTGGAGTCGTCGTCGGAAATGAACTCGAGTTCGTCCACGTTCAGTTTATCGGCGATATCTCGAAGGAGCTTTTTCAGAGTGAAATGTTCGCTGAATGCCAGGTTGATAGCTTGGTTATGAGCCGCGGGACCAACTTCTAGGACTTTCTCGATGGCTTTCGCCGCATCTTCCACGTGTATAAGACTAAACTTTACATCCGACACACCGCTGGGCATATGTACCGGATGTTGAATAGCCTTGTGGATGCGTATCCACAGATGATAGGTCCAAAAGCGGAAGGAAATGTCACGTGGTCCGATTACATCCGGGAGTCGTAAAGCTACATACGGGAATCCACCAGATTTCCTCTCCTGTTCAAGTACTTCTTCGCAAGCCAGTTTATCGTGCGCGTATTTTTCCTCTCTCTTAAGTTCCAAGCGCTTCTTTGGGCTTTTTGGTCGGACTGCATCTTCTTCAGTGCTAGATCCAGAATGCGTTTTCTCGCAGACTTCGTAAATTGAATCGGTGCTGATGTAGATATAGACACCAACTCGACCATGTAATATATCGACCACCTGTTTTATCTGCCTTGCATTGTACGAGCTGAAATCGATCACAGCGTCGTAGTAACCGGATGTTAATAGCTCCTCGCAGTCAATTTTGAGCAGTTTGTCTCTGTCGCACAGAAAATGCGCTTTTACAAAAGGCTTGATGCGCTCGCTTGAATCGAAGTACCAATTTCCACGGTTCACTATGGTAATCTCGTCTCCTTTGTCCAGGAGTCTTCGTACAGTTTCGCTTCCAATAAAACCGTTCCCTCCAAAGACCAGAATTTTTCGACCACTCGATTTTGCGCCATCATCATACGGTTCCCCTTCGCTCTTTTGGACGCCGCCCGCAAATTGGATACAGCACAGAAAATAAGCCAAAAACATTAATAACTCTCCGAGCATGTTAATCTGCATTCTCTCATTAATGGATTACTTGTGAATAGCGCTATATTGCTGTTGAAGTCTTTTAGTAACGGAAAAGGCACAAATCACAGGTGTGTTTGTTTTGTAAAAGAAATAACCGCGATTCAGCCAGTGAAAAGAAAGCACGTTATTTACCTTCTGTTGTTGAATAAAATTATCCTACGTTCTTCAGAGGCGCTATTTAAAACAGTAATGCTCTCAGAATTAGGTTTACGTGTCGAGTTTTTAATAATTCGGCTTGTGCAAATTGTTTTTTCAGTAGTCGCTGCTCGGGCGTGACAGCTGTTCTCTGTTGTAGATTCAAGTGGAAGGAAAGTTTCAATCGCCGCAGTCATTACTGTTTTAACCGGTCATTTTCAGGCAAAACGAATGATTCTACGTTGCGTGAAGAATAAAGGAAGATTGAACTACACAAAGTAAGATTACAGGCACGGCTAATCATTCTTTTGACAAACGGCATTAATCAGGACCTAACGACTTGCCCCTAGGGAGACAGTGAGTTTTGTTTCTCCGAGACCCTCAGTGTTCCCCGAAGCGAAGTGCTTAATACTGAAGAAACACAATGCGACAAGCGCAATGCTAATGTGGAATTAAACAGCCGGATTCTCTAACATAACATGTGAAAAAATTCAGAATCAGGCAAATATAATTTCAGTGAAAGAAAATCATGTCATGTAAAAGGTAAACAGTATTGACTAGTTTACTTCTCATCTGGTCGTTTCAAAACCGTCCTCTTTTAAATCTACTACTACTAAGCATGTTGAAGGGGGTGGGGAGTTAACAAGAATTTAAGTGAATTTAGGAAATTTAAAGAGGGATTAAAAAGAAAAAAAAGGAGAAAGACATCCCAGGTTGCTGGACAACTGTTTGGTGTACGTCTATAAATTTTTAACTTAAATTTCTAATTTTAAAACAAACATCAAATCTAACCCCAAATTTCCTATTTCCATAATTTTTTCTAATCCTTTGAGAAAAACTGTTTATCCCCAAATATACCCAGGAATCACCAAAAAATTTACAAAGCAGTCCAAAACGTAGATATGTGGAATGAGAGATTTTTGACTGCTTTAAACGCAAACGAGATAATACCTTCATGTTAACCCCCGCCTTAATACAAAACTCAAGAAAAAACATTTTATAAGTCTGAAAAACCTATTAGAGTGCATTATACTTACGCTGAAAGCCATTAAACTGCACTTTATAACCAACTCAAGTTAAGAATTTTAAGCCTTTTGCCAGTAACAGGAAAAAAGTCAAATTCAGAGGACAAATTCTCTAAGTTAAAATTATAGAAAATATTTGAAAAACAGTGATGAGAATTTAAACTGCAAACTTGGGACGGTTTAGAATCTTACTTCTTCTACTTCTTCGAAGTGTTTCGTTCACAAAGAGGTTATTCGGAAAAAAATAGTCCCTATCAGGTCTTATTTAATATCAAAAGCAACCCCTCGGTTTTATATTTATGTTCGCATAGATTCACTTGACCGAACATTTTCAGACTCCCTTGAAAGTGCAACTAACCCCCAAAATTATTTTTCCTTTAACAAAATCTACTAGTTTTCCCAATTACTTCAGCGAAAAAATTATCTCGATTGATAAAATCCCCGCGTTTCTACAGGCGTTTAAAGTTGTAATTTCTAGTCCCACGACCGAGCAAAATGGGATCTGGGTCGGGCTTCTAGTGACGTCATCGAAGGAGCTGGGCTCAAAGAACTCAAGAGACTTTGACTGGGCTTCGAGCGCTGTGAAAACATAGTTTGGATATTTGTGCCTCATATTTTATCAAAAATGGACAAGACTTTTAAGTGAAAGAACTGTATCATCTAGCAACACAATTCGGAGTCTAGCTACCATTCGGACGGCTACGATGTATACATTTTTTTGCATTTCGAAGCGCGGGTCGCCGTTCCCTGCTAGCAGAGGTCTCGCATGACGTGAACGACGGGAGAGAGACCTCTGCCGGCTTCCGACGAGTTATCTATCCCGCATGCGCTCGCGTTTCCTTAACAACCAGTGACGTTTTTGTCACGTGCGACACAACCCAGATAACCGGTTTGCGCGGCAACTCGGAACCTTCAATCTTGGTAGCCTTTATCCCCAGCTTCTCACAAGATGACAACTGGTCCTTGATAAGGGCATTCAACGGAGAAACAACTAAAACCACAGGTTCTGTAGGGAAGAGATCCTTAGAAACCACAGACAACTCGGCGGCCACTCGTACTGCGAGTTGGAAGATCAACGATTTTCCGTAGCCCGTTGGGAGGCACGCAAACGTATCACGTCCTTTCAGAAAACCAAGTATGACTTGTCTTTGTAACGACGTTATCTCTTTAATATCTTGATCGCCAAGCGCTGAAAGGGACGACTTAATGGCTCGATCAAAGTGAGCAATTTCGAAAGAAGATCTTGTGGAAGCCATGATCCACCGTGGGCTCTATAATTGTCAGCGAACAGTCTAACCAGGCACGCGCATTACACATTAAACGAAACCGGTTTTGAAAACCGGTAAGTTTCGACCAGAAATTTGGTCGGCGGCTTCATCAAACAACTCGTCGGAAGCCGGCAGAGGTCTCTCTCCCGTCGTTCACGTCATGCGAGACCTCTGCTAGCAGGGAAGGGTCGCCGAGCCCGCCACATCGACAATTTGCCGGGCCATTTGGGTTATAAAGTTTAAAATAATGGCGAAGAGGTATAAAGATGTCAATGAACACGAAGAGTGGAACTTTGACTTTACTGAACTTGTAGAATTTGGAGTGTCAAAACATTTCTAGATTCAAAAATTCGTCTTTTCGATCCGTATGTATGCATAGTCAATTAGTGCGTTCGAACATAAACATTGCAAGCTACACAAATGGGCATATTTCGTACTGGTAATGGAAATTCCTTCGACAAGATCTTGACAAAAGGTTCAGTATAGTGTCGGGTAAATGAATACATTTCTCCCGGCTTCACTGTTCTTTTGTTTAAACAGCCCTTTTAATGTAAGCGGAGAACTCTCAGGTTATTAATTAATAGCGTATTACTAACCTGATTTAGTTTGCGTTTCGGTTGATAACAAGCGCATTCTTCTTTCAGCGTGACAATCTCAGTCGGTAGAGTCGAATCTAAATGGTTTGTTTTACTTTCCTTATATACTCATCAATGCTTGATTCGTTTTAAGTTTGTAATTGAGATATATTTCGTTGCTCAAGGAACAAAACAATTGTGTATGCGGAAGGGCCTTTGAGAAACTCGGCCGGATTATCCACGTCGCGCTTGTGGTTGTATATAAAATCCACAAAATACATACCTAGTTTAGCAGTTCGAAGCTTCACTATCTTAATCGCCTCGTTGTAGGAGGTAAGTTCGCTTACTGTTCGTTTTGAAAAGTCTCTATTTCAAGGACAAAAAACTCCAATGCGTTTAATTTGCCGTGTAATTTTCTCACCTAGTTTTCATTATTTTGGTCTGGGACTCAAGGGATCGTTTGAATTGACTAGGCGTATGGCTCCAAGCTTACCCCAAATTCGTGTCATATCTAGATCTATCTACCCTGGCAATGTCGAGCTTTGCACTAGAAGCTAGAGAAAATATACAGGCCATGAAAATCTCTAGGTGTTTACAGTAGCGGCGAAACCGAGATCGATTAACTCCTCGATGGCTTACTCTTTCGGTCCGACCAAGTCAGCCCACTTCTTCCGTCTTTCTCTCGCTTCTGGACGAGTGCCATCGAGATAGAGGTATTGAATGAAGAAGAATACTCTTTCCTAAGCTTTTTGTAATGCTACTGCCTCCAACAACACATCTTCCTTGCATTTTGCAACGATTTTAAATCACACTATCGCATGTTCGCATATGTTCTTCTCAGAACCAAAACATTGTTACTCCTGCGATGACGTCACGAGCCAACTCGTCCCATTCTCCGCTATTCCTCGGTCGTGGGACATGGAAAGGCCAATTTTACGAACTTTGAAAATTCATAGAAAATTAACGAAAATAGCTAGAACGATAATTTTTTCGCAGTGGTGATCAGGAAAACAAGGAGATTTATATAAGCGAAAAACAATTTTGGGGGTTAGTTGCACTTGAAAGATCGACCTTGCTGTGTTTTCGACCTACTATACGTGTATCAGGCAAGGTTTGTCCACTGCCAATCAACGAAGATTAGCAAGGACACATTTGTAGCCGAAAGGTGTCATTTTTGTCTCACAATCACCTTTCCCTATCGTCATCGCAGCGCCTGGGCTGTATTGTACAACCAATCTCACGTGCTTCCTCGTAAATTTATCAGACTATCCCTGCTCCACCCATTCTCCTGTCGTGATCTGTGATTTCTTTTGGTACGTTTCATCCTGCGTAACAGGTTGTGCTTTGTCTACTGACGTTCTCCATCTCCTGTAACATTGTCGCCGCGTAACTCAAATAAAAAAAAACTAATAATAAAATAGACAAAGATACGGTACTTTCAATAATGATAAAGCAAACTTATACACTTGAGAGTATCGAAATGATTCGAGACACACGGCTGAGAAATGGTCCGGATATTCTAGTAAACAAGGCTGCAATCAAATCTGTAATAATGTTGTCTTTTTGTTTCCTGGTCATTCTTTCCCGTTTAGAATTCTTTCACCAATGCTTCACTTCCGTTATTCTTTTATTGGCATAGAAAATGTAAACCCCCTGAACAAGGTCAACAAACTACTTATTGGCACCAAGTGTTCCACCACTGCCAAAATGAGCAAACACAACACGAGCGTATAATATAAATCAGTTTATTCACAAAGTTGTCATTTTCGTCGTAACCAAACCTCTACAAATCTATGTTAACAATGTACACGATGTTTAAAACTCATAAAATACAAGCGTTGCTCGAGCGGAAATATGCGGGCTATATACAAACATGACCAGTGAGGAAAATTCTCTCTCAACGAAAGAATGCTTACGTATAAAGTACATGCATTATACTCAGACAAATTTCGTTCTTTTTTTTTCGGTTGTTTCAATCATTTCTACTTGGGTGGAATCTGAAATCAAACCCTGAACTTCTAACATATTCTTAATAGGAGTCACAGACAACAAACTTGTCCTCAGTCAAGAAAGGGCAACATAAAATGACCCTACTACTAACACTACAACGAAAAGCACGCTTCTACTTTTTTCTCACACGTACAAACGGCATAACTAACCCAGATATATCATATACAAAGTTTGATCAAAGCCCTTTCTTGATATCTGAAGGCAGCTGTTTGCCTGGACACCTGATGTGTTTACAACCATTACATATTTTTCCCTATTATCTTTTTGCTAGTTTTAACACAATTCCTTTCCTTGGCGCTCCTCCTGAGTCGCCACCCGAGCCTGGTCCCTGATCTGTAACGAGTTTAACTGTCCATTCATTCTTTTCACCGCTTGCATCAGAGGCCGGACTTGCTAAAGGTGAACACATAGGGCTGCCAGGTGAAGATGCTGAAGGGGAAACCGGAACAGAAGAAGCAGGTGTTGGAAGAGGAGTAGGAAGCTTGAGCGAAGAGACATCAGATTCTGATAATGGAAATGTCCTCTCTGGCCATGGAGGTACCGGTGGCCAGAGTTCCTCATCATTCACTGATTTTTCTGACCTATCCGTTGAAGAAGACCTTCGATGCAAAAGTTTAGAGTCTGAAAATGAGCGATGAAATCTCTCCATAGATGGCGGCATTGCTGAGGTGGGTGTGAGGGTCCCAGACGGGGACAAAGAGGCTGAAGGAGGAGGAGGAGGAGGAACAGCAGAAGGAACAGAGATTGTGGCTGGCATAGAGTTCCCAGTTGGTGTCGGCAAAGGTGTATAACACGTAGGTGTCCCAGGCGGAGTGCCTCCCTGACTGTCCGCATATCCCAGTGGAGATGGTGGATCTGGAAGGCTCATTTCACTGCTTTGACGCGAGGTTCGCTTTCTTTTCTTTTTTATCAGTCCCAGGAATCGTTTGCGTTCATTCTCCTCGCAGAATCCATGTCTTGAGATGTACACGTCATCTGACGTGTCCTCCTCAGAGTCCTTTTCAGTCTGATCCTCCTGTACAAGAAAATAAAGACTGTTTAAACATGTGCTTTACAATAACTTGAACAAAACGCTGATTTGTTTTGGGGTAAAATTTCAGTAAATTGAAAATCAGAGAATCACATGAATACCAGCAATACAGCTGCAGTTTCTGACAGGTGGGATGCAATTGACCAGAGCTGGGTATTTCAGGCTAAATTATAGAAATAATCTGGTATATCAAAGACCACATATGCTTTTTGTTTCAACAGGGATAAACTCTGTGGGTATTTTCCCATCTTCATGTCACTGCCTGCATCTTTACACATGTACATCAAAACCTAGTGGCACAGTAGAATATTCCTTTATTGTAATTATTGACAGGGTGCTTGCATGAATAAGTGGAGTCTGAAGAGATTTTTTCTGCTTAGTATTTCACACAACTTTTAAAAAGCCAGTGTGTGATCAATAAATGGTGAGCACTTGATTGCAGAAAAATGAGGGGTATCAAATCAGTTTTTCAGCTTGCCAAAAAGCAAGTTTTAACTACAATTTGCTAACCTGACAGTGATTTTTATTTCTGACTTCCTTTGCACACTGGGTATGTGCTGATCATAATCTTTTTAGTGGCAGAGCAGGGTTCACAAGGAAGAATTTGTTATCTATGAGATATTTACTTGGTGCGCAGTCTCTTATTATTCTTTAATATGTTTTTAGTTAAGCATACCTCCATCTTAGTTTCATCATCATCAACTACATCATTGACTCGCCAGCTTGGAGTTGGGATCTCCTTGTACTGCAGTTTTTCAACTCTTGTGGCAGAGGCCATCGAGTATGGAATGACAATGTTGTTGATGTCAAACGCATTGTTCCCTTTCTTCTTCTTCAACAAGGAACTAAGGGAGGATGGTGGCATAGACTGTGTCAAACCTGGGGTAGGGCTGGTAGCAGATGTTGGAGTAGAAGGTGATGAAACCACAGTCGGCAGTGACAAGCTGCGTGCACGCTTCTGAAGCTGGGCAGCTGATAAAGTAAGAAAATATATTTAAGACAAATATAAGGATTACAATATCATGAAGCACAGGGTTCGTGCCCTTTTTCAGACACAAATTTCCAGGACTTTTCCAGGATTAAGATTGATTTTCCAGGACTCACATTAACAATTCACATTAACCCTTTCACTCCCAATACTACTCTCAATGTAACATGTGATTGGTTTTGGCATCAAAAACGCTACTCTGAAGGAGACAAAAAATTTGTGGGTGTCACAGTCTACTGGTAAGAGTAGTATCGCATAAGGTTAATTCTCCTTACTGTCAGCCACACATTTCATATTTTTGACTCAAGTTCAACTGATATGCAGAACGTTCCAGGACCAGTAGCCTTTTCCTATGACTTTCCAGACGTGGAAAATGCCACAATAAAATTCCAGTTCTTTTCAGGGTTTCCAGGACCCGTCCAAACCCTGGAAGCAGTTTTGGTACAGAGCAAAATAACCTGTCAACAGAATCACTTGCTTCTACGTGCCAACCAGCGGTTTTCTTTTCAACAGAAAACTGAAAGCAACTTAGTTTATAGAGACACCAGAAGAAGAAAAAATAGGGTCAATCTCAGTTACCAATTGATCAAAAATATGTCAAAAATGTTTTGCCTCTTGTAATGGACAATCACATTAAATGGAATCTTGACTTAAAAACAGTTTTGTTCCAGATCACCAGTTGGTTAATACTTGTGTTAAATTGTTTCTTCAATTTGAGGTTGATAATTCTTCGCCTACTTGCTGGGCATTTTGTTCCTGGTAATTTAGGATTTCAAATTTCCTGGGCACCGCCATGTTTACTTTAGTTTAGTCTGATGGGAAATTATGACACTGTGGACATCTTTTTAATACAGTTCCAATGAGAAATCTTCTACTGTGGATTCCACATGAGAACTCTGACTGTGCAAAGATGCCATAAATTACAATAAAGTAAACATGGTAACCTCCAGGTGATTCAACTGAACACTTCACAGTTTTGGTGCAAATTTGATTCAAAACACTTACAGACATACTAACTTCAAGCCCCAGGATGAGTTAAAGGGAACCATTAGGCGCACTTGTGGCCTTATGCTCCACCCAAGGAGCGAAGAGGATGAGTGAGTGAGAATTATTTTTTTTAATTTATTCAAACACAGTGGCAACAGAATTAATGTGTTTTTACAAATGAATGAGTGATTAAGGCCCGGTTCAAACGTCGAACTTTACATGTGCCGAACCTAATACTAATTCGGGTCGACCCAAATGATTAGGTTCGGCAGTTGATTCAAACGTCGAACCCAATTTAGTCGAACTTAATTGCAAAAATAAAAGATGCACTATTACAAACAGCGGTTATTGCTGACCAAAATGGCGGAACAAATTTGAAAAAGACACATTGCGAAAATGAAGAGCTTGCTTTTCTTGCAACTCGGCGATCAAGGAGGGCAGAACAAGTTGAAGAAGGCGACTCCAGATGTAGTTAGCATTAAACAACAGAGATGATTTTTGAATTTGGTTTGCCTTCTATTATTGCTTATTCCCAAAGGAACATCGCAGTTCCTCGTCCAGTTCGTTCCTGTCGTCGGTTTCTTCAAGATTCATTTATTTTGTCATTTTCTCTCAAAATGCCACCGAACTGCCTGCTTTTCAACCCGCTACACTCTTATCGTTTTCAAATACGAAACATGCACCGCATATAGAAGTGTTTATGCACATCAAGCAAGTATATTTCGTGTTCTCGAAGCAAGAGGGAAACATATCTCTTCCTGCTCTTCCCACCATTTTGTTCCAGAAGATCAAAACAAGCTGTGTACGCATGACAAAAAAGGAACGTGCAGAACTCTGGGTAAAAAATAATTTATTTAATGTATTTGTAATGTATGCATTAGGTTCGGTACATGAAAAATTCGACGTTTGAATCGGAGTCGCTCCGCAGTCGCTCCGTAGTCGAACTGACCGACTGACCATGTCGAACTTAATTCTCGGGTCGACCCAAATAGCATCTGTCGAACTTAATTGATTCAAACGCCGATCTCGTCATGTACTTAATTGGGGCTATTAGGTTCGGCTCATGAAAAGTTCGACGTTTGAACTGGGCCTAAGTGCATTTTGAAAGATTCCCTTTAATGTAAAACAACCACAAAAACAAAACAAAACATAGACGATTGTATTTCCTTACCAGCACTTATCGCTGCAGCTCGTTTCTTCCTTGGCCCATCTGATTGACTGATCTTGTTTTCTGTTCCTCTAGATGCATTTTTTGGAGTAGAGACAGAATAACCTCGCTTTCTCTCATACTTCTGATTGTGGAGCTCTGAAAGGAAAAAAACCATCAGACTTGGCAGTTACCATTACCAGAGCTGGAAACTAAGCAGCAGCGTACACGGAAAACTACTTTATAGGGGTTTGTTTCATTGAGAAGATTTGCCTGGAATTTGAACACTAGAAAGTTTTACAAATAAAACGTTTCATACACATTCCACTAAGCAAACAAACACAATTCCTGCAGTTTGACATACTTGTCACATTGACACATGCAAATTTTCCCCCAGGTTTGGAACAAATCTACTTTGAAATGAAAAAGGTTCAAGCAATCACAAAACCAAAACAATGCCATTTTATTGGATTTGCAGAAGCCTCTCCAACTATGTTCAATGATTGTCGTATACAGTTTGTTTAGAATCTTTGATTTAAAAATCTAAGCAACACTGGATTAATAAAAGCAGTGGTCACTATTTGGCCATAATGCTCTCAGCTGTTTTGACTGTCATAATTCAAGCAAAATAGAAACACCACAAGGTGCAAGTGATGTGAACTTCCAAGACATCTCTTTTTATGGTTTTGTAAAACCTAGACCTCAAATGCTTTAGAGCGGTTTTCAATTGAGTGTCGAACGTAATCAGTCAATTACTTTGGTTTTGGTTTTGGTTTTACTACGGTTAGAGATTGGCTTAGTAGTCTAATTGGTAAGTAATTAGTTTGGTTTTGGTTTTACGACAGTCAATTGAAAACTGCTCTACAATACAAACTAAACACTATTAGAACATGTAGGTTTTGACTGTTTCAAACACACTCAGGGAAATCAGAAAACTGTTCAAGACAGACTATCAGATTACCAACATGGAAATAAAATCTTTTTCAACATGAGACGTCTCAGGAAATACCGATAACATTAATTGGCCTAAGTTACTTACTAGCTGAAGACAAAAGAGAAGCTGCAGCACCCTTGGCCAGCTGTCCACGTCTTTTTCCTGTCTTGGTAACCACAGGCGGTTTCCTGATAATTACAACATAGGAACATTAAACTAAACCTGCATATAGCAAGCTTAACCAGAAAATACAAGCAAACTAAAGTTTTGAAGATTTCGTTCCTTTTGGCAGCTATCCTTTCAAGGGTTTTACTGCTTCCACCAAATAATACCCTGCAGACATCCCCTTTTGTTCAGGAAAACTAATTTACATAATGAAGTTCAAAATTAGCATAACAAATTTGCATCAAGAAGTCAATAAAAACACTAAATTAATAGTTCAAACTGTCTGTCTTTGATGTGATACACACACTTTAATATCAATAATGATTACTGATTAGAGAAGTGAGATCTATTAAACTAAGCAGTGCGCCAAACTTCCTCCAGTCTTAACTACAGCTGTGACAGCTGATTGAACAGATCTACATTTCAATAACACTGTCTTATTTCTTTCACTATTCTTAGCGATGACGTGGCCACCTCTTATGCTAAACCAAAACGACTGGTTTCCATGTTATTCTAGAATAAAGGAATCAATTAGCTACCTCAACACTGAGTTAATGCACAAGTTTGCTTTCAAGACTTTAAAGCAAACTTGGAGCATTACACATACAATGTAAATTAAAGAAAAAAATACTGGTGTTTATTCCGTTTTGTGACAAAATCCCCCCGGGTTTACATTTAATTAAGCTTGTAACAAATGGTCCGCAGCAGATTTAAGAGGACTTTATAAAATTGTCTTAACTGGCAATTACTCATCAAATTGCAATTTCTCACAGTTCATTCAAAACAAAGTCAGTGCTCAGTACACTTGCTAGAACTGCATTTTCAAGATCTGATACCTACATGTGCATGTACAACAATTTTGCCATACCCAACAAAACTTACTGTGTGGCTTCCACAATTGTTTAAGAAAGGACTGTCTGTTGAATACATATGGAAAAATGAGACAAGAGTAACAAACAATTGACTTACTTCTTCTCTACTATTTGTGATGTAGTTCTCAATGCTTGTGGTTTGGTTCTCTTCTCAAAGCCACCCCTTTTCAACAATGCTCCAAAATGCAACTGGAGAGGAATGTCTATAAACACACCAGAAGACATCAATCACAATTCAGTTCACTAATTATTCAACTTTTTTATTCCCTTGAGGAAATAGAGCACTTAGGTTTGCAGTCATCTGATTTTGATAATGACATTTATGGTTACAAGACCAAACACAGCCCCGCTCTGTCTTGCTACAAATTAATCAAATTATCAGTTATATCTAAAGCTTGTTCTTTGATGTTAGTTTGCTCAATAGACTTGCTTCTGTTTGGATGCAGGTTTGGCATTGTAACACGAATCTCCTAAGGCCTGTGTCATGCTTGGGAACAAAATATATTTTGATAATCGGAAGGCACTCTCATATTCTAGTCATCAGTTGACCATCCCAATGGCGACCTTATTGTTTCTATGTGCACAACTTGTCTATGCAGGACTTTTTATGAGCAATAAACATTATATATTTGTGGTGATTAAATTGTCAATCAATTGCAGTGAGCTTCAAAAATTTATTTGCTTCACATTTCAATTTCCACTGTTTGTGTTGCAATGTTATCTCTAGTTGTTAATTTGGATTTTCAGTCCAATTTTCCATTTTTTAGGACAATGGCTTTGGCCAAAATAACTGGTACAAGGTAGTCCGGGAATGATGATTCCCCAAAACGCTTGGTCTTGGTCACCTATGATGGAAATCTCAATTTTGGCACTTATTTACATATGTACAACCGAACTCCCACATCCTTAGCAGTACTTGTATTTAAAGGGGCATAGAAATACAAAAGCTAAGAACAGAGCAATTTGGAGTTTAGTCAGCGAGACATGTTCTGCTCACGCTGAGAAATTAAACAAGGTTGTCTTCATTTAATATCACACACCACAACAACATTTCAATTGCCAAAGACAAATTGTCCATGACATCTTATAAGTAGAATCGATACAATGGTTTCAAGTGCAACAAAGAACCTTTTTCACACCTTAATAGAATGACACCAACTGTGTTGTAGCTTGGGTACTAAGTCCCCAAAATTACACCAAGATGCTATTGCCAGTCAATAACAAGTTTTACATAAACGTTTTACACTTTCCCTCACAATAAATGGTTCTATCCTTCCTAAATGCATCTGCCTTTACCTGTACAAAATGAGAGCACAGGATGGAATGAACCATCCAGGGATGCCACCTTCTCTGCTGTCGTCTGACTGGAACTAACCACCGGTAAGGTTCTTGAAGAATTAGAGCAAATTAAACAAGGTGTTGAAGGGGTTACACAGCCACAGTACAATGAATGAGGTTTGGGCTTATGTCGAATGTGTGATAAGTGCACTAAGCGCCGCTTCCTGACTGTATAAACTCCTCTAGTTCTTGCACACTGAGGAAACACATCATTTGAAGTGGATGGCAAAGAGCCACAGAGCTTGCTGTCTGTTGAATCATTTGTTGGAAGGACTGTTCGATACCGCTTGAGTGGAACATCCTCATCATTCAGCAATGAACTATCAAGGAGGTTACGTTTGACTCCATTTGGTACATGGTTATCAGACTCCTTTGTTGAATCTTTCTTACTGTGATCAACATAGTGTTTAGACTTTGCAATGTCTAAAGCAGATACTGAAACAGCATTGTTCTTTATGCCCTTTATAATTCCATTGCCATCAATGTCATTGCTGCCTTGTGCTAAGTTAGCATTTGAGGTACAAGCTTGAAGTTTTACTGTTCCTTTTCTCAACCTTCCTCCTTTGTAAAGATCATCATATCGCCTGATCTGTCGTTCTACATTTATGATCTGAGACTGGAGCCATGACCAATGGGAAGCTATTATGCCTTCTTCTAGGCGATACTGCCTCCTGAAAATCTTGGCCCTGTTTGCAACAATACAATTAACTAAATATCAACGATTTACAACAAAATATCATTGTTGTTCAAGTTGAACAACTATAGTTTGAAGTGGAGGCTAATACTAAAAATGTTCTCAAATGCAAATGCATTTTAAGCTGTTTTTAATAAAGGCCATCTTCATTAAACATGTAACCTTTGTAAATTGCACATTAAGAGAATAGCTACTTTGCCATTGTCTTAAGATAAAACAGTCAAAAGTAAGTACTCACATTTCAAATCTGCATGATTGCATAACAAAATTGTTGAACCGATATAGCAATATAATTTTACCAAAGTGAACTGAAATGCCAAGGTTTCTCATTGCTAGCTTCACTCAATGATAGAATTTAACAGTAATGGCATAGGATATACCTAAAAATATAACACGATAATTCCAAGATCTCAGAACATCTTTCACTATTCAGTTACTTAGGATGTCAATTAATAGTTTAAGTGACTCAATATGAAATAATAATGAAAGGAAGCATATTATCTGACTTTATACTAACTGTACACGCTATAGTGATGTTATTAAACTTAAAAGGAATGCAAAATTCATACATGTAAATACTGTTATATAATAAGAACTTGCTAGAACATCATCTACAGTGGGTTCCATAACACAGTTACAATTTAAAAAGAATTTTAGTGTGTGGATGATGCTTGACAACTGACATGGTCACAGTTAAAATAAATTGTACCCTAGCAGTCAACAGTTTTGAGATTTCAGTGAAAAATCCTATAACATGTTTATAAACTTCACGTCATTTAAAGGTGCTGTTCTGAATCCAGACAAGTGTTTTATACAACCCTACTAAGAAATACTTTGCATAGACAATTTTATAAGGTTATACTTGCTGGTCATCAAAAATGTAAATATATTAATAATTTATTTTTCTGTCGTATACACCAAGATTTCAAATATTTACCAGGTACAAAGAAAAGCCCTGATGAGAATAATTCATTCAAAACAAGTACTAACTAGAAAACAAAAATTTCCCTTCTCTGGTACAAAACAAAAAAGATAGCGTGATACTACAGCTCCACGAAAATTAACAAAATCAGTTCTAAAAGTTTCAACTGTAAATTTGGAAAGCATCTCAAATAAAATTAGCATTGGGAAAACTCCATTCTAAAAAATTAAAAATTCCCTTATATAGCATCGACGACATAATATGCAAATTTTCTTAAAACAGGACATAAAATGGATAATAAACAAAATACAAGCGAGAAACAACATCTAGAAGCACATTAAAACGTTCGCTTCTCAACATTTATCGTGAATTAGCCTAGATCACTAGTCAATAGAAAGTTTTGCGACGCCTTGATGTCAGACCAAAACAGTCAGATTGGAATGCAACGTCAGGAAAATTAGATTGGCAAACGAATCGCCCAACAACATTACAATAAATTCCCAACATAGAAAAACAGCGAAACATTGTTCCACAAGCTTGTGATCGCTCAGATGGTGGTAATAATTAGGGTGTTTTCATTGAAAACGGGATGAAGATGAAAATGGTAGCTATTTCCCGCTACAGATCGCGTTATTTCGTTGTTGTAAATTTCGTGCGCGAGGGAAATTTAAAATGTCATCCACATTGCTTACGAATATCGAACAGAACTCGACTTTAACGTGAGAAAAGTCTCTCGTTAACTTTAGAAGTTGACTATAACCTGACAAAAGCTCAAAAATAGGAAGAAATCCATAATCCTCCATTCAATGAATTGGAAAAGTTTCATCGCGGATAAATTTCGCGGCAGTTTCCGCTCCCACGCTTTTTCTCGATAATAAGCAAGATGCGAAAAGATATTTCTTTTTCGCTTCCAAACACTATCATACTTTCGACAAGATAATAAAATTTTACTCACCGTTTGCTACGTAGTTTGGTTTTTCTCGATTCACCTTCTTCGTCGCTTTCTTCTCCGGAACTCGCATCGGTGGCATCTGAATCATCAATGCTCTCCAAAAATTCAACTTGTGAACTCCAGCTTTCCACTGAATTTACAGCATCGAATTTTTGTTTTAAATCCGTCAAGATGTTCCCTTCACCGGAGTTGTATGATTCAGCTGAAATACGCTCCAGTTCTTTCAATGCGCTGTCGACACTCGTTGCGTTGTTGTTTTTCGCCCGGCTTGCAAGATTTCCAGGCACGGCCTTGATGTCAACTCGATCTGCTTTTATTTCCGTTGAAATATTCGACGTACTTTTACTTTCGGGAATAATCCCGACTCCTGAATCTCCAACTGGTTCGAGATTAGCGGAGGAGGAATCGCGAGATTCACCACGCTTTTCCGCCAAATTTTCCAATTGTTGAAGCACATGGTCACTCAGTTGCCGCGCTTGTAGTTTGCGAAGGCGCGTTTCAATTCTTCGCGCTCGGCCATCCAGTTTTCCTTGCCGTCGAAAAGCCTGTGTAGTCCTTTGAGGAATTAAGGCCTTTCCAGATTCCAAGTTAGCTACCGGATGCTGCGAAACTCGACTCTTTTCTTCATTTTCACAAACAGTATTGCATGTACCAGCCGAAGTCTTCGCCGTTGAAGCACATGTCGTTCGCGGAAGATCAAGGCACGAATTTCGCTTTTCCTCCGTAGCAGCGGAATAACTCGACATATCTGCGGCACTCTTTTCCAGTTTTTCATCACAATGTCCGTTTGGCATCTCACTTTTCCCTCTCAAATCTCCGGTGAGTCTTGAAACTATGGGTGTGTTCTGCTCCGAAGGCTTGATAGTATTTGTAATGTCTGCAATGTTATTGTCACTTATCAATCGTACAAGTCCGTTCTGAGAAACCAGCTTTAAGTCCAGTGCTCGACCACTATTTTCTTGCTTAAGTTCCCCTTGTACCGTTGATGAATAGTGACGATCCACAGAATTCTTTCTCGAGGACTCTGGAGACGCGGTCGCCTCGGTCAGTGCGGGAGCCATTTGAGCCATCTACCATACTTCACTTCACAATGACTGCCGATGGCAACGAGGCCCCGTTGAAAGCATTTTCGTGGCTGCTTACAACAGGGAATTAAGGCCAAAAAATTAAGCACAAGACTAAGTTCACCTCAAAATTTCAAGTTTCTAAAGTCCATTCAAGGGGAGTAGAGAAAACGATTTTTTAGCGCGACGAGCACGTGACCGCCACGTCTTGGTGGTGCGTGTTCTAATCTCGCAAAAGAACACACCAAACTTGATATATGCAAAAAACACCAAATTTTCGTCTTCTATTTTCCACGATGACTCTGGTCGAAACCACACCAGAACACCAAGGAGTGAAGATGGGAGTGTTTAAAACCTTCGGGATGATATTGCAGTCCGTTTCACTTCCAAACAGGCCACCCTAGAAGCGAGTTAAAATTCCTTTCCCGCTAATCAAAATGGCGGCGTAAGAATCCCACTCCGAGCTTCTTGTATCAGCGAGACCCTCGTGCAAATATCACATGCTCTAGGCGATTGCATCAATACTCAGACCACCCTATACAAGGAATTGTGTGATTGGTCGATAGAACAATAAGCGCCATCATCAGACAAAGGCAACCAAGGAGAATTGATTGTTTCATCGGAGAAAAGCAAAGAATAGGATTTCCTGTGCGTGTTTCGAACACACCTCCTTCGCGAGCGATATCGCGTAGGGCGCGAAATTCTTCATCGTCATGAAATCTGGAAGAAAAAGAAAAGAAGAAAGCTTCAATTCGAAGATAACAAGAATTACGTAGTAGCTGATATTGAAAACCATTCATGGGAAAATAAGGAGAATTGTGCTCTCGCAACGATAAACGAAGCTGGCACGGACTTCGATCAGTGAATTCACCACCTCGGAAAAGAGAGATCGAAAAAAAAACAAGTTTATTATGAATTTACATTAAAAGCACTGTTTATAATATCGCACCTTCTACAAGTCGAGAATCGAGCATCGAACGATAAAATAATAAATATTGAGTTCGTTCGATGAATTTTCCTGCTACAAAGCTTACGTAATTACCGTAGCGGTTTTCGTATCGGTGCTATGCTGATATTGTCTTTTCAAAAAACGATATTAAAGAATCAGAGTTATTATGATATTAATTGTCACTCCAAGTTAAACGTTTATCAACCAGTGGTTTTGTTTTGGCATCAAAGTACAACAGTCACTTGTTTTTCATGATTTGCATAGCTGACCTACAAACCGGAATTAGCCCGGCAGGAGTACGTATGCTATGCTGTAACGCGTCTCAGTTCCTAACCAAACATTCTCTTTGTTTTCGTGGAGAAGATACTTAAATAGACATTTAAAAAAAATACATGTCTGGATACTTCCGATCCTAGACTGAATGAAAAGCTACCACCCTTCAGTAGAAATATTTAACAACATTTTTTGATGAGAAGAGAAACTAATTTTAAATGGCAAGCTCAAGGTTACTATAAACCGACGGTTACTAACATCCAACAAAAGAAAACAAATTATTCAAAAACTTCATGTAAATGAGAAGTTGAATCCACTTTCAATGATTGACCCGCTTTGGGAGTATCTTGCCTGCCTATGTGGTGTCCAACAGGGCATAAACTGAACTTCTTTGGAATTTGAAAGTGGGTACTTTAAAGGAAAGACTGTAAGCTGTTAACACTTCCCTGAATTAGTGTAATTAATACCCATGGTATGTCAAAAATAATCACCCTTACTATGAGGAAGTCTGGGAATGATCACAAAAAAGGTCGCATTTTAGCAAGGTCTATGCATAAATACAAATGTCAAGAACTAACCTGCCAAGACAGCTTTGTGTTCACTCTCACTTTGCAGTCAGCAACTCCACTTTTTGTCTTAGTATATTTTGGTGATTACATCCAATTAAATTCAAAACAACATAATTTTATATATGCCAGGATATTTTTCGCAAATATTTAAGTTATTAAATATGACATAAATATTTCAAAAACATGATTACTTTTATCCACACATGGATGTTTTAAACAATAGAGCACTTTTTCTGTGTTTATACAGCCTCATCTAAACACGAGGAGGGTTGGGAGAATTCGAGACAGTTATGCAAACCTGAGATGTAGTCGAGGGTTTACATAACTTCCAAGAATTTTCCCAAGCCTCTGGGTTTTTAGATGAGGATATATAAACACGGAAAAAGTACTCTATTGCTTTTCTAAAATAATTCTCAAAAATATGCGCGAATGTAAAACGTCACAAATGTGTTTGCATACTCTCATCTAAACACACCTATTGATCAATGAGAGCGCACGTAGTGGCTCAATTATTTTATAAATATATATGTTATATTCTTTTCCTTCCCTTTGTACTTAAATATGGCTTTCCTTGCTTAATCTATTTTATTGGTGACTAAAAGTGATTTGTGACTTTGTAAGTCGGTGAGACTAAGATCTTTTCTGCAAGCCAAAGAATTTCCTTGTACTTTGAAAAGGGCATGAAAAAAATTTGACACAGAAAGACCCTTGGAATATTTTGGCTAAAATTCTCCAAATAAGCTAATGTGCCTTGAAGAAATATGCAACACACTCTTTTTGCAAAGCCATCCAACAGATATCTACATTTTCTCATTAAAAGAGCTTAGAAAGGTGTGTAAAGGTAAGCAAAATAACAACCTGCTATGGCTTTTCATTACACAAATATCATTCCCCACTCTACCCCCGTAAGACGTTTTAGTCACGCACTACAGACACGTACCAAAACCTGTCTATCGACGCGATTGCGAAAATTTTTCACACATGCCCGCTTATGATCTATGTTTTTTTCTGACCAAGAGTATGCATTCCCCTAAAATTGAAATCATCTTTCACAATTGGATCACCCGGGATACAAATCCGTGCAATGCGAAAACTGTTGAAATATGAAAAATAAAAGCAGCGAAAGTTCTGAAGAAATTTATGTCTGATCGAGTTGTGCGTGACTTCTCTACTGAAAGTCTCTTGTCGGGTTATCGTACCAGTAGCTTTTCTTAGAAACCAAAATAACTTAAAACTAGCCTTAAGTCTTAATAAAAAATGAAAACTAAGTTCCATCGAACAAACTCATACCTTGGAGAAGGGAAGGTCCGAGTTTCGCCAAAAGCAGCTTTGTCTTGTCCCCAGTCCAATCGCTTGCTACCCTCATAATAACAAAACCAAATTCTTCCATTTTCCTCAGATCCCAACATCTAAATTTGTCAAATTCGGCTATCTCTTCCGTTTCGACAAAAATTACTCGAAAACAGACATGTTCAAGCATAGTGCTAAATATTTTCTTTCCAGCAATCAAAGAATATGCCTTCGTCTGCACCGATCAGGTACTCTTTTTTTTTAGTCCAAAAAGCTCAGTAGCCTGGCCTCTCTATACAAATCCATATATGGAATTTATTCTTAAGGGACGGGTCGGTGGGTAGACTAACTTTCTGCGGAATCCAACTAAAAAACTGCTCATTTAAACGTTTCTGACAACTGAATCAAGTTATTTTGGAAATCTTGAGTAAGGCACATTACCTGCCTAGGCTGCTGATCAGTCGCAGAAAGTAATTAGTTTATGGAATGTCTATTCCAGGAAGGTTATTGGAAATTGCGAGGGGGAGGGAGTACTTATAAAGGAAACTATGAGGCTAAACTAGAATTTCCAGAGGAATGGGAGGGTTCAAAACAAAAGTCTTCCATGGGAGGGGTAAGGATATTTTCTGCAACAACACAATACTAAGGAATTAAAGTGCTAGTAGAAAGAAGCCAAATCAATCTGGAACATTTTAAAACATATCAAATTAATATAGGAAAGCCCAATTTTTATAGTGCATAATAGTTATTTTATTTTACACAAATTATTTGTGTAAAATATGATCCAGAAAATATCATACCCCTCCGTGAACAGATATTTGGTTAACCACCTTCCCCTATGGTCTGGTTCATACTTTCTGTTAAAAATTTTGGCTTGTAAGACCCCTCCACCTTGAAATTTCTAATTACCCTGCCTGCGATGGGTATCAATATTTTCTGCAACCACATTTGGTTCCTAATGACAATGGTTACAATATTCCTTCCTGTAAGCATTTAGATCGAGTGTTCTTTACTGGGACAGCTAAGAAAATAGAAAATACTATTGTGCGACTTTATATATTTGAATGACTGCCCTTTAACTTAGCAAAGTTTCTTAAAAACACTGATTTTGTACATTGGCATCCTGCCACCCATAATTTTATCATCAATAGAAACGACAAGTAAAAACTGTTCCTAATTCATGGGAACATACATAACACATTTAAATGGTACTATAGGTAAGCAGACCGTTATTTGTAGGCAGGTATTTGCAGGTCACATGGTGGGCTCTCAGCCAGTGAAAAGGAAATAATGTATCAAATGATAATTTTCATTTGAGGCCTGACTCCATAGCTTAGCCATGATGGCCGACAGATGGATCATTAGGGTTTGAGCACTGACAGAACTCATAACAGACTTCTTCGCAAGAGCTTAAATTGTAAATCATTCAAAATAGAAAGCACCCACTCACTGCCTAAGTTGAATTGAGAAATACAAGATTACCTGCAGCTCAGGCAAAGTCACAAGAGAGTGGGAAAGGAATAAGGGTGGCAAATGGTTTTTGTGTGACTTGTGTTCGTCCCAAAATTAGCAGCGTGACCGAGAGCAAATTAGCTGTGTGACAGGACATCACAACGTGATGTGTGATTTGCTATTTTACAAGCATGTGATGTGTGATTTACCAATTAGATTTATGTGATAAGTGAACGTGCTTTGAACTAGAAGGACACCATTAATTTCCAGTAAATAGAGTCTTAAAAAAGATCAATAAATCGTGGCAGACGTGACACTATTTTCTGGTCTTTTTTGTCCTTTTCTTGACCTCTGATGCCTTTCTTGATCTTTGTGGACCTTCATGGTACTATAGGTCCAAACAATTGTGACACAATAGGAATAAGTCAATTATTTAAAATAGTTAAACTTTGAAAAGGACTATGAACTTCAATGTTATTTTTGCCCATATGTCAACAAATAATTTTTGACAGCGTTATCGGAATATTTTTGGAATATTTAAGAAAGCAAAATTGGCGATGTACTTACTTCTTTTTACATGACGCATGATTGGTGAAAAAAATTCTCATGATAAATGATTTTATAGAAAAATTCAGCATGATGTGTGATTGGTATCACCCCTTGCCACCCTCAGGAAAGGAACATATGCGAAGGGCAGGAGGAACTGGTAAAATTCTTGCACTCTGAAACCTAAAGTACCACTTGGATAGGCTAGTTTGGTAGATGTTTTGTAAATAAAAACAGAAAGCACAACTGCAATGATCTGATCTCTTCAATTCACAGAAGTATATTATCATAAAAAGTACTGTTTTCCTTTACTTTTTTTGCAAATTATCTTTATTCAAAATCATTTGAAACCACCTCCTAGAAAATATTAAATAATCTCAATAACCTTGCACAAAATGTCTTACTCCTGTCGTCAATAACATCTGATCTACTGGCTACCTACACACTTCAAAATATGCAATTTCAAATCTAAATAATAGTTTAATATACTACTCTCCACCTTGATGGTTGTTCACATTTTCCAATTTTTTTATCACCACAGAGACAATTAAAGGTCTTGTCACCATGGAAACCTAATACGTCTCTTTCTTCATGAATACGAAATGAAAAAGTAGATTCACAGGTTCCAACAAAGTATTGCGCATGGGCGCAAATCCACTGATCAATGATAGCAACGCCACCATCACGGTATTTTTTCAAAATTTCATTTGGAGGGTCATACTTCACAAGGGGCAGCTTGCTCTTCAAATAATTTACATCTGGAAAACAATGAATTATTATTGTTAGTGTTGTCGTCTGTTATTCTTATTTGTGTCTAATGGACTAAGACTGAAGAACTTGAGATAATATGCTTGAGAGCAGATTGACGAAGTGGGTTATAAATTGACTGGCATAAGAATTAAGGACTGACTAGAGTTGGTTGTAAAAATGCTTTGAATACTATTGTATTGGGAGAGCATAGACTTCCTACATAATAGACCAACAATGTTCATTGGCCTATATCATCAGTTTAATATTTCCAATCAATTGAGGGAAAATATTGCTTGTCTAGAGTTTAAAGGAGGTTCTGCTCATCAGGGTAAAAACTAAATTCTTCCAATGAAGGATTAGTTAAAAATGATAGTTAGATTCCCACTACTGGTAAGTTAGGTCTTTTAAACCCTTTCGTCCCAAAGACTGAACTTAACATTACAGTTAAAAAACCTTTAGACTGTTCACAGTTGACCGGCCGCCATCTTGGTCTCTTGATGCAAGGGGAGAGTACAAAATGCCAATGGGTAGAGGCAGTGGGGTATTTTGTACTCTCCCCAGTTTTGCCCGCATCAAGAGACTAAGATGGCAGCCCATCGAACTCAATGATCAACGTCTACAAACTCACAGAAAAATAGGGGACTGTGAACAGTCTGTGGATAGACCATAGTGTGAGACCATTTAATAAAAGGAGTGGCAAATGGTCTTTCAAAAACCCATGTGTCTTGCAAAATTTTGGTTGAATTTTATGGGTCTCGCAGTCTCATTTTTTCGTTGCTTTTTTTGCATCTCGCAGTCTCGATTTTTTGCAAGACTATGACAGTCTTGGGGCGATTGTTTTTTTTTATAGTTATATCTAAGTGATGTCTGAATGTCTTAGAACCTGAACGTCTAAAGCTTGCATTGAACTTTGAAGTTTCAGTCTCCCAATTGAAGAAGTCAAAATGTATCAAGCTCGCAAACAAAAATGCTAGTCTCACCTTCTCGCAAAACCTTGCATATTTAACCCCCAATGTGGGTAACCATTCAAATGAAAGCTGATTGGGCAAAGATTTGTTGTAGATCATCTGTATGTTTTGTGTCTTATGAAAATTGAATGTAAATGTTTTCATTCACAATCTCCTTATTTCAGCACTCTTGAGAATGAAAGGGTTTCATCCATTTCAGTCCCAAGTCTAAAACTTCTTTTTACGGAGAGCCATACAGTTCTTTTAATGTCAGTTCCGAGAGGTTGGTGGTCCATTATCACTTATTTTAATTCATGAATTTCTTTATGCTTTTCAACTGTCTGCTCGATAAAATTTGGTGTTCTAATGAGAAAATGGATTTCAAACAGTCCTAGAAATTAAAGATGATTTCCAGTCTGCACTGTGCACTCTCAAGAGTTTGTTTGCATGTTTTGTTGTGTTTCATGTAGCACATCACAAAATGTAAACATTTTGCAACTACTTACATGAAGTAAATTCAAAGTTTAAAAAGATCCGCCAGTATGGGTGTGAAGCGGTCCAAGTGTTATGCTTTGTCCTTTTTCATATCACTTTATGAAACAACTTCGCAGCTGTAAAAATCAATGAAGCTGTTGGAAAAAGAATTTGAAAGGCCTCAAAGATAAGGGAATGTGGTTTGTAATGAATACCGGTAACATTGATTCGCATTTCATCAAGTGGGAAGTTATAATGTTTATAAATAACATTAGGGTGCTGAGACTCATGCGCAGTACGGATTGGCAGTCATCTTTAAAGGTATTTAGCTGCCAAAAGTGATAGAAAATCACCTTCTTTATCTGCATCTGTTGCAAGGAAAACCATCTCCAGTTTTTCTTTTTTGAGAATCTCTTCAATCTGTTTCACAGCATTGTCTAGTGATGGGACACCATCAGGGTGGGCATATAGGAAATCAGCCCTCCTCATGTGAACAGCAAGGTATGGGCCTCCCTTAGCTGTTCCTTCCTTTTTTTGGTTCTTTGTCCAATCGGCATCCATGACAGTTGCATCTCTCTCATCATCTGATTTTAACACTTCTCTGCGAAACTTATCTCCTTCTTGTCTTAAGTGTTTAGCAAACACAAGGCTTCTTCTTGCCTGTGGCAAACATTAACTCAGATTGATCAACATCTTGTTTGTTCTTATAATACCAAGATATAGTATACCAAAGGTATAAAATCTGCATATAAGCCTAGTCAGGCACAGGTCTAGAATAAACGGTGACTCATTCTGAAACAACAATCACCAAAATGCTTAATATCTTAACTCCCTAAAGCCCCTTTTCTTGGGTTTGCCAGTCATTCTGAAAAATCTGACCAATTTCCATAAAATGGTGGGAGCCAGTATGGATCTGCACCTGCTAGGGGCTCATTAGGCCGACAAAACCGCCTAAGGGAGACATGACCTACTGTGGGATAGTGTCCTGACACACCAGCACATAAGGGCTTCCTTTGTTGTGAGGTTGCAGGGGTTTATTTTAGGGTTCTAAGGATAAGGAGTCAAATCAATCTTTTGCAGTAATAAAGGTAAATTCTCAGAAAGACCATATTGAAAAATTAAGGGTTACCTTGTAAAACTCCACCTGACCATAACGGATATGCATAACCTTTTCAAATCTGTCAACAAACACAGACCTGAAACAATAAAAAACATCGGAAAAACATAAGTTACTGTACCTCCCAGTAATCCTTCTCTCCATAAATGATGTGCAACACTTCCTCAAATCTGTTTACAAACACCGATCTGGAATACAGTGAAAAAAATAAAATACTTAGAGAGCCTGTGGATTGTACAAGTGATAATAACATACTGATGACTGAATACATGGGAGTCCAGAAATTAATTGAAAAGTCCATGAATGAATAATTAACAACACCTCCAGCACTACTTTCTAATGTGCTGAAAAGATGGTTATGCAGCACTACCCCTCCCTGGTTTTTCTCAACCACTGTGCACTGTGTACAAGAAGCCATTATTGGTGCAGCCAAGAATTGTGAAAACAGGAAAATGCTTAGCTGTTGTTATTATACTTTTTAATAACCATTATATGCCATTGTCATACAAAAACAGTCTCTCAAAATCTCTTATGCCTGGCTCTCTTGTCAGATGAAAGATGGAAAATGGTGGAGCAGAACCTTTCATGGATATCCTATGATAGTATCTGGACGAGAAAGTGACTTGCATCTTTAGGCTGTTCAGGTTTTTCTAATTATTTTTTTTGCCCCTTTCCTTTTTCTCCTTTTCTTTTCTTTTTGCAGCTGCAGTAATTGACCTTCTACTGGGCTTGCTTCCAGTTCAAAAATTTCTGAGAAAGCATCTTTGAGACAGGCAATGTTTACCATGGAGTTTACCAAGTGTAGTCGCAGGAAATTTTGCTGCAAGTTTTTCACTCAAATTTCTGAGCATTTGCGTGCATATCTCAGGCTCCATTGTACCTTGGGTTCCAGAGGATATTTTTTCTGATCGATATTTTGCGTGCGAAGCCGCGTTAACGAGGCGCAAAGTGCCAAGGAGAAAAAAATAACCTCTGGTCACAGGGGCACGTAACCTCATTTCCATGAAATTGAACTGGGTCACCGATTGGATACTCCCATGTCCGTTGTTCGATGTAGCCAATCAGGACCATTGTTATATTGCTAATTCCCTGCGGACATGGGAGTATCCAATCTCTGACCCAGTTTTGTATTTATTTTATTTTTTGCCACACACAATAGAATAAATGAAAATACATGGATTAAATAACAATACCAAGAAATTACAATGATTAGTTAATTACAGATATAGTACACATATAGATATATAAAAGTACAAATATAAGGTTTAATACAGAAGTAAAAAAAAAAAAGAAAATATTTGAATAAAGAAAACAAAATGGCGAGGGAACCTAAAAAGAAACCACAGGGCTTGTAGGCTTAGGTTCCCTCTCGAAAAGCAAAAGGTGATTGAATTACAGTTATTACAACAAGTATGACAAGCCTTATTCAGTATGAGAACAGAGTTAATAAATCAGTTTCTGAACTAATTTCTTGCATGGAAATGAGGTTGAATGCTCCTGTGACCAGAGGTTATTTTTTTCTCCTCAGCGCTTTGCGCCTCGTTAATGCGGCTTCGCCGCGAAATAGCAATCAGAAAAAAATATCCTCTGGAACCCAGGGTAGTTCCATTGAGCTGATCTCTCTGATCTGGGTATCATTGGAAAGATCTTTTCCTCCTGCTGAGCTTGAGTATAGATGATGCCAATTTTAATCAAAATTGATGACACCAGAAGTGGAACAAAGGCGAAGGCTTGTCACGGCCGGCACGGAAGTCGATGGGTTAAAAAGTACTCCATATGTTGCCTTAAATTGAAACCCAGAAAATAATTTCTCTTAAACCCTTTGGTAACTTTTTTTATTAAAAAAATTATAATTTTCAGGCTTTATGATAATAAAATTGCAATTCCATAGAAATGAAAAGAATCAAATGGGATCTTCTTTGATTTTGTTGTGTGATATCATTATAATAATCATATATCAATATTAGAGGCAGTCTCTCAATATATTGACTAAAATAACTTCAATAATGCCATACAATGCACATGAATTAAATAAGAACCATTAACTTTGAAACCTATTTTGAGGTACTCTTCCACCCGTTGTGACTAGTCATAACATACCAGTGAAAAACAAAGAAGCTGACACGTGGAATTGAATTCATTTCAAGTCCCTTTGATCCTTGAGCTATCAATATAAATAACTTAATTTCAATGCGATCCAAAATCCAACATGTAATGCACCCCAAAAAAAGGTGTGAATAAAGAAGTCAAATTAAAAATAATCTAACCTTGATTTGGTCTTTTCGAGGAGCGTAGGAACTAATATGGCTGCGGTACCCTGGACAGATAGGCATTTAAATTTACGCGCGAAGACATCGTCCATACCCCAAAAGTACCCGCGATAAAGGCCGTCCTCATCCTTGTGGTAAATAGGTCTGTCAATGCAATCTCTATCATCTATTTTTTCTTCCCAATGCCCGTCTTTCCAACCCTCGACGTAGCCCTGTAAATAGAGGATTTCGTCTATAGCCGGCTCGCCGGTTTCTTTGACAAAATCTTCGAATTCGATGACAGGAACGTATCGGTTCAAGCTTTCCAGGTCGAAAAATGTTCGCCAAGGGAGGGCGTTTTGTTCGATCGGGGATCGCCAGTGGTACAGTTTTCTCCATGGTGGAACGACAAGAACCCAGTCCTGCTTCTCTCGTAGGAGTTTCATCATATTTGCTACCCTCATGTACACATCACGTCTAAGGTTGAATCCCTCTCCGGGATTCACATCGTAGAGTAGGTACCTCTTATTGTCTGATTGTGTTTCATTGTTTGCATGCAATGAATCCACATTAAGGCCATGCTGACTTGAAGGTTCATATGTAATATAGTCGTCATCTATATCTTCGCTGAAAACAGCTGACCGGAGAGTTATTGCCAAGAAGAAAACAAGGAATAACTTCCATTCGCCAACCGCCATGTTGGTATTATCGCGGGAAAAAATAGTATTGGCTGGGAGGCTGGGAGTACTACATAACAACTCTCAAACCTGATTGGTTAGCAAAACAAGGCTCTCTGTCAATTGTCCAAAAAAGCCAATAATTCGCCAACACGAATGAATAGCATTTTTTGCAAATAAAAATATTTTTTTTATTTTGCATTCAGTGAAATGAAAGAACGATTTTCTTTCATCCAAGTTTATTTTATTTCTGATATTACTGTGCGTGTGTTGACGGGTGGGTTGATGGTAGTAGCGAGCCTCATAGAAAATTGACAAGGTGATAGTGAGTACCGTATAAAGAAAAATAAAACTGATCCAATGAGATCTTAATAGATCTAAAATATTAGCCCCCTTTCCCCCCCCCCCCCAAAGCAATGATGAAGGCGCGATGGAGCAAAAAACCGCGCCATTTTATCATCATTGAAATTAGAGGGAGGGGTGGTCCAATCCAAATGTTCCGTGAGCCCTGGGACTTTTACGTCATGAATATTCTGCGTTTAGAACATGATGTCATCACGGCCTCGATGTTATTAGTATGACGATCAAGCTTCACTCAATAAGGAACACTAATAGCCTTTTAGCGTATTGAGGTTTATACGAAAATGGACTCTAGAAAACAACCAACTGTTACTCAGGCAGCTCCTTCAGTTTACCCAGGAAGTTATCCAGTGCAACCAGGCTATCCAGTGCAGCCGGTGATGCAAGGACAACCACCAGGGACCGCCATCATTCACACACAGCCTACTCAACTTTTGGTGGGCATGAGGTTCTATGAAAACCCCGTGGCCATGACGTGCCCTTACTGTCAGGCTAGCATTGTTACAGCCACTACATACGAGCCTGGCACGTTGACTTGGATTGCTTGTGGTGGTGTGGCGCTTATGGGGTAAGCTACATTGTGTATAGCTTTAATTAATAGCTCAACAAGAAAGTGCTTGCAAATATTTGTCAACAATCGACAGCGATGAAAGCAAGTTAAATTAGCCTTTAATGAATACTGTGATGTCAGCTCTTAAAATTGAAATCACGATTGAACGAGCTAGTGATCGTTTATTTTATTCTCAAGACTCCAGCAAGATCGAGCGCTGCAAGAATGTCGAAACACAGCAAAACATAAACTTCAAGCTTAAGTGGTTTTCATTGAAGTATCGGCCCAGCGGGTTGAGAGTTTGAAACAGTGATTCTATCTTTTGAAACTGTGGATGAATCCTTAGTATGCTGCAATTGATTCCAATGAAACCATTGAACGGTACGTTTTTCCTGCGCAGTGCTACCTTGTTAGAGGAAGTTAAAGCCTGGTTCACACTTGTGCGATAAGCATGACACAAACGACATAAGCACAAGCATAAGCACAAGAAAAAAAAACATGTTCCTTTTTTCTTGTGCTTATGCTTATGCTTATGTCGCTTGTGTTATGCTTATCGCACAAGTGTGAACCAGGCTTAACGCTCCATGAAATTAACGCGAATCGTTAAAATCGCGTTAATTTAGTCGGGTTAACTTTGTAGAGCGTTAATTTCCGCGACGTTAATTAAGTACGGTGTTAATTTCCGCGCTCTTAATTCCCAGTATTTTAACCCCAATTTTGGAACCTGTCCAGACATTCTTGACACCTAAAAAACATTAACTACAAAATTTATCTCTTTCCTTTTACCCTTAATTTTTCATCCTTCACAAAAGCTAAGGCAAAGGTTTACAATATTTCAAGTTCATCTTCATCATTACCCCTCTCAGAAGTGATGTCAATATCTTCTCCTTTGATTTCAGCCATGATAGATTTCAAATTGTCAATGTAGTCTTTCTCGACAGAATATGTTCTCTCTTTCAAAATCACCAGACTTCTCGCATTGCTCCACTGGACAGAAACGACCAATTTTGTCGAGTGCATGGCTTAGTTTTGTTCAGTTTTGAATTTTTTTGCGTCCAGTGTTGAAATAAATTTGTTCCAGTTGTCACCACCAGCTGTGTCTTGCATTAATTTCCTTTATTGTGAAATTCTACCTCTGTTAATTTTCTTTATTCGAAAGTCGTTTCTATAAATTTGCGTTAATTTAAGTCACGTTCATTTCCTATACCTAATAAGGTATATTTTTGTTTACAAATTAATTAATAATTCAAAAATATAAAGAGGACATTACACGAAGGCGCGAAGATATGAATTTTAGTTTCCAGTGACAAAGACAATAATTCAAAAGGAACAAGCGTTGCGAGTGAGTAAAACAGTGAAACACTTTGTTTTGGCTCAGCTTCAACAATTTTGTGGCACCTGCTGTTATTCTGCAGCTGCACTAGTCTGTGAACAGCTGCCCTTCCCCTCAAAAAATTGGGAAGAGAGATGTCTGTGTAGCGCCATAGTTAATTGTGTTCCGCCCTCTAGGTGGTGTCCCTGGAATGTTTGGAACATACCCCGATTGGTTGTCATACTAATCTGCATTACATAGCACATTTCCCGTCCTTTAATTAGTTAATCAATTATTTTCTCCAAATACCACGCAGGTTATAGACTCGTGTGTAAGCAACAACGTTTGATTGATGTGGTGTCAGAGCGAACAAAGGCGGTATAAACCTAAACATGGAGAAACAAAGAAAGGTCATAAATTGAAAATCAAAAGAGAACAGCAAATGTACAAATGCCTTGAACTGTAAGAGTCGTGTTGGCCTGTCAACCCCACATTCTACACTAATTTTAATTTATGCAAAATAATTCCATAACACTATTAGCCAGCCCAATACGCAGATGTCTCTCTCCCTGATTTTTTTAGGGGAGGAAGTGGCTGTACACAGGCTATAGCTGAAAATGAAATGGGTATTGACACAAACTGAAAAGCAAGGCCCTTTGTATAAAGGTTGTAACATACACATGTCAAGTCCAGCTTAAGCTTGTTGCCTTCATAAAGGGAGAAAGAGATCAAGTGTAGAATAGAAGGAAGGTATTACATGAGACCACCTAAGGGCCTTATGCTGTAATTTCCAGAACAGATCTCTGTAGTCTGGAAAGTCTCTTGGGTCCCTGAATAATAATTTATGGCAATTTTTTAAAAAAAAATAGCCCGTGAGCAGGCTCACCTTTGAGTCATGTGCACGAGCAGCAAAGAGCAAAGCAATCCGGCAAGGTTGTGCTCCAATGTGAGCCTGCTTGTCCTGCTTGCAGGCTAAGTAAAAATTTGTTCTTATTTGTTGTTGTTTTTCTTGTAGTGGTTGGCTTGGCTGTTGTCTGATTCCATTCTGTATTGATCAACTGAAGGATGTTCTCCACAACTGTCCTAATTGCAAACACCAAGTGGGTGTCTTTCGCCGGGTGTAACAACATGCTGGAAAATTTTATAAAATGTTTACAGCTTGTCACTTAATTAGCATGCACATTTTGTGTAAATATTTTATTTAGCTATGCACTTATAGTGGTAGCTGAATTGAGTTTTAGAAATGTCTTTGTTTATTTAAATATATGTTGCGGGTCAAAATGAAATTCAGGTTAAAATGATCTTAACCTAGTTTGATTCTCAATTTCCTTTGTCTTCTAACCCTAATTATTCATGCTCCATGAATAATTAGCCAGGGTAAGGAACCAAGGAATTTCATTTTGACCTGCAACATATACATACCTGAAAAAATACAATGTTTTTCATTCAAAGCGGAAAAAAACAGGAAAAAAGATACTGTTTTCTGTAATTACGTATATTGTAAAATTAATGTTTTCTTTTTGTATTGATCAATATAGCGTGTTGATTGTTGTTGTTTAACCTGGTTTTATTTCCTGTACAAGTCAACTACAGTAATAACCTTCTAGTCAAGGCAAGAATTGGAGAGAGAGAGCAGAAAAGTAATGGAGAAGGGTATCAATGATAAATAGTTAGTAGTTGAAACAAAATGAACTGAGAATTAACAAAAGGAAATTGATCAGAAATTAATACCAGTATGGAAGTTGTGCAGTTAAAAATTATTAACATATAGCTTGTGTCAGATGTATATAATTGCTTATACAACCTACATGATTGTGTTGTTATTTAATGCTTGAATGTAGCTTTGGGTTGAAATAAACCTGCTTTTCACTCAAGCTTCTTATTTTTATCGTCCCTTAATTTGTCTCCTGTGTCTTGTTAAGATATGGTCCTCCTCTCTGCCAAGTTCAACCTTCTGAAACATATGATAGAGATGTTAGAACCATACTGTTTTACACTTATTCTGTTATACAATACCAAACCTTAAAGTGTCCCTATGACCAAATTCTCCATATACGTTTTTTTTTTACATTTTCATACACAATAGGTCTTTCCTTAAGATATCTTGCCAAATAGACCGATTTCGATATATTAGAATTCAGCCTAGCACAATAGACCTCAGCATGAGGCTCTGCGGAATAAACCCCACAAACTCTGTAGTTATTCCCCAGAGCCTCGCACTGAGGTCTTTTGTTTTAGACTGAATTTTAATATAATTGAAATTGGTCTATTTCAATCTATTTAGAACATTAGAACTTGCATTTTTTGGACCTTCATTTCTGAGAATTTACAGCTGCCATTAATTTTCCATGTTCCAAGTCCTGGTTGAGAATTTCAGTAAATGACCTCATTTTCTCAAAATACTGAAATTTGGCAAGATATCTAGGAAAGACCCATTTTGTACAAAAATGTAAAAAAAAACACAAATATGAAGAATTTGATCACCAAGGAGCTTCAGAAAATTTCCATGATAGCTCCATTTCAAGAGAGTAACATTACCTGATTGGTTCCCTGCTTGGCTTTTGCAATTGTGTTAAATTTTGTTAAATTTAAAGTTGTTTGTGATTGAAGGTAGTCCCTCACCTTTTGCACACAAGTTTTGAGCTTTCAAGACATTTTTCTTGCTCTGAGCTCAGGGTTTTGTGACACAATTTCTCAATTATAAATTAAAGGCTTTCTCACAATCATTTTGTCAAATAAATTTGCTATTTTCAACCAAATTGGTATTGACAACAATATGTGAAGTAATTGCATTGAAATATTGACAAAATGTCAGTCAGCTTCATTGAGAGTGCAATCTCATCAGAAAATAACAGCAGTCCCTGGGACTCTGGGAATTTAGCCTAATGAAACAACCAAGCTTATTCTTAAAAGGGTTCTTAGTAACTCAGTGGTAAGAAATGGCTCACAGTCATCTGTGATTTGTTCTTATTGGATGCTTGTGACAGATGATTAATATAAAAGCAGAGCACCATAATTATAGGAAGAGAACCACATGCATGGCTGCAAAACCATGCAAAACTTTTTTTTATGGTCAACTTGGCTAGCGGCATGGATATCGGGCGTGTGCACCCTACATTGAAAGACATCACACAACATGTGCCCGTACTCCAGCTAGCAGGTTGACCAAGTCATGCAGCATTTGTTTACAGCTTACATCTTTGATACTGCACATCCATGTTATGGTCAATTGACACCTGTCAAAACATGATATCCACTGACCAGTATCACATGACCATACCGTGGGCTCAGGTTAAGACCTCATCAAGGTCACATTGTTTTTTTGAAGTTGGCCACGGACCAGGTACTGGTTTTTGATTGAATCACATGCTCCAGCCAGGTTAATTTCAGAAGCTAAATCTATGTAATGAATTGACTTTAAAGGAGCTTGTGTCATACAATTCAAAGAGCACCCACACTCATAATTTCAGACAGACAGATTCAGCTAACGTGTTTGCATTGATCCTTGTTGCCAGCTTGTTTAGATAATGTGATGATTCATTTGGGAGGTTAAATTTGCCACAAGCAACTTGTTACATTTGTAACCTACCAAATGAATCGTCACAACTTGAATTATTGGGTGGCAACAGGGATGCAAACACATTAGCCAAATCAGTTCTAATTGCCTCACACTGCACATTGAGCTTGTTTCAAAATATTATCAAATTGTCTCCCTGAATTGTACAGTATAAACTCCTCCCAGTGAACAGGCCATATTCATATCCTTGGTTTTGGCCTGAAACTAGCTTGCGATGGAGGCTTACGAGGGGGAATATCATTAAAAAGAGATTGTTGCATTTGAAGACTCACTGTATTAGCCTCATTTGCAAGCTAGTTCCAGTCCATTGCCAAGAATACGAAAATGGTCTATTAACCACATTCTCATGACTAAAAATATCAGAGCACCTTTAATAAAAATTTGTTTTCTGCCATCACTTTATTGTTTTGGTTTTCTATAAAAATTACACTGGAAGGTGCTGATTTTAGAAACAAGGTGTTCAAACTCATCAGTTGTATCACTGCAGACCAAACTGGCAGTTAGGTAGCTGTTCTTTAACACTGTTAAATAAAACATAGGCACGCAAGGCGTGCAAGAGTTATTTTTTAATTAAAAGGTTATGAAGATAGGAGCATTTAAGGGAGTGTTTACAGTGACAATTTAGTTAACCCTTTTTACACAACAACACTAGTTTACCGAAAAAAGAAAGAGAAAAAAAACACCTCTGACACATTGACAGTCTAATTTAATTCATTCCCATATGAAAAACAAGTGTCAAATTACCATTTGTAACTAAAAATAGCAAGCATCTCATGGGAACAAGTGGTGATGATTTGCCAGCTCTAATTGAATTTACTCCCTTGTGGAAAACAAGTGTCAAATTACCCTTTGTAACTAAAAAATAAAATATCTCGTTATATTTCCGTGCAACAACAACAAAACAATCGTTACCTGTACCTATTGTAAACGTTCGAACTCTTTCAAATCAAAATAGTCTCGTCTCCTCTAAAACATTTCGTAAGAACTAGAAGCAACGATGCGTGACGTTTAATTGAATTTACTTCCTTGTGAAAAACAAAACTATCAAGTTACCATATGTAACTAAAAATAGCAAGCATCTCGTGGGAACAAGTGGTGATGATTTGCCAGCTCTAATTGAATTTACTCCCTTGTGAAAAACAGAAGTGTCAAATTACCCTTTGTAACGAAAAAATAAAAATATCTCGTTATATTTGCACGCAACAAGAACACAGCAACCGTTATACCTGTACCTATTGTAAACGTTCGAACTCTTTCAAATCAAAATAGTCTCGTCTCCTCTAAAACATTTTGTAAGAACTAGAAGCAACGATGCGTGACGTCTAATTGAATTTACTCCTTGTGAAAAACAAAAATAGCAAGTTACCTTTGTAACGAAAAATAAAAACATGTCGTCCATTTGCATACAACTACCTCACGCACTGTTTCATACCTCAAGGCTCATCTCTTCCGTAACTAAAATCCTAAGCCTAACTCACAGAAAATGCCGAAGTAAACCCGATATATGAATACTTCCTCCTCTTTTATAGAAGAATAAATATGGCAGTTCTGAACTGTATCGGGATCAAATCTTCTCATATACCATTTACTTTTAAAACAAGAAATTTGATTGGCTGTTTATAGTAGATCCGATCTGATTGGTGTGACATACATACATCTCTCACTGACTCACTGACTCACTGATCCATTGACCTGTCCACAACATACTCGTCGCGCCGACTAAGAGATATTTTTTTACAAAAAAATAACTCAATAAATTACAATACAGAAGAACCCCAGTAACTCGAACTCTAAAGGGAAACGAAAAATAGTTTCAGTAAGCAGTGGGGTCGATTGAATATTCAACTTTCCATGTTAATAATTGATAGTTTACTGACTTTTCACCACTTCAGTATACAGACAGGAGTACAGTGCACTTAGTTAAAATCAAAGTGCTGTAGTATTTTGAGTGTTTTTGCCAATTACACGACAAGAAAAGCTAATGGGGTGACATTGGTGGTGAGTTACATTAACCAGAATTCAAGTTATCGGGGTAAATTTTGATCGAGGGAAACAAAATTAGTTAGCAGGGAATTGGAGTTATCTGAGTTTGGGTTAACCGAGTTAAGATGACTGAAAAGTAGGGTCAAATTCAAGGGATATGGGACTTAGTTCAAGTTAGCAGGGGAGTTGGAATTATCCGAGTTCGAATTACTGGTGTTCTACTGTATTAAGAAAAGAAGGCACATCAGCCTTAGCTGGTGTTCATGTGGGTCCTCTATCCTGGTTGAATTGGAATTTGGAGATGTTGGCTTTTTCTGAGGGAGGAAAACAGGAGAACCTGAAGAAAAACCCTCAGAGCAAGGTGAGAACTAACACATGACAGCAGGCCACAATCGAACTCAGGCAACATTGGCAGGAGGAGAGCACTCTTACCACTGCACCATCCCTGCTCCTGTTTACTGTGCATTAAGACCAAGGGAAGAATATGAATTTTAACACCTTTATTTTCCTTCTCCACCTATAAAGCTAAAAGTTACTTGTGACTCATAATGATTCCAATGTTGTAAGAATTAAAACTTCAAAAAACAAACAGTTAATAAAACATGATCTAATGCTCACAAGCACTCCTAATGAAGCACACATTTCTGCCAATTTTTCAGGATTATTTAAGATACCATAAATTAGAATGAAAAAAAAATTGAACTAAAACTCAACTGAGGCAAAAAATATTAACAATAAGGAAGTCAAAAGAAAAGTCTTCAAAAATTAAATGAATGAACTTCAACGTTTGCTTACGTCAGTGCAAAAACTTGGAAAATTGTCAAATGCAACTTTCACTTCTACTCTTGGTGTCACATTTTCCGTATGTGGAAACTTACCATTACAAATCTTCTAATAACAATCTCAAGATCAAATGGACAGGGTTCATGCAATACTACTGGTTGGTGTACAATTATGAATAATAAATTGCTAACAACCCTGAATTTAATAAGTTATTCCAGCAATTGCAATGGCCCTGATGGGCCAAAAGGGCTACGGGTCTAATTGTTAATTAGCCCAAAATTTGATACAACACGCACAGGATTATTACTAAATTTTGCAAACTGTTCACATCAATTCTTAATTTGGATTGTGTTCAAATTAATATTGGTTAATTCAGTTCAGCACAGGTATGTGCATAACAATAAATTATTTATCATGTAACACAATATTATTACATTCTGGTCCAATTTGGGCAAAATTGAATTTAAAAAATATTTCTTCAACTGCTAAATTGACTTGGCCTGTGGCATTGTCTTATTTTGTCAGTCCTTGGAGTTTTTCATCCAATTTTTTTCCAAATTGGGCCAGGTTGAGGTGCTATTACATATTATACTAACTCCTCAACATTTAACTTGATTAGAAGATTGAACCAGTTCCTTTCCTTGAACAATTCCTGGCAGTTGTGAGAGTGAATACTTCTTTCAATAACAATAAAATGAACACTCATTTCAGCTGTAAGTGGCAATATTTTATGTAGTGAAACAGTTAAAACATGTATCTCAAATTACTGACAATATAGATCTGCTTATTGAACGTAACAAAGACGACACAGAAAACACAGTTTTCCAATTCTTTGTCAATAGTCAGTATTTCTTGAGAATAAAATCCCAGAAAGGAACTGGCTGACAGGTTGTTTTGGCAGATGGTGGTGGTGGGGAGGGGGAACTTTGTCACTGAACTTAATAAATCGTTTTGTTACTTTATGTACAAGAAATAACTTCAAAACAACTGTTAAGAACACCATCTAGCTTTCATAAGCTTTGCATTTACAATTCTTCTGTTTTTTGTAAACCTTTGAGCATTTACAACTGGTTTAATCTATAAAAGTATCTAAAATGGCACCTCTGTCAAATGATCACTGAATTTACTTGAATGAGAAAGTACTGGCCTTGACTAGGAGCCACCTTTGATTGAGTACTGCACATGATGGCAAAGATGTCAGTAAGCAGTGCTGCACCTTTACAAAGATTGCAACCCTTTTTCAAGCAAATACAGCAGTACCTCTCACTCCTTTGCTCACACTTTTCTTTCACTTCTAATAAAATATGCTCACAGTGAGTTGAACATTCTATTCACAATGACATCCTTACAAATACAAGCTGTATGATAAAATGATATTGAGGACAAACTCTGACTAAGAGTCAAAACACTTCAACACTGCAAAAAAATTCTTACATTTCTTCACCAACTACAGCAAAAAATAAATACCAAATTAACATTAATTTACAGTTGTTTTCGGTTAATATCAATACATATGATTTCATACTTGTTAAAGTTAACCTAACCCTGTTAATAGAAGCAGCATATTTTCAACCCAATTTAATGATATTTACAATTAATTATTAACTCAATTAGAGTGATTTTACTTGTTAATTGCTCGTGAAACAGATCCCAGAGTTAAACGCATTGCAAGGTCAAGTAAGAGAATGGAGTTTCAAATATGCAGACAAAAAAATGAAATTACTTTTCTATTCCTTGTACTGCCATTGATGCATGAAGGCCAGTTAGGGTTTGTCTGGCACACTATGTTTGCATTTGTGCTATACACATATGAACTAGCCTTACATCTTTTGATTTGTTTTGTCTGTTGAAGTAAAATCACTCTAACAGCCTTCTTTCAGTTAAAAGGTCCATAAGATCTTTAATTATAGTACCCAAACCAAATGGCTTGAAGGACTAGGCAAAAACGAACACTTAATTCTACAAATGTCACTTATTACAATAAATATGGCTATGTGTTCACTTGCAAAGAGTTTCTCAGATTTAAATAGCTGGAATAACAGTTTTCAGCCCTTTTTAAACAGCTCTTCAACCCAAACATATCAGCCATAAAGTTCAGAGTTGACAATGAAAATAACTTAAAACTTCCTGTGTAGTGGACTGAAAGCTTTACATTTTAATAGTTACATTTATCTTGAATTTTAATATTATTCACTTTGGGCAATTGAAAACAACCTTGAATAATAATAGCTTACTAGCTTCTAACTTCAATTTTAAAAAATCTTCCATAAATATGCTTCTTCAAACTATACTCTTTCAACAATGACATGGAAATAACAGCTTTACTTTTTCGGCGAACAAAATATCTCTACATCATCCAAAGATTTGTTTTTCTGCAGCATTTTCTGTTTCGCTGTCCGTTTTGCTGCAGCTAATCTTTTTCTTGCAGCGGCTCTTTGTTCTGCCTCAGTAGCTTTTACTTCCTCTTTTGATTTTTGCCGTCTCATTGAGCCTTTGCCCAGAGATGACTGCCTTGAAAGTGATGACTGACGGGTTAATGATGATCGTTTAGAAAAATCAGTCTGCAGGCATTAAGCAAACATTTCTATTAATAAAAGTTCAGACCATCCCTCCACCCATTTCAATGATGAAAAAGGTGGCAGATTTTGGCTTTAATCCAAATTCATCATTGATTCCAAAGAAGGGGTGGTTTTATTAAACCGCGCAGCCGTAGGCTGGGCGGTTTCTTGCTCTGCCTTTGGTGTTTTTTTTTTTGTCGGCGAGCAGACCCAAACTCCCACGGCCAATTGTCTTCACCGGATGATGTCATCATCAGCCAATTACAGGCCATTTCTCAGCTCTTTTCGTCATATCCCCCCTCAGGAGGGTTTTGTCAAGTTAGCGAATTAACTGTTTATACAAAAAATTGGCGGCCAAATGGAGAAAATTATTTGGTCCAACTTGGGCCAAAATCCTTCGGCGATGGGCGTCAGGACATTTGCTAGGATAAAGCATCTAATTTCGGACCAGCTGTTGCCTAGTAAGGCTGAAATTATCCAGAGTTAAGCTGTATTTTCGTTTTGCGTGCAAAACAGAACATTTTGTAATCTGGAATGTTTGCATTGTTTCTGTTCACTTTCAAAGGGAATATTCAATGCGCTAAAAAGGTATTACGTCCGGCCATGGAATACGCTGACGATGATAAATGTAAGATTGTGTATAGTTCGCCAGAAGCAATGGTGGAATTTTCTGGGGAAAAAAAGTTAAAACTTAGCCTTAGTGCTCGTCAAAAACCCAGATGTAAAATTTATATTGAAAGGTCAAGGTATTTTTTCATTAGACGTAAACAAAATTCTCCGATTACAAGTCACGCTAAACTCACGCTATGCAAAGAATGTAATCACATACTCCTTTTTTCGTATATTTGCTGAAGGGCAGGAGAGTCACGTTTCGCAGAAAAACCGCATTTTTTTAAAGCGCGGTTTACTACCGCACCGCGGTTCTTGTTTTCATTCTATTCTGACCAAGATTACTATTTTGGTCAATTTAGATTAAAAAATAATCTGGCATCCCCAACCCCTCTTTAAATGATGGCAAAAAGGCGTGTTTTGGTTTTAGTATGAGCTCATCATTTCTTTGGGGGGGGGGGAAGGGTGGTTTTATTTCTCGTTTTATTCTAAGCAAGAAGGAAGGTGGCCTACCAAGGCTAGCACTTGACTTCAGATTTCATACCAGCAAGTAATTGTGACTACTACTACTCCAGGAAAGGAAGCCTAGTCCAATGGTTGGACTGGTTCATCGTTACCTTACTAATCTGCGACAACAAAGTGTCCCCAACACCATGACACAACCCAGTGAACCCCAAACCAGGCTCTAATCCAGACCTCTAGATACGGAGCACAATGCATCAACCCTTTGGCCATTAAGACCAAGTAATGAACAAACACACTACACAATGATGCAATAATAATAATAATAATAGCTGACAATTACCTCATCTGGGGGAGGCTGCGTTTGTATCCAATCATTTTTACGTAATTCGTCTAAGTTTGAAAACATGCTATTTACATCATCGACCTTGCATAAGAAAACAATAATGAGAAAGATATCAGCCTGTTTATATACAAACTACAGGGAAAACACTGCACTAGGACTCAAGTTGGTAGGTGATGGTTATATCACTCGGTGTTCTTATCAGATTTTGCCTTGGGGCTCTGCAGGAACTTCAAGTGGGTCAAAGTTACTGTGACTGATCATCATTTACATGAACCAAGACAGTGGCCGACATCATACTCGAGAATAAAACTGGTTGTTCAAAGGCCTAACAATAGTACTTTTGATGCATTGTTTTCATTTAATTGTACTAATCTCCAGGAAGAAAAACCCGAGATATTTCATTGTTGTTCAAACAATTGTGCACTAACTGCTATAAGGGGGCTCAGATTAATTAACTTTGCCCAACACTAGGTTTGCATATGTCAGTCGACTTTCTGTGGAATTCCTGGATTCATGTTTATGTTGATGTAAGAGAATCTAAGGAAAGAAAAGACATCTAGGGAAAACACAATGAGGGTTATCATTATGGGCTTAGTGGGGTAGGATATTGACCGTTGAACAAAATGTCAGGGCTTGGCTTCTGCTAACTGAACCAACCCACACTTGATTAGATATTACCTGAATCATGACCATATCCCAGAATCCTGCAAGGTCCCCGTTTGTTGGTCTTCTTCCATTTGTTTCACCCACACCCTAACAAAAAAAATAATTCCTTAATCCAGTTAAGTCCAGCTACACTGTGCTGTCAAATATTGGTTAAGACTACTGAGAAAGACATTAGTTAAAACTTAATAAACATATGAAAGGTGCAGTCCAGTCGTCTGGGACAAGTATATTTTCCTATGGGGCAAACAACTTTTCAAGTCCACTTGCCCAACCAGTAAAATTATTTGTCAATCAAGTCATAAAAATGGGAAATTTAAGAGTTACATGTACGTGTCTGAAGAGCAAGCACCAATCCAAATTTTTATCAAGCTCTGCCCTGAAGTTAATGGTATTTACCAAAATTAGTCATTTTTGATCTAGGAAGAGGCTCTTATTATTCAAGGGACATTCAAATTAAGGAACATTGACATGTGTTTATTTCTATTAATAGAAGCTTACCAAATTTGTGTCACATAGTCCTTTGAATTGTTTAAACTTTTTGTTTACTAGGAGCTTGGCCTTTCCTGTGGCTGCCCGCATTTTCCCACAAGCTTTAAGGAAGAAATCAAAGCAAACAGCACATGTTAATAACAACTCCATATATCTTCCCTTAAATGTTATAAAATACATTGCCCAAGGGCTCCCTCTAAAAAAAAAAAAACTCATTCTGTAGTAAGGAAGATGATAAAATTATTTCCCAATATGAAACTGTGTAGTGTTTATCGCTGAGATGCTGACCAAATCATCGGTCTTGATTTTGAAGAAAACTACTCTTTACCTGGGCCAGGTTGTTTGAAAGCTGGTTACCACTAACCCCGGGATTAAAAGTTAACCACAGTTACTGTATTTAATTTTTCTTGTGTAAAACTGTTTTTCACTGCTTGTTTTGTGTAGTATGAGATTTCTCAAGCTCATAAAGGAAGGACAAAAAACCGAAAACCTCACTGAAAAGTTACAATATTGAAGTCAAAATTCTTGCTAATCCTAACGCTTGGTTTTTAAGATAATGCACCTTAAAATTATAAAAAAACATGTCAAAAAAGTGACACTTTCTGATTTGTTTCTAAGTAGCAATGTTCAAATTTAACACACACTCTAATATAAAGTGACCTATCATAACTGAAAGAAGACAGTAGTGAAAAAAGAGTTTACTAATAACTTTGTAGAACTACTGGCCAGCAATTTACTGTACTCAAGAGTCACATGATGGTTAATGTAGTAGTGAATTTATCTCTGTGTCAGGATTCTCTAGCGCTTAGCACTAATTGGTGAAACAAAACAAGATAAAAGTAAATACTATACATTGTCAATACAAATAATAAAACCTACAACCTAAAAGCCTAAATACAAATACAATATTGCTTAATAATACCATAGGGTCTCAAAATTAAATTACAAAGCATAGAATTTCTACAGCCATCCTCAATTAATGCAGTCAGGTCTGTTCTCCTAATTTTAGTCTTGAATATGTGCAGATTACCCTCATCACATAGTTCCTTTGTGAGTTTCGACCAGAGGAAAGGGCCATAGTATCTTAAAGAGTGCTTTCCATATTTAACAGTATTAAAACGAGGAAGATTAAAATCAGAGTTTCTTTAAAAATATCTACTATCACAGTTTGCTTTCAGTGTTAATGATGATTAATGTTGTCCTAAAAGCTCAGAAGCAACAAAAGACTACAGAAAATATGCTCCAACCTACAAATATGATTATAAAACACAATAACCTGCATGTTCCACTAGATACAGTTTAAAACTAAATCACTTTAACAAAAAAAAAAAAACATTTTGATGGAACCTTGTTTCCTGACATGCACACATGTCATGTAGTTATCTTTAAACAAGGAATATATCAACAAGACACATTCTGGTCATGACAACAAGTCAGTAGGTTATTTACAAATTTATTATTTTCATATAACGATGGATGCTTATTTGGCCATAATTTCTCCCCTGTGAGCTCGAGGTGTGTACAAGGTTTGTACTCTTTTAAAACAAGCTGTTAAAATTCCATGACTTCCCATGACGTTTCTGAGTTTTCCATGACCTATGTTAAGCAGTTGTTCTCAAAGTATTGTCAAAACAATCTGTCAAGGTGTTTTCCCACATTATGATGCATAGAATGCGTGCTAATGTTTATTTTTTACTGGAATTAAAACCAGCTTTCTGACTCATCTGTTATTTGATCTTTTTGTCTTTTTATTTTCAGAAAGTATATTGCTTTTCTATGACTTTCAATGACCCACACATCAATTTCATGACTTTTCAGGCCTGAAAAATGAAAGTTATCATAAAATTCTATGAATTTCCAGTTTCCCCATGGTCTGTATGGACCCTGTGTGTAACAACAGATAAACGACACTGGACAAAGCAACAAGTCAACTACCAAAGTCACTATTACCAAGGTCACCTTCTGAATATTACCGGTAAGTGATTTCAGATAAGTGCCTCCTGCATGGGAACATTTCTAGTTTATAATCGACACATGGCAACATTTGTATTGCTATGCCTGACTGTTATTAAAAGAACAAGCCTCCTACAGTGAGGTCCTTTTGACTGGTCAAAATTGTTTAATGAGCCAATTCAAGTCTATTGATAGACTGGTTATTAAAAGAAACCACAGGATCCAGAGAGCAGTCTAATATAGTCCACCGGCTATTTGTGATGGCACTGATGGGCAGTTCTGTTCAAAACGTTTTGGTCACAATGCACAAAGACCATGTCACTCCCTGGAAACCTCCATCAGATGGTTCTAAGTATGTATTTCATTTTAAGTAGGTACCAGTGTAGAAAATCAGATTGCAGTGGGCCAACAGTTTGCCACTAGGTTATACATGTACCAAGCTGAACAAGTACAGTAGATAAAAAGGTACTAGCCTGTTAAAAGTAATATTGATTCACTGAATCATGGCAACAACAATAGGACACTAGACTTGCAAACGTACTAGACAAGCCTATGGGCTATTCACCCGACCAAAGAGCTCTCTACTTCCTTTATGTGCAATATTGTTTGTACAATAGTGGCATCACTTCTTCCTTTAAAAGTTTGTAACCCTGTCAACGAACAAGTATTAGGAATATTAGAGTTGCTGAAAGCTCAGCAATCAACAGCCATAACATTCCAAATACTAGCTGTAAGCATTTTTTTTTCATTATTTACCCAGGTTGTAGTCTTCATTGTTGCAGATAACTGAAGCATGATAACCATACATTTTCCATATTTTTGGAACTTTTTGTTGTGTTCACTTCATGAAAGACCTGTTAATCCTGGTATTGCTCTCAAAGAGTAAGCTATGAAATTCCTCTTCTCACCTATGATCCACTAGTGACAAGTTGTACAAAAGGCGGAAGATTTGTTAAGAAAGTTTATACAAGATGGCCTTAAGTAAATTGAGGAGAAAAACTTAAAAATTAATAAAATGTTAACAAAAAAGACTACGTTATAAAATGATTGCCATTGGTAGTAAAAGAGCATGCTTCATGTCAAGTCTCTATTCTCTCAATTTCTACGAAACAAATTAAATAAACCAAAAAAAATTGGAGTGGACACAGAGACTTCTCATATTGTTTGTTCTGTGTTATCCCTTTTTAGAAATTATATAATGGAAGTTGAACTGCAATATTCCTTGTTGAAATCAAAGCTTTGTAGACACACTTTGTAGTAATATGGCCTACTAGGTAGTTAAATAGTGAGCTCATGCCAAGTTTGAGTACCGGTAATATTGTGTGAAATGCTTGCCACAAACTCAACAGCTAAGTGACCAAAATAGTACAGAGCAGATAAGCATGGCTGTGTATCATTGTGAGCCCCCAGGTTACAAGTTGTTCAAGAGAGACAAAAAAAAGTTAAGATCTGCCTTGAGATAAATTATTGAGATATTTGTTTCAATCTCTCTTGCAAGGATACAAGTCTTCTAGCATAAAATCACAGAAAGACATTTTTATGGATACACTTATTAAGTGAAGCTTTGCATAAATCAAATAATTTGCTTCGATTTAATTTTATGATTTTCCTTCCAGCACACACAAAGTACCTGAAATGTAATACTTTTGAAACTTATCAAGAAACAAAATTTAAAAAGCCAGAATGTTTACCAATGAACTTGTCTTTGGCAATACTCATTTTGGAACATTTTACATCAGGTTCTTAGTTGAAAATATACAACTGTGCCAACATTTCAAGGTGTGGACAGTTCTAGATGCAAACAGCTGATTAAACTTGGAAAATTTCCTCCATCCACTGAAACTCTCCTGCGTCTTTCGTCACCTCATATGCATACACAGTTTACATGATATCTGCCACTTTTTTTGGCAAGCATGTCATGCCTCTTCTGAGGGTAGCTAAGCATGGGTGCTTGTCAAGTAGTTATCAGAGAAATTTAGTCAAAATGTCAGTTTTCAATTGTCCTGAATATATTATAGCAGCTTAAACTATAATACTACAAAACCCTGCCCCCAATAATTAACCTGTGAATATCTTTCTTCCTTTTAAGGATTTTTTTGGAGGGTTATTTCTTCACCAGAGTCAAAATAAATACAAAGAAATTGGGTTGTTTGGAAAATTAAAAAGGACCAAACCACAAAGCTAAAAATTAGCACTGGCAAAACCAGAGTAAACAAAAAAAAGACATCAGAGTTATAAATAGGACAATAAATTTTCATTTGGTCGAATATAGTACACTGTCCCTCTAAAACGAGCTCACGATGCATACAACAAAGAAGGGGTTGGAAATAGTTGAATGCATTTTACACCTGCAAGCAAATTCATAGACGTTCATTGTACATGTTTATAATAGCTTTTGTCTCGCGATTTCTTACCATCTTCTGGTAGTGATTTGTGTGCCATCTCTTGCTCTGTAGCTTGACAAAGCCTTGTTAATCGTTCGCTTTCCCTTTCCATTAAATCGAGGAAATAGCGCCCATCTTTCTCGACGTGATTCATAGCGAGACTCTTTTGAAAACTGTCTGACAAACAGTCCATGTCTTTCTCAGGAGAGACATTTTCCTTGTTGGCAGGAACAGAAGACATTATAGGTCCATACCGTTTTCCTTTGGACACGAATATTACCAACTCTGATCGCTGACTTCCATTCACTAGAATACTATTATTCATTTTCTCACGCCACACACAAAGTCCGATTTGCCGACGCTCAGTGACACGAGACGACACGAAGAGCGTAGAAATATAAACTAAAATTGACGACTGGACTACGGGAAGCAAAATGCGTCACGTTTGTACAATTCGGTGATCCAATATACTGCGGCAAAAATCTTACAAGGTGTAGCCAATAAACGACTTTCAAGAGTGGTGCATTGTTCACCTTCCCTTCGGGCGTTTCGCAACTTGTAGTGAAGGGAGATCTATGGAATTCCGGCCTTGCGGCTCAGACCCCTGCATGTGAGAAATGAGTTAATGCCGTGAATAATTTATCACATTGAAAGACGTACAAACCTAAAAAAACAATGTGGCTACTCAGCTGCGGCAGTATACGCCACCATACGGTTAAAAAATGTTTAACAACATTGATTAATGGAAGACAACTGAATGGGTCGAGACAGCTCTGATACGTAACATCGTTTCCGACCCTATTGAATTCAGAATTTTCTCATTAACCAAACTATTTTGACACCAAAAAGACTTGACGTTCGACGTTAGTTGTTAAGAACGGTTACTAAATGTAATACTTATGTCAATACTTAACTGCCAAGTAATTATACTCTTACCAAAACTCGAAAATTCTGGGAAGCGATGGACAAAAATAATTTTAGGAGGGCGAACTATACACCGGCGAATCGAAAATGTAAGAGGGTTTTGAAAGCTACAGAAATTTCCATATATAACTAACGTTCATTGACCTCAAGATGTCCCCAAAACTGTAACAATCTGAGTCGTAGGTGTCGGAATATATTGTAAGTGGTTTTGAAAATTTTGACGGCCTATTGTCCTTCATTTTACTCGCGTAACGCTCGACTTACCAAGCTGTTTACGACACGACGCCACCTGCACCGACACAAGACCGCATGCCGTCCAAAAAACCTCTTGCTTTAATGTCTTTAATCTTGGGCGATGTCACGAACAGTCTGCGCTGTTTACAAAACAGCCTTATTCGTTTGACCCCTTAAGCAAACTGCAAATAACGACGAGAGATCCAGAACTTTTGAAACGCCTCGTTGAAACTGCCTTCTACGAAGCGGAAACGACGGCACGGCGGTGAAGACCGGGAAAGAACAAAAAGAGATTGGGGCGGGAAACATTTGTTGGGGTGATGGGGGTGGGGAGGGGGAAGTTTCGCGCTTTAATAATGTTAGCGCTGGCCATTCATACAGCCGTCCTTTGACGGGACAGTACATCTTTCTTTTGCTCCAATAATCCATTCACACTTGGTATTTTATTTTTTAATCTGGTATTCGTTTCATCACCACAAACAAACGTCGGAAATGTTGTCTCTTTCACGTAAACTTGGTGTTCTTAAGGTGAGTAGATTTCAAACGATTGAACCTGGTTATGTAAATCAGGCCTGTGTAAGTTAAACAATGCAATCAGTTTTGTTCATTGCTCTATCGGAGAAAATCATGTTGTGATGGTTTTCTTTCGGAAGGTTTCACCATTATTGATTGACTTTGTAAAGCAATAAATATTGTGTGATATCTCCCCATATCCTGCTGTGATAAAGATGTACCAGGATACACAGCATCCTTGTGTTATCCAGAGCCTCTTCTAAGGCATTTTTTACTGACGGTAACAACCATAATGATCAAAGGAAACTGGTTTGTGAGCAGTACCATAAACATCACTTAGCTTATTATATAGCTTATTATAAATAAATAAATAAGGAATTTGCTTTGGCAGATTCGTCAAAGAGACTCTTTGGGCGCTGTTTCCAGATCAAATTGAAATTTAAAGTGTTGGTTTTTGTGGTGGGATCATGGTAACCGGAAAACCCATAGAAAACCCCTTGGAGCAAGCATAAGACCCAACAACAAATTCAACCAACTTATAATGCTGGAGATTCAAATCTGAACAACATTGGTGGGAGGTGAGCGCTCTCACTACGGCAGGGGTAAAACGCCGAATTCCGAACACAGAACGCCGAACACTGAATGCACTGTTTGCTTGCGGTTAGTTTCACATTATGGTTGTAACCGCAAGCAAACAAGAGAGAAACTAACTGCAAGCAAACAGTGCATTAGGTGTTTGGCGTTCTGTGTTCGGCGTTGGGCATTCAGCGTTTTACTATGGCGCCATCCGTGCAACCCAATACAATTTCAATAATCCCGGGGATTGTAAGAACCAAACTGGTTCTTGTAAAGTAAGGAGAATTAAAAAATGGCCTATGATGGATAAGCATTCCATCGAGTAGGAATGATAATGACTGCTCATCACTTCATACTTGGTTCTAAGTCACCAGACATAATCTCTTATAGAGAAAATATACTTAAAGAACAAGTCCTTCAGGTACTAGTAACTTGATTCTCATATTTGTTTATAGTCTTGCTGGGATAGTCTCTTAAGCAACACAACCCTGCAGTCACTTGAACGATCCTCTCTAGTAAGGGCCACTATCTGGACAGGTCAAGAAACACTAGAAGATGATGATCCTGAAATGTGTGACTTGATCAAACAGGAAAAAGACCGACAAGTCAGGGGACTGGAACTTATAGCATCTGAGGTATAATTGTCAAGATAATGCAGCTGATGTCAGATGTCAGATTTAATATTCTTAACAGTGGTTTTATTAAGAGCCGGGCACTGTGAGGATGATTTTGTCTGCCTGGTTTGATAATCTAGGGAAAGTTTTTCTTATAATTAAAGTAGTTCAAAAGGTTTTGTCTGCTTGTGAGAACCAGTTGCCCTCCTGCTGAAAACATTCAATGAAATCCCTGTATGATATCAGTTATGTGATAATAACAAAGTTATTGTTACATGACCAACTGCATAGCAGACAACTCTGGATCTCCTGGGCCAGCCAAACTACACAAAAGATAAGAAGTGAAAAACATCTTTATGCAAGAAAAATTGATACTTCGGTTAACTTTTAATCCTGGGTTACCATTAATCGGCTTTCGCACAACCCGGCCCAGGGTGATAGCTGGGACTTTTTTTTATCCAGCCCTTAAGGTGTCAGATGTTCTCTGGCAACTAAGATCCCTTTTTCATTGGTTGCCTTATAACAGAGTAACATAAAATCCTGCAGAAGTTACAGCTACTGTGGTTTATGATAGTCTGATCTCAAGAAAGTTACATATCTGATACCCTGTGACTGTCACTGCAAGGGATTTTACTACTCAAGATTGATAGAAATGCAAAGAGCAGATACAAGAGCAAGTGCTTTAGTTTTTCACTTGAGGTGAATGTAGGATCGAAATGAAATGATCTTTCTAACCATTTATTGATGTTTTCTTTATATCGTTAACTTTGGGAGGTTTCATTTTAAGATGATTAAATCATTCATTCTCCTTAGCTTTCTTAAATTTGTCATGAGAAGGTGTTATGAAATTGTGATATAATAATTTTTGTTTTATTGTCCTTTTTTGCTTTCCTGGTTCAGAATTTCTGCAGTAGAGCTGCCTTGGAAGCAATGGGATCTTGTTTGAATAACAAATATTCTGAAGGATACCCTGGTCAAAGGTAAATATAATAAAAAATAATAACATGACCAAGTAATGTTTTGAATAGTATATAACAAGTAGAGTAAATTGTTCATATGAACATTTTACAAAAATTATAATTGTAAAAGGTAGGATACCAGGATGTTCATGAGCATGTAATTCTGAGTACTATTCCAGTATAGACAAGGTATTACATGTACTTAGTGCTGTACATCCACAACTTGTAAAAAACAACATGTACGTTTATTATACCCTTGACACTTATTGTATCGTACCTATAATACTATCTAGTAATATAACAAGGACTTGTTTTCAAGAGATAAGGACTAGAGATGTGTGCTCTTGGTAACTCAAAATTTTAAATATCTGCTAACAGACAAAATCTGACATGTCAAGTCGTTGGTATCCATGGAAATAAAATATTTGATAATCACACATCCTGCTGATTAAGAACAATATTTCCAGCTCTGAGACTCTTCACAAGTTTTCAAAGCTGTCTACATTTCATTGTCTATTTATGGTATCTTGTTTCCTGTTGTTCTGATCTGTTTGAGAATCTTATTTCTACTTCATTTAATTTACCTTCATCTTTATTTATTTGTGCTGGTGACAGATATTATGGAGGGACACAAATTATTGACAAAATTGAACGTCTTGTCCAGAAAAGAGCACTGGAGGCCTTTCACCTTGATCCAAAAGAGTGGGGTGTGAATGTGCAGCCATACTCAGGTATAGAGAAGTGTACAAAAAACACTAAACATAATATGCGCACACCCACTATCTCCCAAGCTTGAGTTAAGGTGATACATTTTGGTGTAATACTGTATATTCTTAGTAAACAAATGCACCATCTTTTGACACTGGTTCAAGATTCAATCCAACAAATTAATGACCAGGCCCAGGTTGTTCGAAAGGTGGATAACACTATACACCAGGTCCCAGTTGTTCAAAGGCTGGATAACAATATCCACCAGATAAATCACTATCCAGCAGATACGTGTTAACAAAACAAACCATGCTATCTGCTGGATAGTGATTTATCCGGTGGATAGCGTTATCCACCTTTCGAACAACCCAGGCCAGATAAATCACTATCCAGCAGATAGCATGGTTCATTTTGTTAACGCTTAGCCACTAGATAGCGATTTATCTGGTGGATTGCTGATTGTCAAGGACAAGCAGAAAGTAGGTTTGGTCTTCAGTCTTTGACATGACTTATCTGAGGGACATTTACAATATTCTATTTGCATAAAAACCCTTAGCTAATGAAAATAAATTGACACAAAAGTTTACCAAGATTAAAATGTACATGTACCCATTGACAAAAAATGGAAGGTTCCTATTGCATCTATGCCAACTCGCCTGGATTATCCAGGAGTCAACTGGATACTGACCAAATATCCTGCTCTCCTGTATAGGGCACCAAATCTCGTTGATGTGAAGGAAAAGTACATTTTTCACTCTTATTTTCTAATTTCCAAGGCATTTTAATTTGAGGTTAAATTGTCAGAGCTCTTCTCTTTTAAAAATATTTTTAAGGTTGAGAATGTAAGATTGGCAATCTCACAGATTTCAGGTTTTTAGGTTTGTGTCTCTAAGATATATAGTTCAGCAGATTTCACCATTTTGCAACCATGTATTGTTTCCGTAAAACATTTGTATTGTAATCCTGACACCTGTTAAGGCATAGTAACCTTTGTGAACATCTTAGACAAGCACCTTTATGGCTTTTTGACAACTGCATTCTTTGGATGGTTGTCAAAAGAGCTAGTGGGACTGCACCACTGTTATCAGTGGATTCTTTAGGTGATTTGTGAACAGAGTATCCAGCTTCCAGATTCCACCAAGAATGCATGTGTTTACACTCAGTTTACTTCTACTTTAGGGTCTCCTGCTAATTTCGCTGCCTATACTGGTCTATTGAAGCCACACGACAGAATTATGGGGCTTGACCTGCCCCATGGGGGACAGTAAGTTTTGCATAAACCTTTGTACATTTGTAGAATATTTTTATGTAGTTTCTCAGTTCCAGGCTCAAGCGATTTCAAGTTTTAAAATAAGCTTACTGATTGCTGTAAATTATTTTTAATGTCAGCTCCAAAAAAGATAGCCCAGTGTTCAGAGTGTGTGGGACTTTGGAAAGTCCAGGTTCAACCCAAAATTTTAGAGTCAACAGATGAATTTAATTGCACACTCATGAGACACTGTTATTTGTCTGACCTGTTATTCCAGTTTAACCCATGGCTTTATGACTGACACCAAGAGAATTTCTGCAACATCAATATATTTCGAGTCAATGCCGTACAGACTGAACGTAAGTAGCCTTCAGAAATAATGTGAAAATCATAGGGAATAATGTGTAACAGTAACAGTAGCACCAGCAGGAGGAGCTGTTGTCACAGAAGCAGAGCAGCAACAGTAGTAGTAGCAGTAGCAGCAGCAGCAGCAGCAGCAGCAGCAGTAGTAGCAGTAGCAGCAGCAGTAGCAGTAGCGGAGTAGCAACAGCACTGGTAGCAGTAGCAGTAGCAGTAGCAGCAGCAGCAGTAGCAGTAGCAGTAGCAGTAGCGGAGTAGCAACAGCAGTAGCAGTAGCAGTAGCAGTAGCAGTAGCGGAGTAGCAACAGCAGTAGTGGCAGTGGCAGTAGCAACAGTAATCCATCAGACAAGGTCATTGGATATGTGCTGTGCAGAAGTTAGTTTCAATTGGTGTAGTGTTCGCACACAGTGAAATACAAATCTTAAATAATCCTGTGTTGGTGCTTGTAGACATTAAGAAAACCTTAAGTATGTTATGTACTCAAGATTGTCAATACTTAATTTATAAAGTAAAACATTTGTTTGTTTCTTTTATAGGAAAAGACAGGCTTGATTGACTATGACAAATTAGAAGAAACTGCTCGTCTTTTCCGCCCTAAGATAATCATTGCTGGTGCTAGTGCTTACTCAAGGCTCTATGACTATGAGCGAATGAGAAAGGTACTCGTCTTCTTTTGGACATCTTTCAACTGTTGTTGATTAAAGTTACTGAACTGACAAATTCTTTACCAGTTGTGATGTTAATTTACATACATGCTTTGTTGGTAATGACTGAGTTGTTTTGTACGCCAGATTGCTGATGAGCATAAAGCTGTTTTACTGGCAGATATTGCACATATAAGTGGCCTTATAGCTGGGCAGGTAAGCATGCATCAAAAGTAATATTCATGAATACTCCATATTATGTAGCAGCATGGTGAATATTGGAGGGGGGTCATGAGGAAGGGGGAGGATTCTCATATAATTGTTAAAAATAGAAGGCTTAGTGTATTTTGTCCCTCTTTTCTGCATTGAAGAGAGAAACATGGGACTTTCACTCCAGCACTCCCTTTTCCATCTTTCTGTTTTTCAAGCCTAAGAGAGTACATCTGCGACCATTTTTGAGCAGCTTTAGATCTGCCTCTGTTACATGCAAGTTCCAACATGACAGACAACGGATCCGTGACTTTTTTCCTCAGCACTTGATTCAATTTGTGTCATTCTCTTTATTTTGTTTCTGCACAGGTTATCCCAAGCCCCTTTGACCACTCCCACGTAGTTACAACAACAACTCACAAGACTCTCAGAGCAGTTAGGTACTGACAATATATTTTATTAATTATCCTTAAGTTCTGGCCTCCATAGTTTTCTTATGCATAAATTATAAGCTCCATAATTTATTGTCAGTAAGTAGTTAGGCGAAATACAGAAGTGACAGCCAGTATTAGTCAGGATTATTAAACTCTAGTGTGAAGTAGGCAGGAAATAATTTGGTTTAGGCAGCAAAATTGCCAGTTTTTGGCACATTTTGACAGGATTGAAATGTTTGCCTATCATAGACCCTTTTCATAAATGGCTGCCAATATTATTATGAATTCTTTTGTCTGTATTAAAATTAGCCTTATTAACCTCGTTTCTGAGTAGATAGTTCAAAAGAATACTTACTTTCAAACAAGGTTCATGAGGCTAATTTTAATGCATACAAAAGAATTTTAAATTGGCAGCCATTTATGAAAAGGGTCTATGCAACAGTTACTTCAAAATTTGCAGTAGGTGATAAGTCCCTTTATTCTTTTGCCCTGTAAAACATGCTATCCAGGAATTTTAATTGGAAGGTAAACGGTTAATTTGAATAAATGTTGTTATGCTTTCATAAAAGTCATTTAAAGTACACAGCTGGGTCTTTGTTTTGTCACATATCAACACACTTTTCTTGCGAGATTTCATTTGTTCTTTTGATTCTGTTCTCTCACAGGGCTGGTTTAATTTTCTATCGTGTGGGTGTCAAAGGGATTAACAAGAAAACAGGAAAAGATATCCTTTAATTTTTGTCCATTTATGAAAATGTTCCCAGTAACAGACTGTGCTTAAAGTAACACATTTGGTTCCACAGTGTCATGCAGTGGCCTAATATTTTGCGCATGCGATGATGATGACGAGGTTTAATTTGCAGCTCCGGGGGAGTTCCATATAAATAGGACAGGGTTGATTATTGGAAATTTTCAAAATAATTCCTAAGAAGTACCAAGAACCTAAGTTGTGGGCATGGCTTGAATTTTTTTTTTCACCCCTAAGAGGAACCAATTCTTGTACAACACATTATCTCCTGTCATATTTCTTTTGGCTCCATACCTTGAAAGGTGCCGCAAAAGCTCCCGCTGTGGAATTTTTGAGGCTGAACACCATAAGAGGTACCAAATCCTCTTTTTTAACCCCTGAAAGGTACGATGAGCACCCTCATCCTTTTTATGTGGGAGTCTCCCTCTGGGTTGCAGCCTTGTTTACAGCAGTCAAACCCACTGTGTGTACATATTTCCCTCTATCATTTCTACCCAAACTGCTGCTCAATGTCTCAGACTTCTGAAATTCTCCTCCAGTTTCAACCCAAAAGTCAAGCCAGTCACTGAAAAGTTAAGGTTTGTTTAAGCTTTTTTGTTAATTACTGCTGGGATACATTGTTACACAGTAAGAGAAGTCTTCCGTGCAATGTGGCTTATAGTCCTTGACTGTCTTTCAAAGATCAAGTATGACTTTGACAAGAACATTGACTTTGCAGTGTTTCCATCACTCCAGGGAGGGCCGCACAACCATTCTATTGCAGGCGTGGGAGTGGCACTCAAACAGGTGAGTAGCACTTGATTTTCAATTAGTTTGTTATCCTAGATTATTGGACCCTTCACATTAACCAGTTGCTTTGATTGACTATGATGTGTCACAAGAAAGAACATGCCACATCAAATCTTATTTTCCGTACAAAGACCGCTTGAGCCGATCTCAGAGGTCCAAAGTCATCTACAAAGCTGGTTGCTGGGACTGTGATAAATTTTACATTGGCAATACAAAACGAAGACTCCATGACAGAAAAACAGAACATTTCAAGACCCTTGCTAAAAGTGACCATTCATCAGCCATTGCTGATCATGTGAAAACCACTGCTCACAACATAAAATGGGATCATTTTGACATTTTAGCGTCGGGCAAAACTGGCGTTCATTGCAAAATAGAAGAGACTGTTCATTTAAGAGCTAAATCCTTCCCTTAATGTCAATGTCAGTAGTGAGAAGTTGTTGCTTAATTAGCTGTTACTCCTTATGACGTCTAGACAGGTTAACGTACTGCTGCAGATCATTTTTTCTCAGTCTAGGTTCCAGACCACTAATATTTACGATATATAGTTTTCAAAAAAATATAACGGTCAGTTTTGAAAATGTATGTAGACTAGCATATGAAGCGTCAAGTTCCGTATTAAAATGCGTTGGAATACAATGTTTATCACCGCTATTTGTGTTATGTTCTTAACATGGATGTTTCATAGAGAGGCTGCTAAGTAAAGAGAGGTTTAAATTCACATTGGTTACAAGTTTGATATTTCGCATAAATTTACAACTCTAAAGCGAAACAATAACAAAGAAAAGAAACTACAGAAAAAAAGACATGAAACATACAGACTGAGCGCCGATCCACCGCGTATGAACTTAATTATTTGCATATCATCTTCATCCAAAAACACAACTATACAATGGCTCTTAGACTAACATCGTTACAAAGGGTTTACAATGATACATATTTTTTGGCTTTAGTAAAACAATAACTTCACAGTAATGAACTGTTTACGATGCCAGTGTTGAAGATAATTTGTAGTGCAAAGTTTATACTCTCGTGTATAATGATTGAGAATAACTTAAAATGGTGGAGATAATATTTAGCAAGTAATGGATAATATTTAGCAAGTAATGAAATCTGTTCGTTTCAGGCTCAAAGCCCAATGTTTAAGGAATACCAGCTTCAGATCTTAAAGAATGCCAAGTCCATGGCAAAAGCACTGTCAGATTCAGGATATTCTATGGTGTCAGGTAAAGATTAGCAACCTTAAGTTTTCAGTTTAATGAATTGAATGTAGAAATAAATTTGCACTGAAGTAAGATGTTCATCACAGGTATAGATCAAATTTTAAACCTGCATAAAGAAGCTGTGGCCATGTGTTAGGCCAGGTCTCTCAAAAACAGCTGTAACCCATAACAGCTGCTATGGCTGAGTATGTTTGATGGGCCCATCGATGTCATAGTTGAACTTGCCCATAATTGATACAATTCACCCAAAAAGAAACAAGTTTGCTATGGGTGTGAAGATCAAGGCCACGGGTGAATCAAAACTTAATGACAGCCCTGTAGGCTGGCACAAAACACTCCAGGAATTTAAAAAACACTAGAGAATAGTAGAATTTTTCTAAATTTCTCTTGTGCTCTCAAATTCCTATTGTGTTTTACGGCAGTATACTGAATACATGGTTAAGATTTCTTTTAATTATTGGTTTTAAATGAAATATTTGCTACTGCTTGCCTGACAGGTGGAACAGACAATCATCTTGTTCTTCTTGACTTGAGACCAAAGGTGAGAGGTAAAAACATAATCCTTCAAGCACGGCTCATTCCTGGGGGGAACTCGAGAATTTTTTGTAAGAGCATTGAGATTTTTGATGTAATGGCTAGAAATAAATTGGTTAGTATATAAAAAAGACAGGGGGGGGTGGTGCTTGTCATACCTATTAGGGGTTAAAACGCGGTTTTAGTATCTCTTAGGGAGTTGAGCCTCAAAAGATCCACAGCAGGAGCTTTTGGGGTACCTTTTAGGCCATTGAGCCAAACAAAGTCATTAATGTCTTGTTTTAGGTTTGGTGTCTCTTAGGGGTCAAAAAGTTTCAAGCCATGCCCACAAAACAATATCTCTTAGAGGTTCTTTTCAACCCCCCCCCCCCCACTCCCCAGTCCTTTTTATAAGGGACTTCCCTCAGGGTCCAAATACCGTGGGTTTAATTCCCCATTACAGTAATGAGGATTGACAATTTGGGATCTAAATCTTGCCTCTCTGATATCACTGATTAACACCCAAGAAGACAACTTTGCAACTAGTTTTTGCTGGCAAATTTAGAGAGCAAATGCCATGAGTTACGATGACTGGACAATTAATCGGTACTGCTTCTGGCTTGTAATTGTTTGTCAATTTGGGTAGCTTGAGAGTAAGCTCTCTTTATTGAGCTAACAAGAAAGCTTGCTTGGTAAACTGCCTCTTAAGCAAGAGTTTTTGTATCTTTACATTGAATTAAACAAACACAAATTTTATCCCTAGTGTTATAGATTAGTCACAGCTTACTGTGACAGTATAAGATAAAAGTGACCCGGCCGGGAACTTTTTGTTCAACGATGTGTCGATTTTTCTTCCTCAGGGAATTGATGGAGCCCGTGTGGAGAAGGTTCTAGAAATGGCGTCAATAACTGCAAACAAGAACACTTGTCCAGGAGATAAGAGTGCTTTAAAACCCGGAGGACTCAGGCTTGGTGTGTGAAATGTTAGCCTTTGTAAAACTCATCTATACGTAGTAATTCCAAAGTCTTATTGTGCTCTGAAATGGTTTATAACATTGGCAGTGGAAATGAATTTGACTCGCGAAGCAAAGTTAACTTTGTTCAAGCCATGAGCCTCGCGCGCTCTCATTGGTCGATAGTTGTGTTTAGATGAGAGAATGTAAACACGGTTGGGACGTTTTAAGCCCCGTTTACACGGGTCCGGACGAATTTTTGTACGGACAAAAACTTGCACGGTTCCACCTTGCGTTTACACGGGACCGGCGGAACTGGACGAATGTTTGAACGGCTAAGTGTGCAAGTTTGGGACCTGAAAAAAGCAGGTCAACTTTTTGACCGGCACAGTTCCATTTTTCGTACGGACTCGTGTAAACAGTCGAACCGTGCAACTTTTTGCTCAGATAGCGCGGTTCAGGCCTGGAATCTAGTTAGGTTTTGCCTGGCTGCGTAGCAAAAACTGAAACATTTTTGTTACATTTTGGTTTGTTACGTTTTGTTAAATTTACGGCAAAAGAAACAAACAAAAGCAAATTACAGATATGAGGAGACGAGCGGCAGCAGCATGCATCACTATTTTAGCATGCTTCTGACCGATTCCCAATCAACGCCTTCCCCCGCTTTTCCTGCTTTGTAGTCCATAACTACATGTAGCAATAAATTAATTTCTTCATCAGACCACATAAAGTTTTTGTCTGCCGCTGCCGCCATGTTTGATTTGCCGCGTACTGCAAGGGCTGCAACATGATTGGTTTAAAGCATTAGCGATAACCAATCACAACAGAGCCGTAAAAAAGCCATTCAAATGCCGCGACTGGTCTAAAATTTGCACGGATCCGTGTAAACACCACTGCAATCTGTAACAGAATTTGCACAGATCCATGTAAACAGGCGGTCCAGAAACAAAATTCGTCCGTGCAAAAATTCGTCCGGACCCGTGTAAACGGAGCCTTAGATTCGTGCGCATTTTTTGAGAATTATTTTATAAAAGCAATAGAGCACTTTTTCCGTGTCTATATAGCCTCATCTAAACACTTGGAGAGTTGGGAGAATTCTCAAAAGTTATGCAAACCCGAGACTACGTCTCGGGTTTGCATAACTGTCTCGAATTCTCCCAAGTCTCCTCGTGTTTAAACGAGGCTCTATAGACACGGAAAAAGTGCCCTGTTGCTTAAATGATACACGCTTGGTGTACTAACGCCCTGTCCACGTTTACTCCGGAGAAATAAGAAAACGCAGCCTTATTTCTACGGTTAGGCCTACCGTCCACACTAATCCGTCACGGAAACGGCGCTTTTCAAAAACGCTCTTCAAACCGGAGGAATTTGAAAACGCCAGCTTTGCGTTTTAGTGTGGACGGAAAACATTTTGAAAACGGAGCTTTTCGAAAACGATGGCGTTACGGTAATCATATGATTTCCCTGCCTAAACACAAATCCAAAATGACTGGTGATATTCTCATCACTTGTCTGCCTTACAATGTAGTGATATTCTTAGGAGAAGTTAAATGCTGATCACTCATAGTTCTTTGTTTTGCAGGAGTACCCGCCTTAACATCTCGCAACTTTAAAGAAGCTGACTTTGTTAAAGTTGTAGAGTACCTTGACAGAGGAGTGAAGATTGCTTTGGAGGCGCAAAGTGCAACAGGTAAGGAAGAGTACAAGTCAATACTATTAAATCGGTGTCATTTATGTCACCCTAGGCATCTGGGGCAGCCTCTCGCTTTCTCGACTCGATCTCTGCCTCACAGACAATCATATATTTATACTTTGACTTGGTCTTAGGACAAAGATGTATGAAAAACTGAAACGCCATTACGCACTTCCCTTGCAGTTACTTGTGACCTGTACAGATCGGTGTAATTAGTTTGAAAATCAAATTAATTAAAATAATTTGATTGTTATACAATCGTGGTGTTTCACATCATGGTGGCAGCCATTTCAATATTTCCGAAGACCACAAACTGGTGACAAAACAGTTGAATTGCGATTAAGGAGACATCTTAGACATGCCACAAGTCGACCTCGTGAGTTTTAGGGTAGAATAGCTAAGCGAGCCAAGCGAGTTGCGAGGTTTTAGGCCGCGAAGCGGCGTTGTAGAGGTCGCCAAGCGGCCGAGCGGGTACTGAATAAGCAAGACGAAGGACTTTTCTGAAAGTCTAGAGACATTTATGATGTCTGTAATGCTTGGGAGTCAACTTCAATTGGTGACCATTGTGCAATTCTTTGAAGCTTGTAACTATTGTGTTACGACTTCCAATAACGGCTAAGAAATGTTTTTATTTACTGTTTTTTTGTTTCTTGCTTCCTCCTTCAAGGTGACGTTATGGCGGA
>OZ026601.1:33314812-33377312 GCA_964020085.1 Micromussa lordhowensis | reverse complement strand
TAAACGCTTAGAAAGCGGTTTGACATAAAATCAAAGCAATACAGTGAAAGGAAGGATAGAAAGAACCATGCTTCCTCAAATTTAGGCCCCACCACACTACAACGGAAAAAATTCACAACGGCGTTTTCACTCTGAAAACACATCAAATATTTTCCGTCCACACTAGTACGCTGAAGAAATTTCACAACGCAACAATCACCGCTCATTTTGGATTTGTGTCTGAGGAAAACTCGGGCAGGGAAATCACATGGTTATCGTGACGTCATCGTTTTCGAAAAGCTCCGTTTTCAAAATGTTTTTCGTCCACACTAAAACGCAAAGCCGGCGTTTTCAAATTCCTCTGGTTTGAAGAGCTTTTTCAAAAAGCTCCGTTTTCGTAACGGGTAAGTGTGGGCGGTAGGCCTAACCGTAGAAATAAAGCTGCGTTTTCTTATTTCTCCGGAGTAAATGTGGACAGGGCCTTATTGACTGCCAAATTACACGTTATAGCTCCTGTCACAGGAACTTTTCAACAAGATACGAGGTTTTGTTAACTGCAGGATTTTAACATATAATTAAACTTGAATAGAATCAGTTTCCCAATTGAACTAAAACGGGTTCAGTTGCTGTTTCCCCCGGGAAAGCGTTCAAAAATTGATATTAGGAAAAAATACAAAAAAACTACAATTCTGATTATAATACATCGTAAAACAAAAAAGTCGCCAAGCGAGTGATTGTACAAGAAGTGTGATTTATATATGGTCAGTTTTCTTGACGTTGTTCTAGCATCGTCCAGTGGCATTATTTATTCTAATAGCTAATTTTAGTCATTTTTAAAAAGGTAACTTACTACTCCGATAAAGGTTCGGGAAATTCTTGATAACAAAATAGGAAATAAAAATATGCTTTTACAAAGAGACACAGCAAAAAAATAATGAATACAAATTTTGTGCTCAATTACCTTTAATCAATGAATAAGCCCAACGTAAGAGCATTTTGGGTGAGCCATTAAAATCCAATAATTATTTTAAAAAAAGGTAATATTGCAAATGGTAACAAGTTTAACAAAGAAGTGCTAAAAAATAAAAGTAATGGTCAAATAATTGATCAAAATAAAATTTGTTTTTTACATTAAACTAACGCTCATAGACGTTCATAAAAGCATAGAAGGGGCTGAGAAATAATAAGAAAATAAGGTGATAAAATAAGCAATTTTTAAAAATCGTCAATCTTTAATAAGGAAGCCTAAATCACAAAGTGGTTTGCAGAAGGGTCTTCAATTAAAATTGCGAAAAAATGAAAGTGATCAAGGAAAATCACTATGGCATCTATCAATAGAGATGAATAAATGAAGGAAAAAGATAAAGTTAAATTAATTTACATATTATATACAATGTCGTTGAATTACTTTCAGTGGAAATCAGGGAGAAAACAGGTTGCGTATTAAGACACGCGCGGACACGCGCATGTTTGGTCCATTGCGAAAGAAAGACTTGAAATTTGAGCCGAAAAATTCCTTAAAGATAAAATCTAATGCATCTAATTGGCTGTGATTTTTCGCGCCAAGAAACAACCAATAGGAAGACTCTCTCACACGTGGATGGAAAGCCGAGAGTCGCGCAACTTCGCGTGATTTTCTCTGGCTATGTGGAAACGTAGGAGGTGAGATCATCTTTCATCTGCAAGCACAGTTTGCAAACTCCAGAATGATACGGAGAGGAGTAACGTAATTAAATATCAGCGAGGGCGAGAAAAAGAACCGATGAACCCACGCAATTAATACGCGAGACTATTTTCATAGTTTAACAGTTTTAAAAGTTTATCATAGTATGCACCTGCTATTGAGGATAATTCAATATCGACACCACATCTCTGCGGTCCGGAAGTAAACTACTAAAGGAACGAAATGGTAGAACATTTGGGACACGTGCCTATGGCCAACCAATCACGGTGCCGAAAGCGAATCAAAGATGACGCGTACTCCAAATAAGGCAGTATCTCATCCTGTCTTCTTTTCTCCATTTTTCTGGTGTATACTTTTTTTCGGTGTGCGGAAATAGTGTAGCTAAGACGTCCACCAGCAAACGAACGTCTCAAAACTTGTCTTTTTACGCCGGTTGCCCGAACAATTGAACACGATTATTACGAAAGTCTGCCACAATTATGTTTCCCTCCGGTGTCAATGCGAGGCCATGTGGATCATTTAGTTGCCCGTCTCCATCCCCCTTGGTACCAAACTTTGTGATAAAACGCCCCTCGCTCGAGAAGACTTGAATACGATGATTGTCTCTATCAGCGACTATGATGTTTCCATCGTGCCCCACGGCTACCCCTGTGGGTCGCATTAATTCCCCGTCCTGACTACCCTTGCGACCGAAATTGAACAAGAAACGACCACGTGAATCAAAAACCTGAAAAGGAAATAGTTTTAGTTCAGTTATCATCTCTTCGTCTTTTTTTATCCAACGTAACTAGTAATAAATAGCCTTAACAGCCCCTCCCACCACGTAAAGCCTACACAACTACAGTGATGATTCCATTTAGTGATCTGGGCGCATATAAACGGACGGCGATTTCGGAGACATGGCATTTGCTCGGCGCAGAAATGTCACTATCTAAAATTTGGTTCCATCTCTTTTGCTTGTAAAACTGAACTTTCGAAATGGAATCGTGCTCCACTCAAAATTAAACTGAATTTAGGATTCTGGGCGTTAACGTGACAAGTATTGTAACGTTTTCTGGGCAGTAGAGGCAGATAGCACTTTCAAAAGGTGGTATGTTCGTCTGACACGGGCTCCTTATTGGTATCATTACTGGACTTACTGCAATAGAGCGCTTTTCAATTCAGTGTAGTAAAACCCAAAACCAAACCAATTACTTCTTAATTATACTACTCAGTTAATCTCAAACAGTAGTTAAACCAAAACCAAAATCAAAGAAATTGGTTTTGCATCAACTACGCTACACGATTGGCTTAAAAACTCGCGCCACTTTTTCATCCAATCAGAAGCAAAACCAAAACCAATCGTGACTCACTCGCACACGTTTTCCCGCGCTTTGCGTCAGCATGTCTTTTCTTCAAGTTTTGATTGGTCCACCGTATTGTCTGTGTCCTTTGTGATTGGCTAGAGTGATTACTTGGTTTTGGGTATTAAGACACTCAATTAAAAGCCGCTCTATACACACAGTGATAGACAGGGCAACAAACCTGAATACGGTGACTGTGCATGTCAGACACAATAATGTGTCCTTGGGAGTTCACCGCAACGTAGCATGGGTAATTCAGCTCACCATTGCCGTCACCAAACGAACCAAACTTAAACGACTGACCTGAAGGAAGAAAATGACGGGTTAAACTACCCGCCTTGTCCCGCCTTGTCTCGCAAGAAAAATTTCCCCAATAGCCATATAATAAATCCTTTATTGACCAAGCTTGTTCGGTCAAGATGGCTGGATATTGGTCTCGTTCTTTTTTTTGCGTGCTTATGGACCTGGACTCCGTCTCGGTCCATAAACCCGCAAAAAAAGAACTCGGCCAATATCCAGCCATCTTGACCGAACAAGCTTGGTCAATAACCCATACTTATTGCTGTTGTTAGACGTATTTTGCATGCTAATTCAGGGTCGTAACAGGAAAACTGAGGAACTCTTTCGTTTTTCTTGTTTTTTTTTTTTTTTAAGAGGGAAAGTAAAACACAGTTAGAAACTAAACAAACAAATAACATTGCCTCAGTCATAATTCTCTTGTGGCTACGGCTCACTAATTCGGAATGAATAATTTTGATATTCACCTGTGTCCAAGGATATAACGTGAATACAACGATTTGCTGAGTCAGCAACAATGATTCTTCTGTTTGCATCCACTGCCAGCGTGGAGGCCTTCAGATCTGGAACGGAGAACTTGTGCAGAAACATTCCATCTCGGTCAAAAATCTGCAAATGCAGCAAAGTAGAATCTCTTGATCAGAGAAGTTTACAAATACATGCTTTTGACGAAGTGCTGACTTTCAGTGGTTAAAGTTTCAAGTCTTGCCGGCAGACTACAATTTTTAACCGAACACATCACATGCATGACATTATAGAGTGGTCTTAAATTGAGTGTTGGAAGTAATCAGGCAATTACTTTGGTTTTGGTTTTGGTTTTACTATGGTTTGAGATTGGCTGAGTAGTCTAATTGGTTTGGTTTTGGTTTTGCGAATTATTAAATTGATAGTAATACACATGAAAAAATTACGCGATTCTGATTGGCTGAGAGCAGTGCAGTTCAAGTGTAACACCAGTGCAAAAAGTGTAATACCGGTGCAAAAAGTGTAACACCAGTGCAAATTAAAAAAGTACAAATTGCACTCGCCGAAGCGGCTCGTGCAATTTCAGCTTTTTTAAAACTCACTCGTGCAAATTAATTCCGTATGGTTACCTATACAAACTGCTCTATTGCAGATCATTTTAACAACTTAACGAATTTTTCATTTACTCGATAAAGGTGTTTCAGTTGAGGCCAGTTTACTAGTAATTGGGCATTTGACGTTTTGCATGGCTTTCTGACGAACGGTCGTAAAAATAAAAAAAAATAATATAAGAGTAATAAGAGTTTTTTAATAATCAGTTGTAAAAAAATCCACACTGAGCCAAGTTCAAGGATTTTTCTTTTAGGTTTACTTTTTGGGCGGACCTTAGGAATCACCGCTTCATTACCTGTATTCTGCTCCCCAGTCTTTCACAGACAACAATCCTTCCATCAGGATCCACCCCGACCCCTGTGGGGCACTGGAACTGTCCGCTGCCCTCTCCCTTGCGTCCAAACTGGAACATAAATCCGCCATTTTGATTAAATACTTGTACTCTGTGATTGTGGCAGTCGGTGATAATTATATGCCCTTCATCGTCCACAGCAACACCGAATATACCATTGAATTCTCCAATTTCCGTTCCCTTCTTGCCAAACTTCAGATATGATTCTCCAGTGTTGACAACGTTGACTTTGAAAGGACTCCCTTGAATGTGTTTGTCTCGCACTGTTACTGAAACCTTAAAGACAAAAAGAAATATATGAGCTCGACTGAATTGCTGCTGTAAACGAAGCCGGGATAAAGTTAGCAAAGGCTCCTGGTTCAATCCGACTTTAAGTTACTTCCGGGCACCAAGTTTTTCGCGTTACTCGTTTAATAATTATTTTACAATTCTTGAAAAATCTTTTGCTGTTGCTCTTTTTAACTGTTCGTTGTTTTTGTTATGGTTTAATCTTCAATCTGCTTTATTGATCGAAGCATGGAAAACCAAAATGGTTGGAATGGTACTTAACGAGCGCTTGAGACTTTCAAGTCTCGAAAGAGTTTACAGACGTTCATGCAGTGTTTTCTGATTTGTTGTTGCTTGGATTGAAATTTTGACGCGCAAAACGTCGACTTGTGTAGGAAATGACCATCGAGAGACAACGTTTCACTCCAGCTTTGAGTGAGAGAGTAATCACCTTGTGCATTCCCGCGTTGAATGGACTGTAAGAAACTCCGTAGGAACCGTTTCTATTATCTTCAACCTACAGAAAATAACACAATGTAACATCAGAAAAGGCAAAAATTCCCCTAAAAACAGAAATAAATGCCCTGCAAGACAGAGATTCCCTCAAGCAGACAGAAAAGGGAATCTCGCAGGGTAATTAATAAATCGATTAAGACAAGTTACAAGAAGTATGAGAGAACTAGCCCATTTTACAGAGTTATTTTTATCACTTTAAAGCCACTCAAAAATCAAGAACAATGTTCCATTTAAAGGGCAGAGCGCCCATGATCCTGTTTTACCAGAGAATCTACAACGATAAGAGAACCAATCTGAATCACGTTCGCGACTTTTCAATAGAACACTTTGAGCGCCTTTCATGCTTGACGCTATGCTACAGTCGCGGACAAATTGTGTTGGAAAATGGCAAAAACATGAGCTCATAAACGTAATACCTATTAAATAAGTGCCAGCACCCCCAGTCCCCCGTTTCAATGTTGGAAAATAGTCAAATGCAAACTTGCCTTAGATCAAAGTGTTTTGTCAACATTGCACAGGGGTGGGGAGGGGCAAAATTCGTATAAAATGAAACTTCCAACCCTTGTGACCAAGGTTGTAGTCTCCTTCACGACCGTTATTTGTATTGTCACGCAATGCTGTTTCCCGGCGAGTTGCGTGACGATCCAAATAACGCCCACAAAGGTACTGACACGTTACATATAAACAACACAAACTACTTAAAAAAAGAAACAGAAACGTGTCAAGACAATAATGAGCATAAAGTAATAAACAAAAATCAAGTGCAGACGTTAAAAGTACTGTGCAAAAACAGGGACCGAACATAAAACATGTACAGCCAAACTGACTGACAAAATTCCACCTTCGCAGCTATTGTTTGGGTCGTAACGCAACGCTTCTCCCCTAACGTTGCGTGACAACCAAAATAACGGTCACGAAGGAGACATAAAACTTAAGTTATTACTGTGCGCATGTACCATCACAGTCATGCATGCCACACGTGAATTTCAAATGAAATGCTAACATTTTGTGAGTTGTAGCGTGAGAGGAGGGCATGTGAAGAGCCTGGGGAGGAGCCAAGCGGTCTTACTTCGGCAGGCACTGTTCTCCCGTCAGACGTGTACACGTCGACCAACACATCCTCACCGCCGCCAGTGCACTGGGCCCCACTGTGATCACTAAACACATCATATAACAAGGTTAAACCTATCACCTACATTCAAACTACTAAGTCAGTACAGGACGAGCTGAGCTAACCGACTGATTTGATAACTGAGTGACTGAATCAGTCTAATTGATTTATTAGTTGATTGAGGACATGGTTGTTTGTTTGTTTGTCCGTCTGTCCTTCTGTCTGTCTGTCTGTTTGACTGACTTACTGACGGCAGACAGACTGACTGACTAAGTCGCTGTCGGACTGATTATCTTTCTGTTTGTCATGACCGACTGACTGACTGACTAGGTATCTGTTTGACTGGCTGGCCTACTGACTATCAGATGGACGGACTGACTGACTTACTGGCTGACTGACTGACTATGTGTCTGTCTAAATGGCTGGCGTACTGACTATCAGATGGACTAGCTGACTGCCTGATTGACTGACTGACTTACTGGCTGACCAATTGACTGCCTAATCTTCTGCTTTTCGAAACAATGACATTACCTCATTAAATTACATTACCTTAGTGACATAACACTTACCGAGTAAGAACCGTGAACTTAGATTTTTTTCCCTTTGTGGCGCATTTCATATCATCTGCTACAGTGCACATGCCAGGGAATGCATTACTTGTTTTAATCTGCCCTAGGTTTTCAAGAGCCTTCAACACATCATCCTGATTGGCCACAAAGTAGATGACGTCGTTTTCTTCAGGTTCGCCTTGAAACTTGGCTGAGATGAGGTCATTCAATCTGTCACAGAGCTGTTTCTTTATTACAAGGATTTCCACCGAGTTTCCATGCCTCAATACCTCCTCTGAAAAAATAAACGGCACCAAGGAAAATATTTTACCACTGACATTCAATTTATAAAAACCTCACCCAAAGTCGCGTTTAGAGGCTCAGTGGAATGCAGTGACCAACAACTGCAGTGCCCTGACAAAAAAACATTCCTTATCGTGATCTCAGGCTAAAGCTTAAATCTCAAGCTAATTTTAACGAATTCAGCTTTAAGATAACGTCTGCATCCACTTGTAATTTTAGAAAAGATGACTTTGTATATACTTCAATTTATATTCACAATTTCACATAAGTAAGCGCTAATTTAAGTTCAAACGTTTTGTCCGTATAGTTTTTAGTTATTTAGTTTTTTAGTTTTTAGTTTACTTGTAATTAGTTAATTGCAAACGACCCCACAAGCTCATGTAGCTTTAATACTCATCGTTTTAAAATAAAGGCTATCTCTCTAAGTACCTAGCCATCCAATCACAGGAGGCGTTTTTTCACTTTTTCATCCAATCAGACGTAAATCGGTAAATTAGACCAAAACCACTCGTGACTCGCTTGCACCCGTTTTCCAACGCTCTGCATCAAATACATGTAATTGCTTTGAGTTTTAATTGGTTCACTGGATTTTCCGTGCCCTTTGTGATTGGCGAGAGTGTTTGCTTTTATTTTGGTTTTATGACACCGGGTATGACACTCGATTGAAAACCGCTCGATAACCAAATATAATTGGCGCATTTTAAAAGTCCTTTTGCCGTAAGCTTGATCTTCTACAAATTCTCTTACATTTCTTTTAGCCCAAGTCCCACATTACGACGATAACAATATTCTATCGACTGTTCATTCCTATCAACTCTTCTTATGACGAAGTACTCACCCATGGACACTATAGAGTACTAAGTCGACAATGTCAACCGGGGTAAATAAATTACAATATTTCGAGAGGAAGCCACATCAGCCTTAGCTGGTTTTCATGTGAGTCCTATATCCTGGTCGTATTGGAATTTGTAGATGTTGGTTTTTGAGGAGGGAGGAAAACCCGAGAACCCGGAGAAAAACCCGGGAACCAACAACAAACTCAGCCCATATATGGCACCGCGCCAGATTCGAACCCGGGCCACATTGGTGGGAGACGAGCGCTCTCGCAACTGCATCATCCCTGTTTCGTGCTTTACTTGCGTAAAGACGCCTCGCGGACCTATTGCAGGAACCGTTGAACTCACCGGTGAAGTTACAAGTTGTGGTGAGTCGTTTCAGTTCATTTTCCAACCTTTCTTGTTGTAGTCCTAAGACTTTCGACTTTCTTTGTACCATGCTTTCTACTTCAGCCATCATCCCTTTCTCTCGATCTTGTAGAGCTTTCAAAATTCGGGGAAAACATTTCTGAATCTCAGACTTTGCCACTTCGGCGCGCGCCTCAAGACGGCACGTCACTTCCTCCACGTCCTTGGTGGATTGCGTGACAACTGGGACTTTTCTCTTGAGTTTATCTGCCAGTTGCGTGATGGTCTGCGTTTGCTTGTCGATCGTATCAGTGAGCTGTGTGTATTTGTGACGTTCTGTTGAGTGTGACGTCATTGTGCACTCGCGGCAGATGGCTTGTTCACAACTTTCACAGTAGTACCTGCAAACAGGAGAACAGCAATTGGAGGTTTTCATTAATCGAGCTTCGTCAGGGTTTGCGTATCTTGAAAAGGGTGTTCAGCGTCGAAAGGTCCACTCAGAGGGAGCTTTTGCGGTACCTTTTAGGATATTGAGCCGAAAAAAAATTTGACAAAAGATAATGTGTTGTTTTAGTATTGGTACCTCTTAGGGGTGAAAAACATTTCAAGCCACGCCTACAAAACAGGATCTTGGTACCTCTTAGCGTTTTTTTTTCAAAATTTCCGACGAGCACCCCCCCGTCCTTTTTATATGGGAGTCCCCCCCGGGATTTTGTCTTTTTTACATGGGAGTCCCCCCCCCCGGGATTTTGCCGCACTCAAACGGGCTCCATCTTTTCAGTCTATTCGACAATAAACAGTTTTCATATAAGCGAGAGTAGAAACGAACCTCGTACACGTCTTTGACACTGTATTTATTAAACTGCTCTTCACTTTTTCATGTATGCTTTATAGCTTTTCCTAATATATATGTTCTGTCCAAGCCATAGCAAGTAAGCAAAACTTGAAAATTTTAAAAAAGATTTGCAGTGCTGCATTCCGCAATTTGTACTTATAAAAGAAAAAGATCCTCGTAAGGTACCTTAGTTTTTCATGAGTGTGTTCCATACAGAATATTGGTCGATGGAGTAAGTCTTCAGGTCGTGGGCTGGATTTAAGTTCATCCAAGGATACAACCTGAAAACAGCAGCAAAGTCTTCAAATGAATTTCTATCAATAGGATCAGTACTTTTACGTAAAATTGCTTTCTAATGTAATAGTACTGAGCTGATCTGGACAAGCCTATCGTCGGATTCTATACTTCTAATTTAACCCTCCACCTTCCCGGATTATTCCATTGCAGCCCTCGCCTTTCCTCAGAATATGAAGACCGAGAGTATTTCTGCTTTCCTTACATACAGAAGCTTGTCACAAGTTGAACTTGCGTAGAGACTTGCGTTGGGTGGCCAAACGGACCCGCAAGTTCCCTCGCAAATACACGCAAGTCGCAAGAAAACCCACTTCCCGCGCGGCCAAAATGTAACCACCACGTAAACAAAATGGAAGTCAGTTAGCTTGCGTTAACTTGGGGTTGGATGGACAAACGATTCAATAGTATTCAACGCCTAAACGCCCCTCCTTAACTGTAAGAGCTTAATAATAACGCAATGAATAATCCAAATGATCAAGAGAGCAAACTGAGTGCGCTTACTCTGTGAGTCTTGGTTAACCTCAGCCTCATGTGTGCGTTTCTGCAGTCATGACAAAGGAAGTCCATACACTCGATACACCGCGCAGCCGCAGGAAGCTTGTCCTCACAGCTACTGCACATAATTGGGTTCTTGTCGTGCGCGCGCACTGCCGCCACGTCCATCATTGTGGTCACGACGAAATTTGGCGGGAAAGCGCCAACACCACGCTCCTGAAAAAATAGAGTTTCCACAGGTTGTTGGTGTCCCCCGACTAAAAGTGTTTTTGCGTGTTTTCTGTAGTTAAAATTACAATGAATTGCTGAAGAGCAAAGAATCTCTCTGCATATAAAAAGCGGGATCAAAAATAGGTTTTATTGGTCAAAAATTGCGCCCCCTTATTTGATCGGTTATTTAATTGTGTGTTCATTTCGTCTGTATAAGAAGACACCATCGTTGAAAAATGTATAGACCTGTTTTCCTCTCAGCCAACGATCACAAAGCCATAAAAATTGAAGCCATCACAATGTGCAACATCTGTCGTAAATCTGTCCTTGAAATGCCATTGAAATGTTGCTCACAAGTTTCCGAAAGCAGTCATCTCCTTTATTTTGACTGAAAGTAATTATCGAAGTTTCATTATGCATGAAATTGAAATTCAAGACAAAACAAAATAAAGAAGTTTTATTGCTCATGATAGGTAAAAAGAGAGAACTGTGGAGCAGTAAATATAAGACCACATATTACTCTTTTCAAGATGGCGGTGCACAATAAGTTCCGTGGCGGTTTATATCTGAGACAGGGTTTTCCGGTGAATTTTGATTCTTAGACGAAGTAAACGACCTTTACCGGAAAGATATTTATACCCTTTAAAGGCGAAAGGGCTGAGGAAGTCATGATCAAAAAAAAAGAAAATCTAAAACTAATCGTTTGAACTCACTGTGAGTGGCACATCTGTTCTACACGCCGGGCAGCTGAGCGCGCTTGACCTAGGTACGACCAGGTTCTCCAAACATCTCTTGCAAAACGTGTGCAGGCAGGGTAATAGCCGAGGGTTTACGAACATTTCATGGCACAAAGGACAGAAGAGATTCACAGAACTTCCTGTCGAGAAAACTGGATTATCCATCATCGGATTCATGTCCATATCGTCTCGAACGGAAGCCATCTTGTGCTCCTGAAAATAGAAAACAGTATGTTTTAATATCTGGCCATTTTCACAGCAGGATGTGAGACAATAAATGAGTCATTGTGAAACAAATACTCAACAAAATTGCGTTTTTCGCATGAGGAGTAAATTAAGCGAAATTTTAAACGGAATTAAACGGTCTAAAGTTTCATTACAAGGGATTTATAAACATTTTTTGTCGAATAATCTTTCGCGAATTGCAGCCGTTAATACTTGATGCGGTGTGGCTACTCCCAGAAAACATTTCAATGCGTTAAACTGTAAGCGTAAAGCGGTCAAAAAAACTTTTCTCACCGTCTCGTCCCGCGGTTTGACATTTACAGCATGCTCAGATTGAGTAGACATTTCGAGAATTAGAATTCTCCTCCGGTGATCGAGCTGAGTTGAAACCGCACAGCAGGAAACGTAAGGCGTTCAAACTCTCACTGATTATTCATTGATTTCCTTCTTATTACGTACAGCGAAAATTAATAAGATCTTCCAGGCATCCATGTTGCAACCGAAATGACAAAAACGGAGAAATCAGTCGGCTACACAGAAAACGCCGGCTGCAAAAAAATAACCACATTCCATTTGACAGCGACGGGCTGAAGGCTGAGTTGGGCCTCGTTTAAAGGAAGAAAATCGATGAACCAGACATGTTATTTCGCTCACATCAGGCGCCATAAAATGCTGGGTGTCATCCAATTATCGGAAAATGTCATTACTTTTCAATTTTTCATGCTGTGGCATGAACGGACCAATCATAAAGCTCGATTTGTTCAAGTTATCAAAAGTATGCTGATTACATGCATTATTTGCACTGAACTTGAAAACCGTCCGCAAAAAATGAATTGAAATTAAGACCTATCCTTTTACTTGCATTCATTTCGTTGTGAAGGCTTAATAATCAGCTCAATGTCAGCTTCATCTGATGTAATCATTACATTCAAAGCTTTCAGGCGCGCGTTAACGGATCTTCAGAACATAATTCCCACGTATGAGAAGCAATCTTGCATCATGAAGGGAATCCAAAGTCGTCCACATTGTGTAAAAAAAAAGAAATTGTTCCATTTACTAAGTATTATTACTGTTCGCTAAATAACGGAAAATTACTAATACACGATTTAACAAATAACTTGTTATACATTGAATCAGCCTTTCATTTTCTCAGTGTCTTCTTCGACCGCGTATTACTTTTGAAAGGCAAAATCTGAAAACAATGCTGACTTGCGGTAGCTACAGATCGACCACTGATAAGGAAATCCATTTGTGGTTTCCAGATTGGACTCAGGAGGAAGAAAATTAAACAAGTCACTTTTCTCGACTTGATCATACTAAGGCCCTGCTCACATTACCACTACGCCGGAATTTGAAAACGGAGGTCTCACTCTGAAAAAACATCAAATGTTTTCCGTCCTTACTACGCCCGAAAAATTTGAGAGCGGAGGTCTCACTCTGAAAATGTATCAAATGTTTTCCGTCCACACCACGCCGGAGAAATTTCAAAACGCAACAATCACCGGTCATTTTGAATTTGTGTTTGAGGAAAAAACTGGCAGGGAAATCACACTATTATCGTAACGTGATCGTTTTCGAAAAGCTCCGTTTTCAAAACGTTTTCCGTTCATTCTAAAACGCAAAGCCGGCGTTTTCAAATTTTTCCCGGTTGAAGAGCGTTTCCGAAAAGCTCTGTCCTTGAAACCGATGGGCAAACCGTAGGAATAAAGCTGCGTTTTCAAATTTCTTCGGCGTATAGTGTGGACAGGGCCTTAATTAAGTTGGTATAATCACTGACCGTCTTCCTCTCACCCCACCCTACTGAATTACCGCGTTCCTTTCCCTAGACTACCACCCTGTTTTGGATTATAGGAACCCGACAAACGAAAAAGCTAAGCAAAGAATCAACGTTACACAAGGATAAGCCATAGTGTAGGTAAGCGATATCAGTTGCGGTTGGTTTAAATTGAGTCCTCTCTCTCTCCTCTAAATTACCATCACCACCACTGAAAGATTTATTATCTCTCCACAGTATAACAGGTGCCCAGTCTTTTTTTTTAATTTTTTCCTCAAACTGCAGCATATCAGTGCTGTATCAATTCAAGAATGGGATCCAATGATTACCGACATTTGAGCTAACACTGAAGGTAGTTTTACGCATTTGTCTATTGTTAACAGAGCGGAATGGTTATGAAGCCCGGCAAACATCAAAGGAGCAAACAAAGATGACAAGGTTTAAGTTGGAAGGTCCAAAACCGTGCTCCATCTTTTGTTTTGAGCTCATGCACTTTGCATGAATTACGCAACCGAAGCGTTTCTATTGGTTTGTTCCTCAGAACGGAGTTAACAATTTTTGTGTCTTGTGCACGGTCAAGGCCAAAAAAGAGAACAAAAACAGACAACAAGGAACTTAGTCGGGTTTCATAAACAGTCCCCTCTATTAACTATGAATTTTCCAAGCAAAGTATATTTTGGCCGCCATTTTGATGCAAGGTGCAGTGTTAAACAACATGGCGGCGCCTGTTGAGTGTTTTAATCAGTTTTGGAAGTTCCGGCCCAGCCAGGCTACTTACAACTGTCTAAGTTCAAGATGTTATCAGTTTTCTCACTATAACCAATCCTGTAATACCACATTTCAGTTTCAAAATTGACAATATTCATGCCACGAAAATAGCGCATGTGATCAGCACACTTGAACAAATCAATATTCACGTCATTAACTATGATTCATGCCACTTTAATAGGACCCATCGTGGCTGGTGTGGTGCGCACGCATTCTATAAACATACACTTAGCTGCCGCTGGTCTTCAGCGGAGCCCACTTTACGGATTGTTTTACAGATATTGTTTGGTCTCCAACTCCTACGTTTTCTTTTAAATGAAACCTCTCAAAACGGACCCTTGTATGGCCGTAGCTCACATATTGTAATTCTCTTTCTCTCTCTCTCTCTCTCTCTCTTGCTAATATTCACTTGATAATCAGATAAATAAATCTAATCAAACAAGTAAACAGTGACTCGGCCGTTTAAAAATCTATATAACCGCCGTAGTAGTGACCCCTACTGTGGAACATGAAATGATTGAGTGAGACACTGATATTTCTTGCGAGTAACGGGTTAAATCCAGCGAAATTTGCCAAGGGTGACCAGGTCTTAATTTCTCATTTCAGTGCCAGTTCCCTGTCAAGTAGACAGATAATAGGAAGATAAGAAATCATCAAATCGATGAACTACCAGCGATACATTCTTGATGTGTCGAAATTCGTTTAAAACTAACAGTGAGCGGGATGTTTTGGTAGCCGTAGCGATGACTAATAGTTACAAGCTTGTGTTAAATTGAAAACTCTAAGCAAACGCGTTTTATTTTTCGTGCTAAAGAGAATATTATGCGCAGCTGGAAAATCGAAATGTTTGACACTAAAACAATGCTAAACGAGTAGAGGAGTTGTCTATTTGTATATTATTGTCAAAATAAGAGAATAGTGTTGAATACAAAGGCAGAATGGTATTCTCACGTTGTATTGTACATATGTATGCTTTTAAAAAACATCGCCTTATAGAATCACAAAGAGCTATAAAGATCATTAATTATATTTTCCTGCGTTCAAATCATCGAGGAACAAATTGTGTGTTAATTGACTAAGACATATTTTTCTCGTTGGTTTTATTAGATCAGAAATGAGATTCTTATCAACATCGTTCCCGTAGGCTAAAGTTCGTTCTTCGCTTTTTTCTCCCCAAACAATCGTCCGAGACAAATGGGTTTCAAATGAATATTTCGTAAACCATCTGTTTGAAGGTCTATTAAATTAAAGTGACATTTTCAAACTCGGTCTAGGAGGCTATAGCGGTAAATAAACCGGATACGCACGGCAAATCTCTGGCTACATCAAAATTATTATCATACGTTTCCCACTCACGTTATATCTAAAATTACAATTCACAAACCTCGTATCTGACCGAGCGCGTCTGTCGCTGATACGAGCAACATCCTTCGTTTGTCCGCCAACACATTAGTTCTTCTTCAAAATAAGTCATAGTTGTACGCGAAAGGGAATCTGAATTCATGAAGCGGCGCTAGTGGGGACATTTCGGTCAGACCCCTAAAAAACCGCGCCAAAGCGAGTCACCCCTGCTTGGTGTAATCTCGGGCGAAAGATAAAGCGACTTTTTGGCTAGTTCTTTCTTGCGTCTCTAATTTGTATATCTTCGATTGGTCTCGATTGAGGGTTTATAAAATAAATGAGAATATGAAAATAAAGGCAATCAATAAATTTAATCAAAGAGGAAGGTAGAGAAACGTTTCCGAATTCGTCTGCTGTTGTTATGAATTCATTATCATTGTCTGTTGTGTTATCATCTATTCTTATCAATGCAGCCATCAAAAACGCTAGACGAGAAAATTTTCCCCTGGTTTTTCTTCAAACTGGCATCTATTTTTTCTTTGTTTTTCAACAGAGAAATGTCATTTATTGATTCATTAATATCTGATCGGGACAAAATGAAACGGCCAATGGAGGTTTCGTTATTTTTTTGTTGTAGCACGTTGATGGATTACATTTTGGTTATTAATCACTCCAGACAAAAGAATCAACCATAAAAGAAAAAAAAAACAGAAAAAAAAACCAGTTCAATAACAGGGAAATTAAGCAATGTTAGTACACTAAAATTAAAACGTAGCGTTTCAAAAATTACAAACTGTCAGTGAAAATTAATTGTTGCACGTATGACTTGGATTGGCAAAATTCTTGCGATGATTCTGAAGCTCGAGAACGTACTCCTAGATACCACAAAAACCATCATGTTCCCTCAAGGAGGGGGTGGGGAAACATGAACTTTAAACCACGCAATGTTTCTATTGCGCAGTCGCCAAGGAAACTCAAAATCACGTGATATTATATCAGGTAAATGTTTCCATTCTTTTGGTATTAAGCAACAATTCTGTGAAAAATAACTTATTCTCGCTTCTTGTTTCTTTGAAAAAACTCAGTGGAGTTTTAGATTCGGTGCCAATTGATTATTCAATATTTTTCATCGACGGGTTTTTCCAAACAAAAGCTCGCGTTTTTCACTAACTCGGTCGGTGAAAATATGTCTCATCTACTGAGCACCAAACAGTTATATTTTCCCAAAGCAGGAAAATCTTTTACCGTCTGTTTAGTAAGAGGCAGATTTTGCCGGCCTGTTTCAATTGTTCGCACGTTCAAAAAACCCAACGTCTAGAGTTATCAAGTCGTTTAACTTTGATAAACTAGAAAATACAGAGCTAAAATCAAAGCAGAAGTTTTTTTAATTAAATACTGAAACAGCCAGGCTTAGACAGAAACAAAGAAATTATATATTGAATCTATTTTGCAGAGAAGACAGGGCGGTATTCAATACAGAAATATATATAACAGAACTGCAGTGAGGGAAATAAGTCATACAATCACCTGTTTGAACTTGTAAAATATAATTTAGAAGCGGAAATTAACTGTTAACTTACAAATTCCGCTAGCTTTCGCGTTGTTGTGATTCGCCACATGGTAGATGGGTCTTCTCTCAAGTTGTGAGTAGCTGTCGGAAGTTGCTTGCCTAGCGGTAAATCCTACAACAGTCAAAATATGAACTGAGTTTCGTCCCTGTGTTTGAAGGAAGTAAGATTTAGGATGAAATTCAAATAAATGTGCTTTATAATTGAGAGCTGGGGGAGCAGTTATGGAACAACCCTGCAAGGATCCCAGGCTGCGGTCAAATTAAAGATGAAAAAGATTAAATTTAATTTCTTTAGGCTACTTACTGAATAATTCATGATAAAAAGTTCTTCCAAGCTAAAACGAAAGTCTAATAATGTACTGTTTGAGTATTATATTTATCCTTGAGTTGTAGTACATATAATTGTAACATAGAGTGTCTAAAATGTCCTACAATAAATAGTGGCATTTTATTATGCATCACTGACAATACATGAAACATCTTTCTTATTTCTCAAACAAAACATTGCTTTTCTTAAAACCACCATCTTTTTTCAGGATATTTCGAGGGTTAATGCGATTTCCAATCAGAAAACGCAAAACATAATGTCGACAAAACACATCGCTTTCTTAACTTAAACAAAATTTGAGAAATTCAGTCTAGAAGTTTCCTCTGCGTCGTTTGACCCGAAGAACGCCAACTGTGTTAATGTCAAAAATAAAAAACAAACAACCTGGAATGAAAATATTTTTGTTTTCATTAACGCAAAAATCTTTCCATGCATAAAAGAAATATAACATTGAGTACATTTGCTAAAAATCGTGAGTGTTTAATAACGGAGGGAATAAATGCATGCAGCTGTGATGGATATGGGTTTGATCAACCGGAGAAAAATATCCAGCCATGAAAAATAATTATTACAATTATTTTAGACTAAATCTGGTTCGAATTCGGAGATACAACGTAAGCCGAGGAAAGATAGTTGCTAGCAGACCTCATTTAATTGCGATCGAAATTTTGTCATACTAAAAAATTATGTCTCTTCTGAGTTTTGAAAAGCAGAAAGGTAACATTATGGCTGACATCAATTCGCACCAATCAGAGCTAGGCAAGCTCCTAGGGTGTAATATCGCAATGAGATAAAGAGTCAAGGTCCCCAAGGGCTGAAAACTGATAAAATGCTATGGCAGCTTTTTATAACAGCATTCATTTTTACGTTATAAATATTGTTACTCACTTGTCTATGTCTTGAGAATAACATGAACGAGTGCACAAAATAAATGTGCAAATCAGTTTTTCTTCAAGTTTATTTTAGCGCGATTCTGTCCTGCGGGAGATACATATAGGTTGCAAGAGTTTTTTAATTACTTTTCTCGGAGGTAGCACTGTGGTCAAAGAGGATTCTCCAAAGTTTTAAACATTATATTTCCCAGGAGAGATAATAGAAATATCGAGTCAGGTTAACATATATTAAACTTTGTTTCAAACTTATATTCTCGAATGAGAAAAAAAGTGCCTCTGAATTTTAATTAATATAAAGCCAAAACCAACAGTGTAGAAGGAGAGAATTTCAAAACGAAGAAAATACTAAAAAAAATCTCCTCCAATAGTTTTTTCACTGACTAGCAAAGACCCCATGTCTAAGTGAAACAAAATCCTAAGAGATACGAGTCTTGATGAATCTGCAATTTCTCACAACTATCACTTACGAAAATGCAAATTAATCGTTTAGGAGAATTGATTCCTTTAGTTTACGATAGGTAGGATAAGAAAATTTAAAGAAGGATTATGTTTATTAGAGATAAGAAAGATTGAAGTCAAAACGACTTAATGCGAAGAAAATTTGATCTCATTGATCTCAAGATCTATGCAACTTACCGTTGGCAATATACTAAATATAATGTTTTCTTCAGTTTTTGGGGATTGGACGAGAACAGAGATCCTCGATTTCAAGATAAGGTCGTGTTCTCAAAGCGAGGTTCTAAGAGATACACCTGTTCTGTGGGCCTAATGAAGCACGAGTACCGGTGGAGAGAACAAATAAAAGCGAACTAATGTTGGCGTATTTTGATGTGACTTCATTGTTATTACTATGATCTATTTGAGAGCGGCATTGTTTGTGGCTCCGAGTGATCACACAACACAACACCAGATGAAAACTGACAAATGAATTCTAATTAATAAACACTGCGAGTCTAAAAGTGTCGACGGTTCACCATCATTCGGAAATGACCGCATTCAAGGCATTTTCCTCCATTTATTTCGAGGAAACCAACAAGATTTCAGCCACAGCTTCGATTCACATTGCGGGAATAAAGGAAGGGTGGTAGTTTGTCCGCAAATACATCAATTAGGCAAAGACGCAGGTGTAGATTCGACCATTGGTCGCAGGAAATTGAATCATTTCTTTCTCGGGGAAACTCCGAGCATAAAAATGGCCCAACAATATTGTTATGCCGTTAAGAGCTTCATCGTTAGAATTTGAATATTTTCCCTGTGTCATTTTGCGGCTTTTCGACTTTTCAAGCGATATTCATCTCAATTTAATTTTCTTGTAACCAAGACGTAGAGAATGACATACACTTTTCATTTAGTGAGGTTAAAGCACATTGAAGCAAATCTGAGGATACCGTGATATAAAACAATCCGCGTAGAAAATTTCCTTGTTTAAGATCAGCCGGCGTTTCAGGGAGCACTCAAGTTTTCGTCTTTTTCTTCTTCTTTTCCCGGCCGAAAAAAACACCCCTTCATTTTGACAGATATTATGTTGAGCATTGAAGCAACCCGATCGAAACCATAATTGATGATCTCGGTAGTAATAACTCTACGAATAATAAAAATGTTTCAATTTGCTCTCTCGAAACTTTGATTGAACTCATTTCTTCGTGGTTAAAAAAAGAGAAAAAAAAAGAGACCTCGCAGCGAATCTTTCAATATTTGACAAGGGTTCCAGTGAGCTTTGTGTACATAAAATAATACACATGTTAAATATTTTGAAGTCTGATCGCCGTTTGAACATGAAGATAGAAAGAAATTCCTCAAACAGAATCAAGCGACGAAAGAAAATATATAAATCGTTTTTTTTAAAACTCGAAGGGAAGTTTTCGAGAGTAAGGTTCCATCTCGGCGTTTTGCGACTTCCGTTCTTTAAATAGATATATGCTCGTATAACAGTGCAAACAGTAATATGGTAAAAATCAAGATTGAAAATATACCTTGCCGCGAGATTACAAGCAGGCCATTTTGCCCGTATATCCTCGATAAAGTGAATGGATGAAAAAAATTCCTCTGCTTTCACGGGTAAGATCAACTTTCTTCTCGCATTGCAAAACAGCGGCAACTAACATCCAAAATATTTCCTCCTTTATCCACGGGCAAAGACCAAATGTCTGTTTCGATCGAGATAACTCCGGTCAGGTCAATTTGAATAACAATGAACTCATTTGAATACAACGACAGAGTAGGATTTCCCCGATAGGTAATTTCTGAATAAGCGAACTAAATTATGGAATAGATTTTAAGCGCACACAATAAAACATAGGCAATAATGACAGTGAGAGCATCATATTATAATTTATATTTTTGAGGGTTTTTTTTTTTTGTTACACGAAGTAGTAGCGCTATGCATTTCTCTAAATTCACTGCTTTAATGTTGATTGAGAGCTAACAAAACTTATTCAGAATGAAATTCATCAATGAGCCTCGAGCACTTTTCCCTCTGGCAAGCGGCTGGCCAACAAAACAAGAGGTTGTTGAAGTAAACACAAGTAAAGCACGATTTAGGACTGGGCCCTAAGGTTCATCGTCATTCATAGTTTTAGCAGCTGGTTAATAGCTCTTACGCGCTTGCTTTTGGTGTGTAATTATGGTTAAAAACAACCTCCCTTTACAGGAAATTTATCGTGCATCGCAAACAGAGATATTCTTAAAACTGTCAGCGTGAACATTAACTACCCACGTACCGAGGAAATTGTGTTTGATTCGTTTTTCTTTAATTAAGTTTTGCGTTCTCGTTTTCACCTGGCTAGGATAAAAACTAGAAAGCAAAAATAGTTGAAATTGTGAGAAATCTTTACTTAGCTGTAATAACATAGCTGTCCAAAGTCGCCAGCTATGTTATTAGCGTGTCGCCTTTCGTGTTTCTGATGAACATGGTCTTCCTGTAGAGTGGGCGGGTAATCAACTACAGCCGCATATGCGGAGAGTTGTCGCACCAACACACATGAAGAAACAGCACCGACAATAAATGAGCATTTTACGCCATATAAATAGACTTCCTCGCATCCCTAATGCAAAATTTTTCATGACCTATTAAAAGAAATTGGTCGACAAAACGAGAACGAATGTAATATTTAGCGATTGTGACAGAAATGCTAATAAAATAGTACCTACTTAAATATTGTCGTGATTCCGAAGACAGAACATGAAATTTCTTGACAGCTTGAGTTATTTTTAAGAGCATCATGTGTCATTCTGAATCAGACAACTGGTCATGTCTTTTTAACAATTCTGTGAATTTTCACCAGGACTTTTCAAATGAGTTTGAAAGCGTGGGCTAACTTTCCCTTGAGGTGAGAGAGATAACAAACACATTCAAAGCATCACCAGCTTCTCGTGTCCAGGCCTCTTACACCACAACCGTAAAATACCATGGGTCTGCATTATAAGCGACTGATAAAGAAGAGACTTGGATGTTAAACAAGATACAGAAAGACGCTAGACATTCGGAAAGATCTCTTTCAGGCGCATATTTCTCGGCTCAGTACCCTAATCAGCAGAGTCAGTTTGTTGCTCCGACTGTTTTTCTCCACGCAGGCTCTCCGTTTTCCCTCCCTTCACAAAGAAAAACAACACTCTCCAAATTCCAATTCGATCTCGTTGCACGGCTCATGACATCTCTCTCCTCCGTGTTTCAGGTTATAGGTATAGCTTCATAAATTACATTTAATAATAATAATAACTTTATTTAAGTATCGTATGTGTTTAGCACTTTTGCGCTAATTGGAGACACTATAAATAAATAAACAAATATTTCAAATAGAATATAAACTGCTAAGAACCCAACTGGTGGGAGGCTGACCAGTTGGCGGCTATTTACACAACGTGGTCGAGGAGTTGAACTCGGGACTACCGAGAACACATCCAGATAGTGGCAGGGTGAAGGATTTGAACCAGGGACCTCCAGATTTCAAACCCAGCGCCCTAAATCACTCGGCCACGCCACCTCCACAAATTTACATTTACATTTACTTTGGTCAGCAGACTTCGGAAATGAAGATGGCGAACTGTCTTATCAGGTAAATTAGCTGCTAACTGGTTTTAATGAGGAACAGGCATCAGGAAAACATCATACCGAACACACCTGGCTCATTACAGCGCTGCCTTTGCAAGGACGAGTGCTTGTTCCCGCCTCCTCTGCACATAGCGATGTCTCCTTTTCATTCTAAAACAAAAACAGCGAAGAAAGACATCTAGCAATGATAATGCATCATCCTAAAAGTTGGTACTACTGTTTACCTGAACACCAGTCATTCGTGAGAATTAAGCTGTGTTCACACATGGTACCCGAGCAGGGGTGGCTGGGCATCGGAAAATAGTGCTGCGTTCAGACACTGGTATTCCAAGAACCCAAGTACCATTCACGGTACCCGATCGATGACAAGGTCGAGCACCTTGTACCCGGGAACGGGCCCTGTGCCCGAACTCTGGTGTGAGTACTTGGAAAAAAAGTTGTGTTCGCATTAGTGCCCAGCGAGAATCGTACTCGGGTACCGTGCTCGAGCGCGAAGTGTGAACATTTCCTAAAAGCAAATTTATTTAAACACACTGTGATACTTTCGAATGAAGCCGAAATTTAAATTATAAGCCGTTAAAAATTGCTGCCACATTTGATTTTTATCAAACCCAAACGGATTTCCTCTTAGAGCGTAACTTGCCACCAAACGGAGGTTACCCAAAACTAGCAAAATCACAAATTTCAAATTCAAGCTTATCTTTTTCACTTCCCCGTCACTTTTGTTGTGTAACGCCTCCCCACTTACCCCACCCCAGAGATCCCTACCCCTGTGCTGTCTAAGGGTTATTGACCTAATAAACTGTTTTGGGGAAGGGTGGGATAGGGGAATGGGGTGGTGGTATGAACGGGAAACGGAACACTTTAAAGGTAACATGGCGAAATGGAAAGGTTTGCTTCGATAATACAATACCGTCTGGAGTTTCCAGGACGTAGATTTGGTGGGTCATTCATTATGGCCACTCTTTGTCAGTCGATTAGTGCCGTTTTCGAAGTATAAGTACTTAAATCTAAAATCAAGGGTGTTTTTAGTAGGTCATACTGTTGCTATGGTAACATGTAGTGTCAGGAAAGTGATAACAACGTGCTCACCAATTATTGGGCAGTTTTTTTGATACCATAATTGCGGCATCAACCGATATATAAAGAGCAAGAAAGAGAAATAACTTAGTTCACAAAGTTAAGAAAAGAAACTGGGAATGGGCGGAGTACCACAAGGCGCGAGTTGGGAAATCCCTCTGATGTCCGGCCGTGATATTTTTCCTTTTCCTTTTAAAGTTTACCTGTTGTGAAGGAACTTTTGTCTTTTGGTCTTTACTGTGAGCTTGTAAAGCGTCCTTTAGCTTCACCAATGAAGACAAAAATTCAGTTTTACCGGATGAGTTAGCTTGTTTCTAAAACGAATGAAGATACAATCAGACAATCAAACTGGGCATGATATGTGTTTATGTGGACATGTGAGACAAAAGTATATATATTAATATATCTTATTAGTAAATTCTCAGCTCCGACTATTGCATTTCTAGCTTTTTGATTGGCTAAAAAACTCCGATTATTTAGTATCACCCAACTAGTGGACTAATGCAAATCCTGCATGATTGGCTACGCTACTAGGGGACTATTAGTAATAGTCATCGAGTAGCGAAATTCGCCAGTTTTTCTTTCGTTTTTTCCCCAAATAAATATTTCTTCAACTTGCATTTGCTAACCTTTTTATTGCCTTTTCTGTCCAACTAGTTGGGTGATACTAAAACAATTAGACCCTTCGCCCTCAAGGGCCACGGGTCAAAAGCCCATTCGGCTTCGCCTCATGGGCTATTGACCCGTAGCCCGAAAGGGCTACGGGTCTAATTGTTGAGCCAATAGTCGGAGTTTTACGTCATATGGAAAATTTTCCGCACGAAGTTTTCAACTTCAGCCCTCTAAAATGGCCGAAATAAAAATCGACGGTAAAACCCGGTAGCAAATCTTTACATCCCTTCCCATCTTCTCAGAATACCTGTGATTTCACTGAACCTTTCTCAGTGTCCTGGTGCGGAGGTTGCCCCACTTTTTCTCTGGTAGGAAGCTTGTTTCTTTTCGGACCATCTCTTTTGCTTTCAACGTGATTGCCATCACGTTCTGTTGTTTTTGTTGCATCGGCTTTCTCCGTGTGCCTCGAGCTAAGCCGTGGACACTTTTCCCTCTGAATACTGGGGTATCCATCGGTGCTTTTCTCACAGTTTGAAGCTTCTTTCTTCCTTTCCGTGAGGACACTTTTTCGAACCTTTCTGCTAGTTTCTTCACTCCTGCTGTGATGTGCCTTGTCTAATCTTGGATGTTCTTGAATTCCTCTACGACCATCGTAAGCCTTTATCCCATGTTTACTTCTCGTAGGTATTTCTGACTTTATCACAGGGTTTTCTTTGCCAGTCTGCCATTGATGAGATCAATAATAAGCTTTCTAAAACTTAAGCTTTAGCGCTCTTTAGTCTCACTTAGGCCCGGTTCAGACGCCGTACTTCACATGAGCCGAATCGAATTCAATGAGTTAAGTTCATGTGAAGTACGGCGTCTGAATCAATTCGAAATGGCCGGATTGAATTTGGATCGGCTCAGCCGTTCTTCACGCCTGGCTCAGCCGGGAATAACGGCTGTGGACCGACTTTAATTCAGACGCCGTACTTCACAAGAGCCGAATCAAATGCATAACTTAATTTAATGTAGTTTTAATGTATTTTGAAGACCTGAGTATGCGCAGAAGTGTAAGTAGTGCGTCAGCGCATCTGAGGGCGGAGAAGAAGCCGATATGTGGAGTTTGTGTTTTCGTGTTTTCGTGTGTAAACTTGCTGCCACCTTGGTAAACAGCAACAAAATTAATGTGCATTCATCATAGTTTTCGTGTTTGTGTTTGAATTACGTGTGAACATTGCATTTGAGAATTAACCTGAACATTGCAATTGGGCTTTTTGCCCAAGTTGTGTTGTATTTCAAGGAATACGAAAAGGTTGGAAATTGAAATTATGATGTGAAATTAAAGTTCGTGTGACGTATGACATCTGAACCAATTTATCAGTTGTCTTCTTGCAGTTGTTACATGTAAATAGATTGATGCGGTTTGCTTTTTTTCTGCTCCTTCTTTATCTTATATTTTTCAAAAGACGGCTTTGATTCGTGCTTGGTTGCTGTTTACTATGTTTACGGGAGTTCAGCACGTATCGGCGCTGATCGAAATGCACTTTTACCTCCTATTGAATTTAGTTCGGCTGGAATTGAGATCGGCGTCTGAATCAATTCAGCCGGTCTAAATTAATTTGGGTCGGCCTAAATTCGAATTCGATTCGGCTCATGTGAAGTACGGCGTCTGAACCGGGCCTTAGGTATTTGCACGGTGTTGAAGCTGCTACATCCCGCGGAAATCTTTTTAAAGCACCACCGCTATTTGGCAATTATTGTCCTTTTACCTCCTATGCTCCCAGAATGTGATGACAAACGACTTCAAAGTATAAGCAGGTTTCGAAAACAAGTGAAAAAAATTTAAAATCTTTGTTCTTCGACGCCCATGACATGCACAAGACCTTTTCAGGTTCGGTGACAAACAAACAGCGCGCCAGGCTAAAAAGGGCGGGAAATTTCTTTTTCCCGCCTTTTTTGGGACGGCTAGAATCGTATCAGGAAACCATGTGCGCTTGAAGGAAACTTGTTGAAGAAAAAAGACAAATTTTCTTCGGTGGTCAACTCGCGATAAACTGGCGGTGCAAATAACATACCCAGGCCGGCAATAAAAGAGGTCGTAATTTTTCAACCCCATCCGAGAAGTACTCAGACCAGCAGGTATTATTTACCATTTACAGGTGGTAAATAAAAGCGAACATTTGTATTAAGATTAGAATTGATCGCAACATAACGTTCCAAATCGGACTTTTTATGCGAAGCAGATACTAAAACAAAATAATATTATTACAAGCTCTTTGAAAAACTGTAGGCTTATTTTTCATGGTTTTCAGATAATGGCAAGCAACCATTTCTGGACCTCGATGTCTTTCTCGTGAGTTTTGCGGTTAAACATATGTCTTGTTAAAAAAATACACAAAGTAGAAAAGGAATTATACAACAAGTTAGAGAAACTCACCCTCTCAACCCGTGGAGGAACAGTTTTCTCACTTTCGCGGCGCGTACGTGTCGAGTTATCTTGGTTTAAAGTGTTAACATTTTCATCTCCCTCACTTGGCATGTTATGAATTCTTTGTCGTATTTTAGCTCGAAGTTTTTCCCGCATGGAGCCTTCCGCGCGGGATAATTCCCGTTTGCTTGTGTTGTCGGTGGTTTTCAACATTTGGAACTTGTTATAACATTATCTGTATGAAACCTTTTCAAAGACCATTTTCTAGACTAAACAATTTAATTTAACCGTATAGGGGTAGCTAAAAAACAAAAACAACATAAGTTACCCTAATTTGATGTGACGCCATAACAGGAGCCGTTGGAGCAAAGGGGTGTAGTCACTTGAAACATTGTGATAAACATCTAACTTCTCCTAAAAACATCATGCACAATAAAGCTCCCAGCTTAGGAGAGAAGGAAATGATCATCAAAGGAAATTACTTTTCACGTAGCTCCATCGACACCATCCGGGAGAGAGACTCCACCCGGGAGTGAAATATTCATCCTAAAAATTAAAGGCCGTCTTTCAAAATCTATTGCAATGTTTCTCAATCTTAATACCTCCGTAGGGTTTTTGTATTCTCTATAACTCCGGGGTTTCAAAGAAAAGGTTTCTTTTGCTTTGAAGAAAGTTTGAAGCATAGCAAAAAAATGTACTTTCTACATTGTAACAGTAGGGAATGTAGGCAAACGGCCTGTGTAGCAAGCGTTTCCATATGAACAAAGATTTACCGTATTTAAGCGCGCGAAAATTACGCAGGAGCAAAATAACGGAGAAGGGGATGGTAGGGAGCAGAGGTATTCACCACCCCCTTTTGTTCGCTTTCGCTTTAAATTAATTTTCACGGAGCCAGAAGGCCGAAATATCTTCGCTTGAACAAGAGCCCTCAACGAAAAAGAACTAGACAGAAGTAATATTGAGATATAATTTTTATTGCCTTATATTATAGAAGAGCCATCCTCTATCAGACATCGCTAAATTTCCCTGTAACATACACTGAAGGCCTTTTTAGCTGAACTAACCGGTAAAGCTATGTTCACACTTGCTGCCCGAGCACTGGTGCGTAGACACCGGCACACAATATGTGTCGAGTTCAGACACTGGTACTACGTGTACCATTTAGTGCCCGAGTACAGACATAGGCACTGAAAAGAAGGTGTGTTCACATTAGTGCAATCTGGCACTGTGTTTGGGTACCAAGTGTGTACATAGCTTAGTCACCTGAGAACGAGAAAATAGAATCTCTTCCATCGTCATGGGGAAAAATTATCATACCCTAAAACGCCAAACCTTCTGCAATTGCCACATTTGTCAAACTCCATTTATTATTCTAACTATTCCCTATCCAGTAGGCAGAACCGACAGAATAAATAATCTTTAAACCTGAGAAGTCTTTCTAAACATTATAATTTAATTTTGTAAAGAGCATATCTAAGAATAAAAACCCTTTCCGACGTTGTCAAGAGACTTCAGCAAGGTTGCCTGACGTCACAACTTCATAGTACTTGTGCTATGCCTTGATTGGACAATAAGAACCAGAGCTACAAATAAATGAGAAATTAAGACCACCCCTCCTCCCATTTCAATGATGGAAAAAATGGCGCGCTTTGGTTAGACCGCGAGTTCATCATTGATTCGGGGGGGAGGGGTGGTTTTATTTCTCATTTTATTCTGTCCAAGATTGTAGATTACTGGGATGTCACGCAACATTAGTCCTTACGAGGCACTGCGTGACAACCGGGTAAAGATTGCACATTTGGCTGGTGACAATTTCGCGGACAGCTGTTGCGCGATTTACGTTGCCAATATTTGCCTTTTCTTTTTTTAAAGATAAATTTTCGCGCGACTCGCAAAATTAGCAAAACTACAAACCGAGGTGAAACTTCCACATCTTTCAAAACAAAAAAGATTACTTAATACCACAAAAACCAGTATATTTTTCTTAGCTTAAATAACCGTTAAGTAGCTGTGCATCCTATTTTTTTTTATTTCTCCATTACCGCCCTTTGGTCTCGAATTTTTCAAGAAGAGCATTGACTCGCGCTTCAACTCTCTCACAGTTAGCTTCAATCATTGCCACGTTGGATGTGAAGCTGGCTTCCAGCTGAAAGAAAAACAATTGATTCGCTTTAGTTTTGATCTTTTTAACCCCACATAGCTGCCCATCCCACGTGCTCTCTTCCAGTTCTTCCCAGGTTCGTTTCGCGCGTTCGATCATCTGAAATAAAAGAGCCGCGGTAGGCTGGTGGTTAGAACGTTGATCGAGTAGTCTAGGTTCGAGCCATGGCCTGGGTCATTCCCACGAGCTCTTTGAAACACACTCTTTATGCCCCCATAACATCTGCCAACCCAGTAACACAACTGGGTACCGGCTCATTACCAGGGCAACCTGGAAATATCCTGGGGTAACCCTGCGATAGACAAGTATCCCATCCAGGAAAAAAAAATCCAGGAAAAGTACATGGAGAAATGCCTCTGGTCGCTTCATGAATTAAACCGGTGATAGGCTTATGGCGGTGTCGAGTATTTCGGTTGATAAGGTAAATTTTGACGAAAAAAGCACTAAAATCTTGTTCCGCCGTTTCGAGAATAAGGAAATCGATGTACTTGGAGCTGACAGAACCCGTCAGGAGAAAATGCAGTCACTGTTTACGAATACTTACTTCATTTAGAAGTTTGGCTTGGCCGTGCATCTGGCTGTTTAACGCGGACTGGGACGAGTCCAGCTCTAACAGTGATTGTCCAAATTGACTTGCTGTATTGAATAGGACAGACAAGTTAGCAACAATGCTGAAAAACAAAAACAACACGGATGGGGAGGGGGGAGGGAGGGAATTAATTGTTCTTGCGACCTTTATCGGTCAGCCATGTCAGTTGTTCGGCCTGATATATGGTGAAGATTTTGACTTTTTGTCAGAAATAGCGTACAGTTTGTGCACTCTAGCCTTCCGCCCGGTGCCATATGTGGGTTGAGTTTGTTGTTGGTTATCATCCTTGCTCCGAGGGTTTTTCTCCGGGTTCTTCGATTTTCTCCCCTCCAAATTCCAAAACCACCTAAGACTTATGTGGTTCCTCTCTAGATATTGTAATTTATTAAAGAAATATCGTATTTCAGTAAATTTGACCGGAAACGAGTTATCATCTTGAGATAGAAGGGACAACAAGTGAAACCAGAGAAATATCAACTAAAATCCAAATTCAATTCATGGTGGTACTATCCCTTTAACGTAGTTTGTAACTCTTAACCGCCGCCTGGTTAGCTCAGTTGATAGAGTGCCAGGCTGCGAGGTCGAGGGTTCGAGCCCCAGACCGGACCAACACTCAGGGTCTTAAAATAACTGAAGAGAATGTGCTGCCTTTGTTATCACATCTGCAAATGGTTAGACGTTCAAGTCTTCTCAGATAAGGACTATAAACGGTAGGCCCCGTCTCCTGCATCTTCAGTATTAATACATGGTTAGAAGGGGACGTTAAAGAACCCACACACTTATCGAAAAGAGTAGGGCACGTAGTTCCTGGTGTTGTGGTCTGACCTTGTCTCACAGGTTGGTGCTTTACATTGGGTTGACCTCATTGCACTATGACTATGACTCTTCTATCAAAAAAAAACCCACAAGTTTTCCAGGTATGTTGGTCTGTACCTTGTTCGTGCAGAGCTTTCAAAGACTGTAGTCTGGTTATCTAAAATGATCAAGACACAAAGAAGTAATTATCAGCTGGCAGATGACAGGACTGGTGCTTTAGTTGACTCTCCTCTTAATCGCTATGTTTACATTCAAAAAGACTATGGTTGTTAACGTAGAAATCATAATGAGAATCACATTTTTTTGCTTTATAAAAAGCCAGGTGTGGAAATTTTGCCGCTACAACGATGTGACAAAATAGAAAAATTCTCTAGCCAGGAGCTAAGAAACAAATGGCACTATTGCTGCTATGAAGGCAAAGAAGAGGTGATTCTCCATTAAACCTCATACCCAAGGTAATCCCTCTCAAGCTACTGTTTTGTGAACTCTAGGAGAGACAAGAAATAGCTAATCCTGTGACGCGAATTTTACCCACGTGGACAGTCCAGGCCACTTTACACGAATTTTCATCCTCCACGAAAACATCCACGCAACGCGGGTGGTAATATTATCCGCGGGAGGCCTGGAAATCATGTCTCAAAATAACTTGAAAGGGATTATAGGGCCTATAACAGGGTTTAACTTTGTTACCCTTCATACTCTCTTGACACGAATGCGTGTATATTCAGACACCTACAAGAAGGCAAGCTATGCATCTAAATTCCGCATAGCGTTAAAACACACTGTGACCTTACGTCACCGTTGACAAAATGACTTTCCTTTTTAAACCAGCAGCACATACCAGATCTGGCACAACGTCTACAAACGAATCCCACTTGTTCAAAAGATCATAAAGTTCGGTCACCTAGAGGAAACACACACCAGGAATGAAACGTTTGATTTTTTCAACAAGAAATTCCTGTCTTACCATATCAAACCTTATATGAATACAAATTTCCATCAATCATACATCTTACACAGTGTCACATCAGCTTGTGCTGCTTTGTCTAGACCATCAACACCCCCTCTCTCCCTCCCCCTATCACATTTCGTACTCTCACCCTTCCTGTTAGGAGGTACTCCCAGGCCAGGCCCAGTAGTGCCTTTGAACTTGTTGAACTTGTTGACTCAATATTTGGCTCAAGGTTGAGAGGTATGGACCGGGCGAAGCAAGGTCCGTGCGTCCTGACCGAGTGACAAATATTTTCCCGAACGGCCCTCCCGCTCAGTCAATAAGCACTTTATGACAGGATCATTTTAATTAATTTACTCTTAATGAGTGAGGAGTGTTGACTTTCTGTGCTTTCAGAGTGAGTTGGCAACTTAAGTAGACAGTCTAAAATTCGCTGTCAGAATGTTCAATTTCATCACTCATTTTAAAGAAATCAAAAAGTTTCAGAAAATAAATTATCTCTGTCATTGGTTCTAACTTGCAACGACTTTGCGGGGGTGTACGCATTTCTAGTAGGGCCGTACATGTTTTTCTGGCCCTAGCACTTCGACTTTGTATGGCCCTCATGAATACAGGACCTTTTTTCTTAAGGTTTTCTAGGAACTAGAGCAGGGGGCTGTACGGGTCATGTGATAATGTCCCCTATCACTCTTTGTTCATCGTGTTCATCACACTCATTATTTTACCTTGCTCTGCTTAGCTACATTCTCAGCTTCTTCTTTTTTCTCTGACAGAACACTGACATGATTTAATATTCCCTGAAGAATGAAATACAATAAGGAACAAGATAATTTGGTTTTATCAACTGGGTTGATAATGTGAATTGGCCACCGTAAAGAGATTCGGAAGCTGACGTTTCGAGCGTTAGCCCTTCGTCGTTAGCCCTTTGTTGGATTCTCTCCGACGAAGGGCTAACGCTCGAAACGTCAGCTTCCGAATCTCTTTACGGTGGCCAATTCACATTATCAACCCAGTTGATAAAACCAAATTATCTTGTAATACTCTCACCGACGCAGCACCACAGTTTCTTTAGAAACTTGCCCCCTTTACAATAAGGAACGCACTTAAAAGGGACCAGCATCCTGGCTTGGCTGGTAAATTCTGTTTTAACAGGTATGAACAGGATCTTGTTACAAACTCTCTTTATTATCTTGCAATAAAAAGAAAAGGACGAAGGGGTGGAAGGAAAGACATATCAACCAAACAGGAAAAAAAAGTGCGGCCCCATGTCCCACCGGGGGCAATAAGGACTAGAGAGAGAGAGAGAGGAAAAAATAGTGAAAGATTCAAAATTGCTGAAAAATGATCCAGTTCTGATTTCTTGAGATAATTGATGAACTGTAATCACTTCTATCCTTGTAATCCTTTAAGTCTTCCCCAAAATATCTTTTTATTCAATTTATTTGTAAATTTGGTGGCATTTGGCTGAATTGCAAGGTTGTGGTCTAAGAAACATTACGAGGAGCCCGAAGGTTCTGAACCATTAAATCCTGGGTGACTAGTACTTAAGCTTTTATGAAAAAAGTAAGCCTTTCCAATCACCCAAAGACATAAATTAGTACCCTGTGGCACCCGGGTGCTTCTAGAGCACAGCCTGTATTATCGGTATATGGAAATAGACCATTTCCGAGTTACCTAAAGCTTCTCTTTCAAAGTGAGGCCTGGTGCACAACCATTCATATGAAAATGAGTTTAATTTGCATTTGAATGAAGTCTCATCTTCGTATTAGAGGATGGGTGCCAACAAGACTCACTTTGAGGAAGAGGCTTAAGGTAATTTGGTAACGGCCTAATGGGAAGGAAAACTATAATCAGCCAGGACACCAATCCATTAAAATAATCTCTTCCTGAAATCATCTCGGCTTGGGTTTCACCACACTAAGAAAGGATCTGAATCAATTATAACACTCCATCAGTCTGAACTGAACTGTAAATACTCCATCAACTGAACTACCAATGCTCCATCAATACTCCATCAAATACTCCATCAAATACTCCATCAAATACTCCATCAAATACTCCATCAATACTCCATCAATACTCCATCAAATACTCCATCAGCCTGAACTGTCAATACAGCATTTTTATGATTCTTAGAAATGGCCCCTACCTGCAAACGTGCATCAATATGCTCAATATGATTGGCATCCAGCAAAGCAACCTTAGCCTCCAGCGCTGATGCTGCAGCCTGCAAATAAGAAACAGTCCAACATCAAGATGTCCATCTTTAAAAAAATATCAAGATGTCGATCTCTGGGAAATTATAATCTACCATACTATTTTTCATTCATTTTTCTGGGGGGGGGGGGCTCATCGGAAAAATATTTGACTTAAACCTCCTGTGTGTGCTCAAACTTTCTTTGACCCCTAAAATATACCACCTAAAACAGATAGGCTCAATTACCAGCGGCTGATCAGGAAAGGGGCCTGCGCAAGTAGACCGGACTCTAGAGACTGATAGAAACTGAGCCTAAAAACAGAAATGTTTAATTATAGTGTTTCTTCGAGGGCATCACAAAGATACTTTTCGAGCTAAAAATCATGGCATTTTGTCATGAACACCATGAGTGAGACCAGAATCCTTGATTTCTACCACTAAGCAAGGCCACAAGCATGCCCGACTTTTTCACATGGGAGTCAAACTCATCTATAATCTTGCCAAGTTTGCCAGAAGACATTCATGACAATTGTGACAGCGTTTGCACATCTGAACTTATCGGTAATCAGTTAATCCTTAGTTATAGTTTCAATTGTCATGTTCCAGAATATAACCATATCCCTCCCAAGCAGGGTTTTTTGGTTTGAACTCCCCCCATCTCCATGTCTCTGGGAATTCCAGTTTTGATCCAAACTTTCTTCTAAAATTTGGCCTTTTAAGACCCTCCCCCTCCTTGGAATTTCCAATAACCCTCATTGGGACAAGATACCACACATTGACAAGATATTTCAACCACTCCAAACAGTTCAAATGTTGTTGTTTATAGTGGTCAATGTGCTTAGCTACACCTAGCTAGCTCAGAGGCATACCACTTAAGAAACAAACATATCAACTACACATAATAGGGTTTCAAATCCCAACCGCTGGGAGGCAGACCAGTTCTGGCAGTTTACAAGCATGACAGAGGAGTTGAACTAAAGTTTTACCAAATTTCCAAACACCTGGAAGTTTGTCAAAAAGACCCTCTTCTCAGTGAAATATACTGGTAGTAAAACAAGGTCTCTTGACTTGTGTTTGATATAATACATACAAAATTTAAAAAGAAAAACTTACCAATACATTTTTCTCCTTAATTTCAAGATCGGCAGTTATGGAAGACTGCAAAACAAGAAACAGAAAGTCTATTATTTGGTAAAACTTTATATTAGCTGTGAATGTTGTATTACCAGTTTATAGCCTTCCTGATTATTCATAACCCTGCTGCTAGCTCCATGCTTTGGTAGCACCTAAAGAAAATATTGACCACCAAGTTGCTGATTTTCTAAATTCTCACTACCTGCTTGGTAGCCAATGTATTGATATTGAAGGGAGAATTTGAATAGTAGTTTTTGTTTGTTAAGCAAAGAGATCTTTCGATAAGGATTAATGAATTTAGAAATTTTTTTTTTCAACAAACATTCAAATATTATGTAGGATGTAAGCTTTTTTGGTGGGAGACTGTTTAGTTGGCTATTTTCAATGTATGGATCAGGGGTTGAACAAGCCCAGTTAAGGACTGATTGGAATAACTGAACCAACGAGCTCCAGATTTCACATCCAGTAACCCTAACAACTCTGCTGGGCCAGCATCCAATTGAAGATGTCTTTCACGATAAAACAAAAGAACTTGTTAACAAAGAGATACAGATGCAAACAAATATCTACCAAATGAGTTGGGTCACTGCCTAAGACTGTCTCCAGTTTCTGCACCCGCTGTTCCATTTCACTGATCTAGAAAAAGAACATAATACAAGCATTTCAAACCCTCTGCAGTGCTAACATGTCACAATATATTACTGTGATTAGCAAGTATGGCCCAGAGCTTGCTATACATTGTAAACTTGCTTTATTATCTTGTGCTGACAATTCGACCAAGCTTTTCTTTTCATGTATTTTCTAAACCAACCAACTGCCCCTTTATTATCTTGCTATGATAATTTGACCAAATGCCAAAATCAATTTATCACAAAAATACTCTGGTCGACGTTGTTAGATGGCTGAAATTCCACAGATTGCTAAGTTATCTGTAGGCTTATCATTAATTAGTATTCCAATAGGTGTAAATATACCTTTGAGAGCTGATTAAACTTTGCATGTTCTGGTTTGTAAAATAGCTCGTATGTAACACAACCATCATCGCTCTACAATAAAAGGAGAAAGTGCACACAATTTTAATTCCAATCAAAACAAAAGTATGCAATGTACCTAACGTAAACAAAAAACCTAGCTACAAATTATTTACAGTGCATTTACTGAAACCGGTCCACCCAGACAATCAAAACCAATCAGATGGCAGAACTGAAATGATAGATTCCAACATTTTCAAATCCAGCCAATCAAATGTCAGTTACAAAACAATGAAATCTCAACTTGTTCGTTGTGATGCTCACAACTACGGTGTCTGATAATAAATTGTCAAAGTCAAACTGTTAGAACTTTCATATTAGAAAATACTGTGTTACTTCACTTTAAATTTTACTTTATGTTGACCGTTTTCCACTATAAACGTACGGCCACACAATATAATCTTTTGAGTTTACAGTTGTTGTTTAAAATCATAGAATAATAGACTTTGACACTTTTTTACAAATTAAATTTCGCTCCTGTTGTCTGTACATGTTTCTATTTTTACACAGCTTTCGGTTGTCATTAATGCAGCCGACTGTGAAATCTACCACGCAGTTCTCAGAAAAACTGTTGGGTTTGGTGTCTCAGCAGCTGTACATTTCAGAGTTTGAGCTCCCTTTGAGTTATCAGCGTATTGAAATAACATCTTCATCGAAAATTCAAACATTATTTTTTTGCTTTGTATTATCAAAGCCTCAGTGTGTACAATCACTCACTCCAGGCAAAAACAAAAGATTGGGCCATAGGAACCTTTCCTACTCAGAGACCATATTCACCCTGACAATATTCAAACCCTACACACACACTAGCGATATATATTTACAAGTGACACTTTAGCGCAGCTTTTCTTTTCATGTATTTTCTAAACCAGCCAACTACTCCATAGAAAGTGCAGTATATTCAAGCACACGAAAGTACTAATGGTTCAAGCTTGACAATTTCTTGATAAGCAACACCATAGTTGTTGTGTAAGCATCACAACAAACAAGTTGAGATTTCATTGTTTTTACTGGACATTGGATTGGCTGGATTTGAAAATAAGATATTTGATTGGAGGATTTGAAAATGTTGGAATCTATTGTTTCAATTCTGCCATCTGATTGGTTTTCATTGTCTGGGTTGCCCCGGCTTCAGTAAATGCACTGTAACTTACTGAAAGGTAACTTATACCTTTTCACTCACTGGGTCCAATAATTGGTTGCATGATTTAGCAGTTCATATTAAGGTAAAGGTCCTAGTATAACATAACTGCTAATAACAAAGCTTGCATCTTCCTGTCATCACACTGACAGACAAGAATTCATGAAGTGGAAATAAAGACCTTAGTTTGTTTTCCGCCAGCTGTCTCAGTGGTTTTGAAAGCTTCAAGTTGAGTCTGCAGGCGTCTGGAAAGAAAACAAAATTAAATCAAAAATTATTTAGTGTAAGCTTGCAGACTCTGGCTACAATGGACTGTAGTTTCTACAACAAGTGAAGAGCTAGGCTCCTTAGATAAGTCCTGGTTTCTAGCCAGCATTTTGACAGTTAAACCACCAATTTCCAGAGCTGTCCTATTGATATACTTATCTTGCCAGATGTCGATGGCATATCATGTAATAACTTTAACTTACTGAGATAATCCTGCTTGAGGTGTTGAGGCCACTGTCAAAGCCTGTTTCAAGCAAAAATAACAGATGTGTGAATGCTGGGAAAAGAATAACTCTTTATTTTACAATAAAGAAAATCTTAAAGGCACTATGGTCACATCTAACATTAAAAACCTTTTGATGTTGTGCCAAATATCTATTGTTCTGAATTGCATCTGCTTTATAAGAAACAAAGTGGATGAGCACATAATCCTATGCACACAGCTTGCGCTTAATATAGTATCTTATTCATACTTAATTTTGCACCTACTAAATTTTGCAATTTCGACTAGACAATATTTCATGAGCTTTTAATTTTTGCAACTTCAAGAAGGTGAAATTAAACAAAAAAATTTAATTTAATTTTTTTTTAATTTATTAAACTTCGCCTTCTGGATAAACTATTAACAAACAAGACAACGTAAACAAAATATAAACAAATACTGGGTTAAGGCAGGGTGTCCACAACAGCTGACGCCAATTACTATGGGCCCACTGTAAAGAAGAAGTACATAAGTTGACTTTGTATAATTAAAAAAAAATTCGGGAAGAGAATATCTTGTATTGATTTTGATACTGTTACAGAGAACATTGTGCATCATTTATACACTTATTATAAGCTTACTAGCCATAGCCATGTATTATTATAAATAATAATACTGATTTCATTTTCTTATATTTGTGTGCAAAAGTTTACAGCTTTACATTTTGTGAAAGTACATCAACAAAGGCTTCATTTGATTTCACATAATCCATTTCATCAATAACGTATTTTCAGTTCCGTGCCCAGTGATCGTGGGCAATGATTGGCAACAAAACACTTTTGGGACAAAATTCAACCTTGATTTGCACACAAATATAAGAAAATGAAAACTGTATTATTATTTATAATAATACATGGCTATGGCTAATAAGCTTATAATAAGTGTACAAATGACGCACAATGTTCTCTGTAACAGTATCAAAATCAATACAAGATTACCTCTTTACCTCCTCTACCTAATTATACAAAGTCAACTTATGTACTTCTTCTTTACAGTGGGTGTCATGTAAACTGATTGCTGGGATGAAAACCAACAATTGCAGCTGGTTCACCCCATATCAGCTGTTCATCTGCCATCTTAAATCCATTTCAGATTGCACTGCACATACTGTGTGATGCACTTTGGGATGGATACAAGATGGTGGATAAGTGACATGAAACAACATATATTATCAGAGTGCTAATGAAAGAATTATTCTACTTACTGAGAATTAAAACAGAAAAAAAGACTTTTATCAAATGAATTTTGATCGACAAGGCTGAAGATGTCTGTGGCAAATGGTTAATTGTTTCCATTATTTCTGAATCACGGTAACAACACAGTACCGGAAATGATCATTTCCATGAAATCTTAGGGCTTGTCGAGCAACCATTTTTGTTGATATAAGCATCGCCCAGATCCTCAAAAGGATTTTCTGGGGAAAGTTTACTTTCTCCACTGACAACTGTAGTTATCACTATAGGGCTACAAGGAGCCTGACAGCTTGTCAGTGATAGCAGTGAAGAAGCAGTTAATGCAGGCATTTTGATGACTGTACCAAAGACATTCTAAGCCAGCACTGTACTACAAACATTTAACTCAATACCTCTTTTCCAAGGACATTTACCATATGCAAATCTTCAAGCTGAAATGAAAAAACAGACATACATGAGTTCTCTCTTGGATACAACAACTTTTAATTGCAAATCATAAAGGATGCAACATCATACGTAAGTAACGCCAGCTTCCCCTAGGTTAGCAAGCTTCCTTTACCTCAATGAGGTAGTGCAGGCAGAGACGGAAAGTTTACAATAGTGTTGTGCACCATACCTGCTTTTGAAGGGATTGCACCTAAAATGGACAAAAAAAAAATACCAATCAAGTCTCCAAAACAGGTAATAGTAAAAACAATTACATTTGTACATATTTGTGATGCAATAAACAATGGTGAATCCAGATCTCTTTATAAGGTGGGAAAAGAAATCTTTTTTCAGCCTCTTGGACCTAAAATTAAGTTTGGAGACCAAACGTTTCTCTTGCTAATAACAAGTGGGAGAAGGGAAGCTGCCCAACCCCTTGATAAGCTACTTGACATTATTTACACACTCAGTTTAGTTGTTATATTTTCGTATTTGGAATCTTTGATCTGTACAAATGAAATTGCAAAAATGTAGTAACTTGCTTTCTAAACTTTTGATCTGCTACCCTTCCAAAAACTGAAATACAAAAAGTAATAAATTGTTATAGATCTGACATTCTGTTAGCCTGTGAACAGGCTCCGGCTGGAGGGGTAAAAAATGAACTTGTTGAGAGTGGAGGGTAGGACAGGGCTGTAGGCCGCCGTTCCAAGGCACCCACTGTGCACTAGAATCTAATGCAACCTCTCATTGGTCAGATCACTAATTTCTGGCAGGTTTAATTGTAATACACGTTCATTTTACACAGCTGAAAGAAGAACAAAAAACGTTGCTTGTGATGTGTGACCAAGAAAATGGATGTTTTTAAAATTCTTCCCACTGGATTTGGGAAACGTTCAGTGTACAATGAAGTTGACAGGCTTCCATGACTCCTTCTGTCACTAACATTTGTACATTTGCTGGACATTATATCATGTTCAACACATGGCATACAACTCAGGTTGGAAAAACCCTCTTCTTGCGTGATTTGATACCCCAGGTTTTCTAGCGCATGAGCCAGAACAATGTTGTCTAGTAGCTCAAGTGTTTTTGGACATGCCGAACACTGGTAATGTGTTAACTCTTTTAGCATTATCAGTTACCGGTATTGTCATGCCGTGGAACACATAAGGCCTTACACAAGTAAATGACTTTTTAAACATTTACAAAAACTGACAAAGGGGATTGACCTGCCCCATTTCACTCCATTTATAAAAAGCTTAAGCTTGAGAAAACTGCAAATTTCCCTCGAACTGTAATTTTCTTGTATGATCTATTTACATCCCAATGCATTCACTCCGAGATTATGACATGCTGCTGACAGATCAATGACAGTTAATTACAGGGGGGCTGAACAGCAGCTTCAATGCTTTGTCTACAGGCTCTCTCCTCCTCTCTCTTCTATCCTTTCTATCCTTTTTCTTCCCACTTTCTCTTTGCACCATCCCCGACTAGAGAGCCTGTTCACAGGCTAACATTCTGTGTGACAACATTGCAAAAACTAAAACTATGCAATATCCTCTCACAAGCTACCTTAACTTATAATTCGGCTGTCATAAGAAAATAGGTACATGCCTCTTGTGACAGCACAACTGGTGAGAGTTTTTTTTCCTCGTGTTCATCCTGAACTGTACCCTAATGCAATAAAAAGAATACAGTTATTGGTCACATAAACTCCTCTCTCCTCCTTATTTTTTTTAGGCCAAGAGTATTGACTAATATGGGTAAGTCAACCTACAGGTTTCCTGGCTCAAAGATTAACTTTAGGGAATCTGTACCCCTCAGAATTAAGTGTTTGCCCAACAATATCTTTAAGGAAGGGTACAAATGTCACCTTGTGAATAATCAAACTCAATTTAATTACTGCTGCTATGTTTTACTTTGCTGTTTGATTTTGTGGCTATACCGGTTAGAATGTAGTGTATGTATGTTGTAATGTAGTACATGTCTATGTAGGTTTAGCTTGGTTGAATTAATTTTCTATGCTGTCATTTATTTGACCTTGGCGGTGTCCAACCAGAAAGCTCTTGCTACTTACCGCTCACATATAAATTTTATTTCTTTACTGCTTATCTCTTAATGTTTTTTTATTATTTTACTGTTTTCATTACTTTTCATTATAAAATGAATGTAAATGCCCTAAATAGTGTTTTTCCCCAATCAAGTAAATCTCAAAATTTTGATTTCTGTACATGCCCGAGCAAAAATGTCATAAAACGTGGTGCTAGTAAAAAGAAAAGGCATACTATCACATAGCAAATGCCTTTTTTAGTAGATTGGAGCTAATTTGGCTCATATCCAGGCTAGAAATCGCAAAAATGTCTAAACAATGCACTTTTGGAAAAAAGCTCCAGGAGTCCATGGGTTAAGGAAAAACATTGTTGAGATCACAAGTGACCCGATATGCTTCTTACAGCCCCAATGATACCAAATCATTAGTGTTAAAATTTCAATTTTCCCTCACTTTTCTTTAAACGCCTATTTTCCCTGACTCAAATAAAATTCCCTGACTGCTTCCTGATCTTCAATAATTTTTTCCCCTGACCATTTGGCCTGTGGCAACACCATTATAAATATGAAAGTAGAACTATCTTTAAGTGGAAACCCTTAGGACTGCAAGACTTTGCCCACTTAAAACAGGTGTCCCCTTGCGGAAGATTAAAAATGTGGTATTTTCTATGCATCTAAGACGAGGGTAGCAAAGAGAGGCTCAACACCCTATTTCATGTACAAGAATTTTCAAAAATTTAACATGTAGGTAATATTTCCAAATTGACCTCCAAACATCGGAGAAACTAGAAAACGTTGCCATTATGTGCATGACTTCAACTCTTGTACACTAAATTTGATGTTCTTAAAACGAATATTGTTCCCCACTAAATTTTCTTCCACTTGCTAGTTCAAAAATCATATAATTTAGATAAGATGTTTTAGATGGAACCCGTGTTTATTTTCTATAAGCCTGCTTGTTTACAGAAAAATTTTCACAGACGAGTACTATCCATCCAGGTATTTTCCTCGGATGGGCACTATGGGCTAATGGTCTCTCTCCACGGATGAACACTATTGCGTCACATGATCAATTTAAACCGATAAGGATTGGAGAAAATTTAGTGGTGAACTATAATGGCTCACAGTGTATAAGCAGCTCAGACAATCAGATTGTGACATTTGCAAATTAGTACGTACTTGTCTAGTAGATTTCTACTAAAGCTCAATAGAAACATGCAAAATGTTCTCCTTTTCTTAAATACTAGAAAATCTTTGACTTGATTATGCTCTGCTTCAAACACACCTTTATCTGTTCAAGTTCCTCTGCCAGTTCTCGAATTTCATGCTGAAGTCTGTTGAATTTGTTCTGTGGTGTCTCTTTGGCCACTCCTTCACCCAGCATTTCATACTCAGTTTTTGTAGCATAGCCTTGCATTTGTCGAGGACCACACCGCCCTGAAAAATCTGAAGAGTAACAATTTATGGTTAAGGTTTTATATAGTAATGATAAGAATAATATAAAGAATGAATGCTATACCGAGTAATTGCATTGTGACTAAACTTGATAGTCAACAAATGCAAGGAAACGATGTTATGAGATTGTTATATTTCGATATAAATCTATATCATGATTTATATCGAAATATAACAATCTCATAACATCGTTTCCTTGCATTTGTTGTCTATCAAGTTTAGTCACAATGCAATTACTCGGTATAGCATTCATTCTTTATCTTCTAAAGCTATCAGCAGGTAATGGATAAGAATAATATTTATCGGTAATAGGCCCTTTGCATAACTCTTCCATGTGACCTTGCAAATCATAAAAGACGGTTGTTGTACCAAATAAATAACAGATGCACAATGAAATTAATAAGATTTCCAATTTTGAGGCCACTGACATTTTAGTGCAAGACTGTAGGACAGTTTGATAGTTTGTAAACTTTAAACAATTAGTTTGCTAGACGGTAAAGATAGCCATCCAGCAGCAATTTTCCTCACAAGTCTTGCTATTTTTTTTTTACCTTTAGTTCAGATAACTGTAACACTTTCATTTTAAAATGTTTTTGTAATTGCAAAACTTAGTAACCATAACATTTTAGAACAAACTGTAGTGATGTAAAAACATGACATTTAATACTTACCAGCATCCCCTGGATCCAAATATTTTCCACTGAACTTCTCAAATGCTTCCTTAGCATCAATCTTTAGCACATGAATATTCTCATCACCATTCTGTGTCTAAATTAACAAGCAAAATGTTTGAGTAAAACAACTTGCTACCTGAATAGCACACAACTTATCGCATAATAATTAATTATTTGCAACTTGAAAACTTAAAGCTGAAAAACATCATGATGATGTGAGGTACATGTATCCAGTCAGATCATTCCAAGTCGTTCCACAAAAAAGTAAGATTGTTCCAATAATTGGTCACCTCATTCCAATAATTAGTCAGGTTATTCCACAAAATGGTCAGTTCATTCCACTTCTCTACAAAAACCACTTCTTTAGGTCCTGGTCAAAAGTCCATGCATTCACTCTTATATCCCTACAACGGCCACCTCCCCACAGCGGCAATGGCCATTAAAATGTGTCCTGACTGCCAAAATAGCCTCTCGACAACAGCCACTTAACCAGTGACTGACACAGTGTATGCAAAACCCCAGTGTTTACTGAAAAAGGTAACCAAACTTGATCTATACCACGCTTTGTTGGTCTCTGTTTCTGTTTAGTTTCTGTTTTAGTGATACAGTCAACTCTCTGCCAATGGATATTCCTGTAAGCAGACAGCTCTACTTACAGACACCGTTTTCAATAGGCGATTTGCATGATGGCGTCATTTGACTACAACTACCAGAATCCTTCACTTTTTCTGTTTCTTATGTTAATTAGGGCAATTGTTATTTAAACCCCACTGGGAATATAAAAATTTAAATAATAAAGAAAAAACGAAAGGAGTTCTGGTATTTGTAGTCAAATGAGGACAACATGCAAGTCTGCTATTCTCTTTTTTGCCACCCAGTCAAACTCTGTATTATGCGAATAATTCTCGTAAGCGGACAGCTCTACTAATGGACACTTTCTCCAAGCTCATGCTGGGCGCTTGTCAAAAATGATTTACCGAACGTTAATGATCATTGTATTTGGGGATGTTCAGTAAAATGTCTGGGATTGAATGAAGGCGTTTCCATCGCTTGCCTCACCCCCTCCCACTGCTCCATATTTTCTGCACTTGCTCGCAGTTTCGTTCCCTTTGCGTGCTTTTTTAGAATTGCAAGCTACACAGACTATCAGAATGTATTCAAGCAAAATGTGTAATGCCAGCGTTGAATTCCAATTTGAAATACAAAAAATTAGCTGCCGTAATTCATGTTCTCCAAAATATGTAAAACCAAAATATGTGCAAAGATTTACAATGCATGTGCACAGCCATTGTTCTACTCATTAAGCCTTTTGTTTGGTGGAGTTCTCATTTGCTTAAGGTCCCTACTGTAGAGAAGTGCGACTGTATATTGTGGAACAATCTGACGTGGTTCCAACGATCTGACCGAAATCCAAATGGAACCCTACACTCCTTAGGAACAATTAATTGGACTGCATTGAAGGGTAGGCCATGTATGATATGAAACATCGTTTACAAAATTTGCCTCAGACTTTCTTAGATTATGAATTAATCGTTAAAGTATCCGTTTTAATAGTTAGGCAACTAGTTATTTTGCAAACTGACAGAAGAGTCGCCGTTTTGTTCTGACTTTTCCACGACATCAGGTGTTTCATAAATGTCTGGCTGATTGTCCTAAATGTTGAAAAAAGCGTAGAAAAACTTCAGCAATTACCCAAATGAAAAATTAACTGAGTGAATTTGCCATTGAGAGGCGAAGTAATTAAATAGTGCGACTTAAAACTACTTACAATGCCCGGCAGCTCGGAATATTTACTTCTCACTGCCATGATTCTTCTCGTTGCAACTTTGTAACCTCTCTTCCAAGTAGGTACTTCATGTATGTGGACACATATTGTCTGTGACATCCTGCAATACTATTTTCGGAACCAACTACTTCTAGAATCCATTCCATTTATATCATGCAAGCAGGAGCTTATTGATATAACTCGCTTTTAGCTCATATCAGTCCTGGATGGAAGCACTTCAGTTAAAGAAGCATCATATTGAACCTTGCGTGGGGGGGGGGGGGGGGGTTGGATGTGGGACAGGTACAGAGGTACATAACCATTTATTTCTAGTCCTATAATTTTTTACACCATCAATAGATGCTTGAAGGTATGTGCTACATCGCTTTCTCAGATCTTCTGTTTCAACGGGCATAACTCGACAAAGAAAATCAAATTAACAAATTGACGTCAGTTTTTCATGCGTCTGACCAGCTATTGATCATTTGTTTCGCCGTAACACTGTCAAAGTAGCTGTGGACAATGCTTTGACGAAATTCATTGTCGATAACAGGACAGACGTATAAAAAAACTGACGTCAATTTGTTTTTACGATAACAAATTGTCAAACGCATCGCATAAGTTATGAATTCATGTGTCTGTCCGCTTATTGACAATGGAAACTAGCCAATGAGCGAGCGAGAATTTCTGCAGTTATTGTAAAAATAAGTCTTGCGGGAATCCTTAGAATGTTTTTTTTTATCCCATCCTTTCAAGAAGAGGTTTGATGTTTATTTTCTAATCAAAGATAAATTTTAAAAGAACCACCGCTGTAACGGAAACAGAATTACATACGTCTTAGACTATCCGAAATATGCAAGTACAGTTCACCGAGAAAAAGCTATGAAAAAAATTTTTGAACTATTGTTTCGTGAAACAAAGGCCAAATCTTTAAACTTGTAGAAAAGAACTAGATAATTGCCAAAAAAAACTTCTTTCGTGTATGAGCTATCTGTCGGCACTGCTTGTTTGTTTATCGGGTGTGAAATGTACAGCAATGACGTCACCAAGAACCGCAGTTAAAAAATATCCCGGATATCCATCACAGTCATGATTGGTAGAAATCACGCAAGGAAGACGATCATTTCACAAGACACGGACAGCACCCAACTAAAGGCGTTCGTTTGTTGGCGGTTAGAATAAGAGAGAAGCTGAAATGGAAGACAAGGACCCAACCGAATTAATTTCTTTGGCTAAATTAGCCGAACAAGCCGAGCGTTATGATGACATGGTAGTATGGATGAAATCTGTGGCAGAGAAAAAGCCAGAGGGCCTCAATGACGAAGAGAGAAATTTGCTGTCGGTGGCATACAAGAACGTGGTGGGCGCGCGAAGGTCTTCTTGGCGAATCATTTCGAGTCTGGAGCAGAAGGCAGAGGACGAAGATAAAAAAAGGACTGCAGTGGATTATCGGAAACTAGTGGAGAAGGAATTACAGGAGAAGTGCGGCGAAGTCTTGAAGTTGATTGATGATCATCTCCTTCCTTCCGCGGAACTAGTGACAACCTCAAGCTCTGAACAAAAGGTGTTCTACTTAAAAATGAAGGGCGACTATCTTCGTTACCTGGTCGAGATTGTGTCGGCAGATGATGACACCGGTAAAGCAGAACGCAAGGAAAAAGCAAATTCATCCAAGGAAGCTTACTTAGATGCACAAAAGGTAGCTGCAGAGAAGTTGCCTACAACTCACCCTATTCGTCTTGGTTTGGCGCTTAATTTCTCCGTGTTCTACTACGAGATTGAAAACAACTCAGAGGACGCCTGCAAATTGGCGAAACAAGCTTTTGATGATGCTATCTCCGATTTGGATCAATTAAGAGAAGATTCTTACAAGGATAGCACTTTGATAATGCAACTTCTCCGTGACAACCTTACATTGTGGACATCTGAAGATCAGGGAGAAGGCCAAGGAGACGATTGAAGTCGTGACCAATTTTCATAATTAAAGCCCGTATTTTTTGTCTTAACTCGGAATTCGAGAACAGATGTAAAAGCGTGACGAAAATTCATTGGCCATTTAATCAAGAGGAGCGTCCTCATCAATTATTAGGAATCTAACTGTAAACTATTTCTAGGTGTACTTTTCATGCAAAATTTTCTTGTGGTATGCTGTGAAATATCTCAGACTGAGTCTACTTAAGTGTGCACACAATACCTGTTTACATTAACACTATTAACTTTCATTTAGGGAAAAAATATGCACCACCACATCTGTTCTGAGAAGTGAACAGTTTTCCAAGCTCAAAGCTCCGGGGAAAATGTGAGTTTTGGTGAACAGGTCATGTCCAAGAAGAAAGACTTGCACACATTTTAAACAGTTTATTTGAAACGGAAAAGAAAAAAAAACAGGGTTATCCTCTTTAAGTTTCTAGTTTGGCTGTGTTGTGTGACCTGTTCGGGCCAAAAACAGTAATAGTGCATGAGAAAAATATTTGATGGATTACGGACCATGATGTATGGGATTTTAGGGGTGTACCACAAGACAGAAGAGGCATGTCGCTCTATTTATCACATTCCTTGTATTGGACGGGCTAACTAGTGGATAAATCTGACAATTTGTGAATTTCTGACCATTTTCTGAAGATTTTTTGTGGACATTCGAACATTCCAGATCATATTCTGAAGTCAGTGCTTGATTTGTGATAGAGTTTGTGACTATCTAGAGACTTTTACTGATTATGACTTTCATTTACTGCTTTCTAATTTGTCTTATTTATTGTGGTTTAAATCTGTGTAGGGTATGGAATTTGAAAACAGTTTGATATCTGTCTTTCTATATTTTAGATCTTAGGTACAAATTTTATGAACATTTTTGTTCAGTTACTGTATTCATGTTCTGGTAAATTCTCCTTCATAGATGTCAATCAATTGTCGCCCGCAGCCATAACAAACTATATACTGTCTTTGCAAATCGGTGTTTAAACCTAGATATCAAAGAAAGTGTTATGCTAAGCTTAAACAAAGTGCTATTTTCCAACATGCTGTCAAGAGGGTTTGATTTCTATGCAGGTTAAAGTGATCAGTACTGTAAAGTGTTGTCAATATGGGAAACAATTTCAATCTTCAAACAAATTTAAACCACAACACATATTGAAGAAGTTTTCTCTCCTGTATAACATTTGAAATAGATTTTTTTTTGCTTTGGTCTAAAAGTTTGTTAAGTTTTATGAATTACTAATGTTCAAAATGTCTAGGGGGATTCCCATATAAAAAAAGGACAGGGTATTCAGCCTTGAAAGGTCTACAGTGGAAGCTTTTGTGGTACCTTAACAGTTATTGAGCTGAAAAAAGTCAATGCCAGTTAATGAGTAGTTTTAGAATTAGTTAACTCGAAGGGGTGAAAGAAATTTCAGGCTACGCCCACAAAGTTTTATCTTGGTACCTCCTAGGGGTTCTTTTCAAAATTTCTGACAAGCAACCCTGTCTTTTTTTAAATAGGAGTTCCCCCCCCTGGGCAAACATGGTACATAGCGTAAAATAGTGAAGCCTGTAGTAATTTGTGTGACATTACTTTTTGTATACTTCAGACTGATTTCATGTTGCTTGGTTTGACCTTCAACTGGGGCTGATTCATGTTGCAAGTATTTTGATCTCTGTGCACTGCATGAGCAAGTTTTGAAATAAAAGCTATGTACAATATTGTTTGCCATAATAAATTGATCTCTACTATGGCCAGTAATTTGAGTGGCCAGTTATTTTAGATATTGTGATGTACATGTACTATATATATCAGTGCCATATAAGGAAAAATGTTTCAATTGAAAAGAAAAACAAAAACAGTATTGTGTTTTGCAGAACTGATTGGAGACAAAATCAATTTTTAGTACAACTCAGTAAAATAGTACTTGATTTAACTAAAGTAAAATTATGTAAGACAAAGTTCGTCGTTAAAGTCTCTTCCTTGGTATAAAAAAGTTGACTGAGGCAATGTCCATGGTCAAATTATTTTTCTAGAAATTTAGCAGTGTTTTACTCTCCTCATTCAAAAAAAAAAACAAAAAGGCTGAGGCAAGTGCCTGTTTGCCTGGTACTGGGTATGGCCCTGATGTCAAGACAGCTATTTTAGACAATGAGCATGGATTTGACGCTCCATGGAAAATGAGCAAATTCAAATTATCTTTTAGTTCTGCCAAACAGCATCCCTGTGGTCAGGTGACAGGTAACTGACAAGGTCTTATAACATGAATGGCTCAATAACCTTTGAGGGAAACTTGAACAAACAACAGAGACCATGGGATCTAACCCCAAACCAATAACAGCGGCTACACTACGAGGATGAATTAAGTTACAAGCTAAGCTCAGGATAACTGCTAAATTTCTGGTCCCTCCACGTGCCTGAACATTGTCATAACTGAGCTTGCAAGCCAATGTGCTGATAAAACAAATAAAATAATTCTGGTTGTAAGCTCGCTTGCTATCTGGATGTAATTAAAGCCTTACCAAATCAACTTTCCTAATCTGTAGTTGTTGCAAAATTTTCATAAGTGCTTTTTTGATCTTATTTATCCCAAATTGCACGAGAAGAATCACTTATTGTATTACTTGTATTAATACTTTTGGCCTACACTCATTTTCAACTTCTTGCACTCAATTTCAACTTTCTACACCGTTCAGGATTAATTGACATGCTCTCAGCCAGTCAGCATGGTGAAATTTGAACATGTATATTATTCCGTTCAGAGCGACACTACCATACAGGTTTCTTGTGAAATTTTTGGTCTCTTGGCTTTGAGTGAAATGTATGAAAGTAAAATTTTAGGAAAATATATTTTTTCTTTGAACAGCTAGGACATACATTCAAAAGTTTTGTAAATACACGAAGGGAGAGGGGGATCTCCGTGATTTTATTTAACAAATAAAGAAGTGTGTATTGTACTGTGATAAAACACGACGGGTATTTGAGAACACAATGGAAGTGTGAAAACACGAGTTTCTCGAGTGTTCTCAAATGTCCGGAGTGTTTTCTCACGGTGTAATCAGACACGGCTTAAGCTTCTGCGAAAAACAAGAAAACACGGTTTTTCTATGTTTTATACTCTTTATGATCATGACCAATCAGAGCGCGAGCAGTGTCTTATCTATATGGTGTCGTTTTTTCTCTATTGTTAACTTTATAGCTGTAAATATATTATTTCGTTATGTAGATCTGTGCTTCAGATGCTATTCATCGGCTCGCTTTATTGCCTTAGCACATAAAAGTGTACAGTACATTCATTTTTCTGTCAAATTATTCACATTTTTTCCTGCACCCATTTCCCGGTTGTACGATATCCCGGATGTAAAGTTATGATTGGTAGATATCACGCAAATCCATTAAGACACGTGATCCAGCAGGAAGGAAGACAGCTCCTGTCGAACGCTTTGAAAGGGTTTCGGTTGACGAAATATTGTAGCATTTCAAGGGCACAATGGCAGACCAAGTTGATCCTGATAAGTTAGTTTATAAGGCAAAGTTAGCTGAACAAGCTGAGCGTTATGAAGACATGGTAAACGCGATGAAATCAGTGGTGGAAAGTAAGCAGGGCAACGACCTCAGCAACGAGGAAAGAAATCTGCTGTCGGTGGCTTACAAGAACGTGGTGGGCGCGAGGCGGTCTGCCTGGCGAATCATTTCGAGTCTTGAGCAAAAGTCAGAAGGTGGAAATAAAGCCGAATTGGCCGATGAATATCTCAAGAAAATCAAAGAAGAACTGAAGGAAAAGTGCAGCGAAGTCTTAGAATTGATCGATGAACACCTCCTTAAAAAGCTTGCTTCCACTAAACAAGCGGACGAGAAAAATTCCGAACCAAAGGTGTTCTACTTAAAAATGAAAGGCGATTACTATCGTTACCTGGTGGAGATTGAGCAACAAGATAGTGATGAACGCAAAGAATTGGCAGCAAAATCCCAGAAAGCTTACATAGAAGCAAAAGAGAGTGCTAAACGCTTGCCTCCAACTCATCCCATTTGTCTCGGTTTAGCGCTCAATTTCTCCGTGTTCTACTACGAGATTGAAAATGACCAACCGAAGGCCTGTAAGTTGGCGAAAGAGGCTTTTGATGACGCAATAGCCGATTTAGACCATGTAGAAGAAGATTCTTATAAGGACAGCACTTTGATAATGCAACTTCTTCGTGACAATCTTACTCTGTGGCAATCCGACACCGGCGACAACGAAGTTGATGGTGGAGATTGAGTGGTAAAGTTAGTGTAAACCTATTTTCCTTGTCTTGAACTGTTAACCCACTGGAAATAACGAAGAGGTCTCCATTTCATAAAAGTTAAGCACATATAGGTACCATTAAGAAAAAAACAATGAACAATGTAGCTTGACCATAAAAAGCTGTTAGCATATATAAGCGTGTATTTATAGTTTCTTTGGTACATTGCTGTGTCCTCTAAGTTAAGGCAGCTGAAATATGCGAAGGTCAATTTTCGTTGTATTTGAATATCAAGTGCAAAGCAATACTGAGAACATCAGGAAAATCAAGGGTGTATAGGTCTTTTCAATGCCAGTCAAGTTTTGTTCTTGGTGTTTTTTTGGAACGGAATTAAAGCTATTTACTGCTGTGGTAACCTCTGACAGTATTGTTTTGGACAACTGAGTATTTCTGAAGGGTTTTGGAAATATAGAAGTCAGTGGCTCTTTCTAGAGGCTAGGGTGTGTTGGCACTTTGGGGGGTGTGGGGATTAAAATGTAATCGCCCTGAACTGTTGCAAAATGCCTGTGAAACTTTCTCCATCACAGAATACTAGGCAGTGTAACGGAAAAAAGGTCTTTCTTTGAATTATTTTTAATCCATTGCTGTCAATCAATGGAAATAAAAGGATTGTACTAATCAAGAGACTAGTCTGTGCAAAGCAATGTTTAAGATATATGCTTAATCAGCTTGCCTGGTCCTTTAAATCATGTTTAATTTTGAAAGCAGGCGAGGAACAGAACACAAGTCCTCCTGAATATATCAAGTCAAGTGATTGATATTTGGCACAGACAGCTTTTGAACTGAATAAGAACAACGGAGGACCATAAGAACCAATAACACACACTGATGTATGGAAAGAATGGAAATATTAACATCACTTTAATTAAAGCACTCCTTTCCTTTCATTTGTAAAAGGGAGGGGAGAAAATTCCACACAACATATGCATCATGAAGAAAATTATTAGGTTCAAGATTTAGATTTATGGTTCAAGATTTAGATTTAAGATTTGATGTCTCCATCAAAGCTCTTAAAAAATACATTCAGTTTATTCAGGGGCATTGTGTGAAGTTCACGTGGCGTATGCATGGAAGGGCAAGTTAACAGGGGGAAAGTTAGAGGGCTTCACCAGAAACTTTTTTAGGAGCTCAGAAATGCCATTTCACATATTAAAACACTAAAAGGTTAAGAATTTAGTAACTCAGTTGTAAAATTGAAATCAGGCAAAATAAGGAAAGATTGGTGGTCTAGGTTTTTGATGAGCCTAAATATTGTTAGAAAGCAAACACTGCTTCCATGGGCAATGGTAAATGGACTCAAAGTGTCCAGAAAAGAGCCTACATGTCACAAATTGCACAAGGATCTTACAAAGCCGCATTGACAGTCTGACAGATCCCAAAACCATCAGGAATTGGAAGTTGAGAATGTTTTGCGCGGTGGTTGTGACTAGCCAATCAGAATTCTTCACAGGGAAATGTTTTGCGAAGAAACTTATCTGCTGTTTATCCTAAAGACTTATTACCAGAAATTCTCAAATTTGACAACCCATGCCGTCCACTCGAACGAATATGATAGAAGTGGAGGACAAAAATTATTTTTATGCATAGCAGAATTAGACGCACTGTGCAATTTGGAGGACCTAGGTTTTTTTAAATAGAGCCATTTATCCGACCACACAAACAAATCTGACTGTGAGATATGTTTGGCGTGATATGTCTAACATAAATAGCATGGGCTTAAACTGTTATTTTAGTTGCGAAGACAGAGTGGGTCAGTTTACTTTAGTATACGGCAAGGCAATAAATCGGATCGGATCTACGGTGTTTTTTTGGGGTATTTCTTTGCTGGTTTTGTTGTGAGTGATACACCTGAATGTCAGGTACTATGATAATATTTTTCTGCTATGAACACAAGGAGTGTATTCATAAACAGCCCACATATACACTGATATACAGGTGCAGCCCATTATGTTTTGCCGCATTTCAAACTCTGTATTATTATTATTCCAAAGTGCACGTTGTGGATTTTCTCTAACATTTTGAGCTACAGAGGCCATCAAATAGCAAAATAAATCGCTGAGTATCATGCTGAAGAGCTCAGGAGCGCTGTTGTTCCATACATAGCTCTCCAAAAAGTAGCGCATAAAATTGTTTATCTGAGTCACACCGGGGGTTAAATTTTAATGATGCCATTAGTGCGCGACGCTATTGATAGACATTTCATCAAGAGAAATATTTTTAATATATTTTTTCCTGGATTTCCAGGGGTTTGTACATGTGTATGTGCATATATGGAACTGAGCTCCTGCCATTTCTGATTGTTTCCTAACTTCTTGCCGGAATTAGAAAAATAGGTCAAGTCAGCAGATGAGACAAAATAATAAGTGATGAATTTCATTTGAGTTGGTAACCAGTTTGCAAGCAAATAATTTAATATTGAAACTTCACTGTTGCCTTGGGCTGGGTATTTTCGGTCACAATGACTGGCATATCTGTTGTGTTATCTGCAGTGAATTTTAATTCACTGCAGAAAATACCCAGCCCAAGGCAACAGTGAAATTTTAAAAAATGTTCTGAATCATAGCCCCATACACTTAGTATTCCTATCTTTGAGTGGGAAGGCTGAACACATTAAGTGAGTGACAAGCTGGACTGAAATTAAATGGTCTGAATTCAAACCCTGGCTGGGTTGTTGGGCCAGACTCTTAACTCTCAGTGCCTCTCCCCAGTGCCTGGGGCAGATCTAGGGGGTTCCAAGGGGGGGGGGGGCGGGTGCGGCTAGTTGTTCAAATCCCCAAATTAAAAAAGTAAACTTTATAACGCGCTGACAACCTCAGAATGCCGGAAATCCCATTAACAAGGACCTCAATTGTAAAAATGTAACAGGAGGGATGCCCTTAGACCCTTTACAGGGGACCGCCTTTGGCAGTCTGTATCTGGAACCCCCTTCTCTAAAATCCTGTATCAGCCCCAGCCTGCAATACACTGGTCTCCTGTCCAGATGGGAGTAAAATTCTCTTAGTTTCTAGGTTTAAATGCGAACATGGATGGGCCCAAAGACAAACAAAACAAACCTGTTCTGGCAGAGTACCTCCAGTTGGTTGTGAGAAAGGCCCTTGAGTGATCCAATTTCACTGTGTTTTAGCATGGGGAGAGAAGAAACCATGAATAAATGTGTTCATGTTTTCTCTTTTTATTGCAGTTGATGTGAATGTGATCAAGCAACGGCAAACCATCCCCCAAAATACAACTGGCTTAACCCAGCTGGATTATTTATCTGACACTCGCTAGGAACCAATTACAGTATAATAGCTGCCTGTTCCAACGAATAAGCTACTTCAACCTACTTCAAAATTTTGTGGCAACCCTGGATGTGCCAGGAAATCAAAGTGATGTAATGTAAGCAAATCAAAGGCAATCTATGAAACTGAAATGTTTTTTCGAATATTGATTTAATTCTGAGCATGTTACAGAAGGAACTGGGCATATTCTTGCCACATTTTAATTTGCTCGAAAATAAGCAAGCATCCCAACAAATTACAAACTTATTAGTTCATGGAAATTTGATTTTCTTCTTTACTTTCATATTCTGTTCTTGAAATTTGAAGATTAATTCAAAATGTAAAATTAATGTTGATTGGGTTGTTACCTGATCTCAAATGGGAATTGGCCCAAATTTGCATAATTTGACTGTAAACAACTGCTAAATAATTATCATATGCAGGATTTTATCATTTTTCTGTTTGCTACTTGTTTTTTTTTTACTTTATTTTCAACCCCTTCATATATATAAATATACCGAAACAGAGGCAGGGCATTTTGGTGTACATGTACTATAGAAGCTCAAAAAGGAAATCAATTCAAAACTCCATTTTCCACAAACTAATTTGATGCCACCAGCTGATATTTACAATACAAGTTAACATCAATGTGCATGCCACAGGTTATTACTCAGCTCTAGAGTTTGGGCGTGAGTATTTTACATGCATTTTGTCTATTGAATCTTTTGTTTTATGTCACCATGAAGTCAAGATCTCACATTTACTCTTTTGACAGTTGTTTTGTGATGCGTTTTTCAAATATATTTTAATTAAACTTTAGGGCATGGAAATATTCATTCAAAAATCAAAACTGGATCATCAACGCTTTTTTCTCTTTTATTTTTGTTATACAAGTCTCCAAGATTTGAAAAAAGGACACTTGAAGAGAAACACAAACAAAGTTCAATATACCAAAACTTTACATAGACTTCTCAAACTCATTATTAATTGATTGTGTTTATACAAAGGAATCATGGCCGTGACGGTGTTTGGATATCTGCTCTTAATTAGCAAAGAGTTTTACGATTTTATTTTGCAAATTAGTTTTAATTGAGAAGATATATCAAACACTCGAGACAGTGTTTCATCGCATTTCCAAACACTTCAAGGTTCATCCAAAATATTCCGTTATTGCTGTTTGAAATTGCGATGAAACATTCCGCCATGTTTGATGAATATAATTTTACATGAAAATTTACTAAGTACCAATTTCATATGATTTATCCTCATAGACATAATGAGGAATATGATATGTTGTTAACAAACAAGAAGATCTGTTAGATCTTATAACCATGCTTTTAAAATTTAACTGTTTTCTTAGAACTACAGTCGTAACACAGTGCACATTCCAAAGCAGTCCTGGATGATTCATTGATTTCTGTAGGCACCACATCACTGGATCAACACAAACTGTATTATTGCACCATAGATCTATGATGACATAATGGTCTTGGTCTGGAAGTTCGCTCCGGACATGCCCATGAATGATGTGAAAATGAAACGGGTAACATTTTTATAAACAGCTTTCTTCATAAAATTCAAATTTTAATTTGATTGTGCTGTGAGTAAAGGACAAGCAATCCAATTCATAATTTTAGAACGGTTGTGTTTTAATCCCCTAGCAAATGAATGCTGCAAGTACTGGCAGGCCTTTGTTTACCTCAGCAAATATTTAATTTTCCTGTGAATCTCTTAACTCGCTTTGATGAAACAGCCAAAGAATTCACTTTATTTGCCTAAACCCACAAGAAATACTCGCAAAATTGCAATTAAATTAATGACAGTTGCTTCTGGCGAAATAAACTTGCAGAATAATGGCTCAAGTTCATTTTTCACTCCTGAGAGGTACCATTAGAAGTACTTCTTTCTAATAAGTCATTTCCGAGACATTTTTTTCAGTTTTATACCAAAAGGTACTGGAATAGTCTTAACATTGGTCATTTTAGATTTGCTAACTTGCTCCCAACTATGAATTTTAATCCCAAGGGCACTTTTTTCTAAGGAAGTCTCCCTTCCAACTGCGCAGTACTCACAAAACATTACATATGAGTCCATCCTTGGAGACCTAGGGGCAGAAAGTCGGGTCAGTATAAGTCAACTGGGCAAAAATGGTGCAAACAAATGTCAAGAATGTTCTTGAGAACTTTGTTGGCACAGCTTTCACCAGTTTGAGTTCCTCCCGACCTGAATATCTGCCCCTGGGTCTCTGAGGATGTTTGAGTCTATCGCTCCAGTGCATATGCATCTGTTAGGAGACATGCTAGATTCTTGATTTACTTGTGCTCTGACTAGCAAAGTATTTTTGTATTCCAGGAGACTTCTTCACCTTTTTTTCAACTTTGTTACCTTTGCTTTGTTGCTGCCAACTGGCTTGTAACTCTTTCTGTATTTCACTTGGAAGCTCGCGAAAAACAGTGGGATCTATGCCGCTGGGACAAATGGTACTTGATTCAATTTTCTTTGTGTTTAAACCTTCAATACTTTTTGCATTAAGCTGGGTAGCTTGTGTAGTTAGCACTGAACTCCGCTGTAGTTCCTGCTCCTTGGTGGTGACATCATTGGGTTCATTCAAGGCCTCGCAAACATTTTGATCATCCTTAAATGGCAGACTACTGCAAGTAGCAGAAGATGCTGGCCATGTTGGCTGGGAACAAGACTTCTCAAAAAAATTTGAGATCTTCTTGGATTGAGCTGCACAAGATTTGTGAAAGTTGGTTAATGAAACTCCTATCAGAGTCAAGTGAAATGGCTTCTTCACATCAACAACCTTATTGAACAAAGAGACACAAATGGTCAAGAGCATGTCTCTTGTTTTTTCTCTGTCACTGAAAGAAACTGTGTTTGGTATTTGACACTGACGACTCTCTCTTTTATAAACTTTATCTTCTTGCTTTCTCACTGTAACTCTCACAGTCTGAGGTATGCCAATGTCATAAGAAACTCTGGGAAGTAACCCATCAACAAGGCTCTCGAGTCGCTTCCTTGCATCATCAAGCATTGAACACTTTTTGAAAGAATCTTCGTCACTGATTGACTTAAATTCTCCAGATGGGATAACTTTGCTGTCATCAACACCATGGCATAATCTAACCATCAGCACTGCAAGTGAGTCACCAAATTCTTTTTCCAGTACTTGCTGGGAACATGTAAGCAGGTCAGGAACAGATAAAATGTTAATTGTTCGCAGCTTTTTGGCCATACTATGTCCAATCCCTGTTAGGAGAGAAAAAAAAACTGTTACTAATAACACAACAAAATAACACTCTTCAGTAAAATCAGGAACAAGCTGGTGAGCATTATTTTACCCTGCAGTAAAGGAAACTACCAAATGTGAGTAATATGAGAAGCCCAGGAGAATTTCTCTCTGGATAATTTTTAAAAGTTAAAATATACCCGCCCACTTTCAACAGAATACCAGCTGGAGCACTGTTGTTGTACCTGGAATATCTCTTGCTTGAAGTCCTGACAAGAGGTTCTCAGCATCCTCAGGAAGCAGTGTCGTTTGCATGTTGGGTTTCCTCCACCCACCCACAAGTTTAGCCAAGAGTTTATTGTGAGCAATTCCAGCACAGCATGTCAGACCAGTGTCTTGTAGGATTGCCTGTCTGACTTCGGCTGCAATTACAGATCCCAATTTCAGCCTCTCGTGGCAGCCACAATGGCATGGACTTGCAACCTGAAAAAAATGATCATTTTGCTTGCTCTTTCTACAAAATTTGAAAATTAACAGAGAGAATATTTTAAGTGGACCTAAAAATAATGAACTGAGGAATATAGACATACCATGGAACCAGGTATTTGGATCCCTTGAATTTTCGAACCTCCTGAATATTGGAAGTAGTTTCTTGCCCCCTTGGCAAAGAATGTTAGGAAGAATTTTACCCACAATTTTTCAAATCTTGTTAGGGTGCATTCCTTTGGATCATGATCAGTGATTCAAGATCTGTGTAGATCATGGTGCATAGAAGGAGCTGATGAATCCATGACCAGAGTGGATTCATCACTTCCTTTGATGCCCCATGATCCAGACAGATCTTGGATCACCGATCTTGATCCAGATCACCCCAAAGTGTAGCTAGAGGAGTTAAGTTGTGCGCGCGCAATGTACAACACTTGAAGCGACACGCGATTCTGCAACAATTTTTGCACCCACAACATTGTGCAAGTTTTCAACAGGTTTCTTATTTATACACTTTGTATCCTTAAGAGTACGATTTTTAGTCGTTGGAAGTTTCTTTAAATGTGTATTTAGTTATGTAAGGCCTTTTCATGCGTATTTAATTATTTCGCGCATATGCTACCTTTGTTTCTAGATCTTTTTAATAAGTTCTTTGGTGTCACGAAAACTCACGCATACGCGCCGCGACACCCAACTAGCGTTATAAAAGATAAGTTTTTCGTTAGCACGATCAGTTGACGCAAGATCTGTTAATTCACCGCAAGTTAACAAGTTTCTCCAAGTTTATCATTGTTCTGGTGATCAAGGCAGCACTAAGGTAATTATTTTTACGCTATTTTAGTTTGTTTATTTCATTTATTCATTTCATTTATTTATTCCTCCAATCCCTAGCTGATGCAATAAATATTTAAGTATAGCTTTACAAAAACAGTAGCATTATAACACATAAATTACATTACACAGAGTATTGGAAGGAGAGGAGAGGGCACATCTAGGTAAACTAATATTGTGCCCCTTGATGTTTAAGTATGAACAAAAACTTGAGATTTTTAAATAAAAAGTGAAGGAAAAAAAATTAGTTTCTTTATGAAAGCGGTTTGTATCTTTACTCGCTTAAGTTCAATTTCATCGCTTATGAATTATAGTCAAGTTGTATATATATTCGACATCGTTTTACCGTTATTTGTAAATTTATTTTAAGTTTTCTCCTTTCACTTATGTAATTTTCGAAGCAGATGAAACATATTTATATCCTGTTATTTTGCAAGCTAATTTGCAATTTGTTTGTATCTTTTATTTCAGTTCTCACAGTGACGGAGTTTATAGAGTTTTTAAAGAATTAAATAAACAGCAGTTTATGAACTGACGTCTAACCAAATCACTGGAGCAATATAAAGGAATGTACCCTTAGCTTTCAAACCAAGTTCTAATCCCCTAGGCAGTTAAAAAAACATGATACCCAATATCAACATTCAAATGTTTAAAAAACGTTACAAGTTCAGCAGAATAATTACAAGATCATTTGCAACTTGGCATGGGTTGAATTTTTTACAGTAGAATCCCGGTAACTCTTACTCTGAAGGGAACAAAAAACAGTTCAACTTGGCGGGGGTTCAAGTTACTGGGGTCAATGAATATCCCATAATTGATAGTTTACTGATTCTCCAGCACTTCAGTATACAGTACAGTGCAAATAGGACGTATCTCGTCAGAAACTATGTTCTAGCACAGTTTTTCTCTTTGTGGCAGCTAAAGGCACCTCATCAGGTATAATTCATGACATCAGGCAATGACTTGAATATGTGAACGGTCAGTTGCACTTATTAAAATCAAATTGCTGTAGTGTTAGGTCTAAGTGTTTTCACTGATTACATGACATGAAAAGCTAATGAGATGACATCTGTGGTGAGATACATCATAGTTAGTAAGGGGACCCCTCTACTAACTATGGTTACATGAACCAGAATTTGAGTTATCGGGGTACATGTTAATCAAGGGAAATGAAGTTAAGTTCAAGTTGGCTGGGAATTCAAGTTATTTGAGTTCGAGTTAACCAAGTTAAAATGACTGAAAAGTGGGGTCAAATCCAAGGGAAAGAGGAGTTAGTTTGAGTTAGCGGGGGAATTTGAGTTATCCAAGTGCAAGTTACCGCGGTTCTACCGCAGATCAGCAACAAGTCAGAGCAGCATTAGCATATGTATATTTCGCTGTTACATGATTGTGATCGTGGTGTGCATCACCGGAAGGCCAGGACAAGGATATCAGATATCAAACCAGAAAGGGGCTAAAAGACTCCCTCGTTTTTCGACCAATCCAACAAAAGTCCAGACAATGGGAGGACGACTTGTGTAGTAATCATATCAGGCATTCCACTCCCCCCCCCCCCAACCAAACTCAGTTAAAGCACCTTCAGATTTAAACAATGTAAAGGTACCTTTTCCAGGCTGTTGTCAGTACTATTGTACAAATGCCCCAAATAGTTTCTATCCTCAGATGGATTACTCAGCAGTCGTGAACTCACAAGCTCGGTGACATCCAAAAAATTCTCATCCATTCCTAGTCTTTCCACCAGGGGCGTGAACTTTCTGGTCAGCAAGTTATGCACTTTACCAGAAAAATCTCTGTACACTGTCAAATCCTCACCATTAACTAAAACAAGATCAGGGCATTTCTTCTTTGCATCGCTAACGAAAACAAGCTTCTTCACCCCGCGTTCCCTCGCGACATAATTACAGGTTACCACTATATGTTTTTGCTGAATTCCGAGGGGTACCTGCCGCAGTTCCGGGCGGCGAATCATCTCTACTTGCGCATAAAAACAGTCGATATCAACATGAATTATGGTTCTGCTGTGTCCAAAACACGAATCTAGCTGCTGTACCGTAGCACTCTCAGTTCGCTGGTTTGGTTGACAGTTTGAAGAGTCAATTCGTCGTCTTTTAGACGGAAAAATGACAGACTGTCGACTGCATCCACTGGTAACAGGAGAACGAAAAGTAAACTGTTCTTCATCGTCGTCATCAGAGATTTCACCTTCTCTGCATGAATTGTCGTACGACGATCGAAAGCCCTCCACTCTTCCAGTGTAATCCATTACTTGCAAAACACTTCGTTATAGACAAGACAATAACAAAGCATAGAGTAGGAGTGAAACAGCTTACAACGCTCCTCTGACAACAAGTGCAACATTCCCGCGCAACCTTGTCCCGTTTTATAACACCGGACTAGGGAACCGAGCCTTTCCTGCGGGAGCTGTGTTTATTGAAATGCATCACGTGACTGAATACTGGGGACTCCCCAAATAGTAATATATAGATTTAGGCCAGCCTAAAAGCGTAGCTCCTGGGCCGGGTTGTTCAGAGCCCGATCAAACTAGCCGAGGATAAAGTAGAATTTTGATTTGAGTTTTGTAACTTTGCGGTGAGATTTTCTGTATATTGTTTTTGTGTTTTGAATTTTAATGAAAGCAAAATACGCAAAACAAAAGCAGTGAAAAAACTTTGTACAAAAGAAAAGGTTATAATTCGGTTAAATTTTAATCCTGGGTTAGCGTTAACCGGCTTCCTACCAACCCTACGCTGTTTACAGCAAGTTAATCCTGACATGAGCCCGCGATCTGATCGAAAAAAGCAGCACTTGGGCAGCGGTCAACTTTAAAAAAACACGTGACCTCGATGAGCCCTGAACTTGAGCCCGCGATATGGTCACGTGATACTGGTCAGCGGATTCCTTGTTTTGACAGGTGTCAATTGACTGCAACATGGATGTCCAAAGGACGCTTTAAACCAAGGGTTTACGTGTCGTTTTGGTTTACGTGTCAATTGTGGCCGCCATGTTGCGCGACTCCACCACCGTCGTCGTCGTCGTCGTGCGTACGCGCCCACGAGCAATACCGCTAGCCATGATACACATGAGAAAATCAATTCATGGGTTCCCTTCAGTTTCCTAATATGGGTATGGGGCTCCGCTTGGCGGCCTTCGGCCGCCGGAGCTCCGCTATAACTACTCTGGTGATTATAGAAATCCTTGCGCTCTCATTGGCCGAGAAAGGGGTCACATTCCGGTTAATCACCTCTGGTGAGGTGATTATAGCGGGAGGACAAATTTTCAAAAATGGCCACCTCGCACTTTGTTGATGTGTCTGAAGAGAAAATTGATTTAATGAAAGAAAATGCCATTTCTGAAGAATACCGAACACGCCACAAAGTTCAGAATGACACTCCTCAAAGGCAAGATGTGAAAATTGTGCTAAATGTAACTAAGAAACCATTTAAATTCCCGTGAAAATTTTGCTAAGGTCGACATGCAAGTTGTTCACTGACGTGTGACAATGACAAATAAAATTTAACATTCCTTTTAGGTATTTCAATAATCACCTGAGTAATTTTACTAAAACAATTATTCTCCTAGAGCAGGCTTGCGAATATTCGTCCCGGGGAATATATTTCACCAATAATCACTTCGACTTCGGCAAATAATTGTTAATTATTTCAAAACTGCGCATGTTGCCCTGGATCTGTATATCCCATATCAAAGTGGTCGGAACTCTTCGAAAAATCGGCAAAACGTTATGTATTGTGAAAATGTTATATAATAAAAAGAAACTGATATGGTCACTTGGAGATAGGAAATTTCTCTTCTCAATGTGAAAAATATTTCACTCGTTCACTGCGCTCACTTGTGAAATATAATTCAACACTTGAAGATAAATGTCCTATCTCCACACAGCCATGTAGTTTCCTCTATTTGAAAGAATTAATGTTTCAAAGATAAGTTATGTGGCTATAACAAATAACATTGATTTGCATTGCATTGAGTGAGACTCACAAACATTGGGGTTCTCAGGGTGTGCATACTGAATGGAAATCACCTTTAAAAGGTTGATAAAC
>OZ026601.1:33279812-33309812 GCA_964020085.1 Micromussa lordhowensis | reverse complement strand
ACAGTCCATGATGTTTTCAAAAGAGATTTTCCAGTAACCCTTTGTATGTTCTCAGGCCATGGTAAACCTCTATTGCTGACTTGCATTCTAAAGGTAGGTTCACTAGCAAGACACAGTCGGTTGCATATTAGTATGAATGATTTCATAGTTAATAGAGGGGAATGGTTATGAAGCCCTGCAAACATCAAAGGAGCAAACAAACAGGCCAAGATTTTTGTTGGCAGGTCCACAACCGTGCACAATCAACGCCAAAATAGTGAACAAAATCATACAACAAAGAACTTTGTCGAGTTTCATAACCATATTCCCCTCTATTAACTATGATGATTTATAATCAGTCATTTGAAGGTTGAATGATTTATAATCAGTCATTCAAAGTTTGGCAGAACTTTTCCACCCAAAGTAAAATGCAGGTGATATTGTTTTATAGAGTTGCTGTCAAAGTGTTTTCAATCAATAAGTACTGACAAATGTTCAACCAAGGAACTCCTTTGCCTAGAGAGCTTGTGATTTGAGTGTCTTCCATACAAATTAAAAATATTTTCACAACTCAATAAAACAATATTATGTTGTACTTTGGGCATGAAATTTGCACTGTTGGTCAGCAAAACTTTCCCAATGAGGATTTGAGGATTTGCAGATGAATCGTGCAATGTTTTCTTGTGGCATGTTCACCCTTAAATGCAACTGACAGTAACTAGAATTACAAGCAGAGGGCAAGTGAGCTGAACCATAGCAACATGGCTAATTACTAAGAACAAGTTAATAAGAATAAACAGTCACTTTAACATTCCGGAGTTATCGTCATAAGGAATCCTCATGGTCCAAACTTAAATACAAGATGTCACAGTGACTGTGTTACTCCAGCAAAGAGGTTTTCATTTTTGTTTGAACTCAAAGTTTCAGTTACGCTTTATACTCTTCTGTAGTATAAAGAATGACTTTCTCTTATTGACTAGGCTATTTACTAACCATTCTGTTGTAGATAGTGATAGCCGTTTCTTTGTCTTTTTGAAATGTCTGTGATGAGAATTGTTTTTAAGTTTTGAACATCAAGAGGATTCATAGCTAAAACCTTGTCGTGTGATAGTTGACAAGGGCACAGCCGCTGTCAATTATAAAGGCATGAAGAGTGAATGACGAAACTGAGAGCGAACAATCTAATAATAATTATTATTGATAAGAAACCTTGTGATTAATGAAACCTCTTGCCGCATTGGAAGTTAGCAACACCCTCTGTGCAGATGGTACGCATGGGTATTTTTTGAACAACTAGTAGATTTATACTAAAACATTACGAGCTCTCAATTAGATCATGTGCTCTCGTCTTCGTCTTGTGATAGTTGACGAGGGTACAGCCCCTGTCAACTATAAAGAAATCAAGAGCGAATCACGATAGAAACTGAGGGCGAACAATCTAATAATAATAATTATAATTGATAATAAGAAAACTTGTGATTAATGAAACCTCCTGCTGTACTGGAATTTAGCAAGACCCTCTGTGCAGAGGGTATGGGTATTTTTTGGAGACACACATTCCTAGTGAGGACAATACAGTAACAGAGCGTTTATTCTTCTAGATGCATGTGTGTCACTGCTTTCTTATCCCAAGTGCTCCTCCATGTCCAAAACCTTGCTCTTAGGGAAGTGGAACTGATACAGGTTAGCATTTGCTTTGAATAAAGATCCCACACTAGATAATAAAACTTTTGTTTCTTTAATTATCTCCTTGATCACAGACTAGACTTAAAACAGTCTAATATGTATGCTGCCATGATCAGTTGAAATGGGAAATTTATCCCTGTCTTGTTTGATGAAAGATTGGCCTCATTATTTTGATGTTTTGACCAAAAATATAGGAGAAATATATGGTATTCTACCATAATTAATAACTTACTTCCTGATATTAAATTATATTAGGATCCTTTTGGCACTTTGTATTCACAGGCATAAGTTAATCTATGTACAACATGTCAAGTTTCCATTCCAAGGACAATGAAATCAACGGAGCTGAAAAACTGTTAAAACGTGCTTCAACAGCCTCTAGATCTGTCTATTTCTGAATACTCTGTTATATTACATTTACAATAATTTTAAGACTTTCTCATAAATAAATTAAACTATATCCTCTCCAGTTAAAAGCCGACATTCCTCTGTTCTAATGTAAAAGATTCCGATTTATCCGATGTAAAACTTCACAAAGCAGGCGTGAAGGAAACTGAGCGAGTAAGAGCAACCAAAGTTTTATACAAAGTACATATTTCCTCCTCGAGCAAATACTTATCAAATAATTTCGTTAAGACGCACTGAAGTTAACCGCAATCTGATGTTAATAACTGTTCCGATGGGACTTCCACTGGCGGCAAACTATAGAAGATGAAAGGAAGTTCATCATTAACACAGGTCAAGAGAGTGACCATGCAATGATGGTAATTTTGATATGATTACGGCCTTGCGATTAACCGCGTATTCCCAAAGGGCAAGACTCGATGACAACAACCAAGATATATCTTCCTTGTAAAAATCACTCGATAGGACTGAATAATCCTATCTGGTAAATGTCGTTGAAACACCGGATAGCACAGTTTATATACCAGCAACACAGCAATGAACGAGACAGCTGTCTCGTGTCGTGAAAACAACCAAGTTCCCAGTGGGAAAAGACTTGTACATAAACACAAAAACATATCTTTCGTTACTTTTGCTCCCACAATCTTCAAAACACATCTTTGATCCTTACTTTCACGCTACGTTTTCTAGTTCGTGGGGTATTGAATGTTTTGGGCCTGTAGAATGTTGCGTTACTATGTGGTGCCGAAGGCCACTTGGGCTCTTATAGCTTTTCCCACAATGGCATTTATGAGCTTTCTTCGGTCGACTCGAGTCCTTTCTGTGGCCGTATTTCGCATGGTATTTAATCCCATTGACATTCTTGTATCGTTTTCCGCATCCAGGAACCGGGCAAACATATCTTTTCCCCTCCCCATCATCAGTTGCCACAGCGTTCAATACCAGATCGTTAGCGAAACTATCAGAAGTCCAAGAATCATCGCTATTATCACTCAAATTACCATCTTCGTCTCCTCCGTCCAGCGGATCTGTGTTATTTATTGACTGTATAGTTATTTTAGGAGGGGTCGATCGCTTCTTTTTCACAACGTTGTGGTCAGGGCTTGGCGTGGCTGGCTCGGTAGCAGTCAAAACTGGCTCCTTCTGTTTAGCATTGCGTGCAGCATCGGTGAAGAAACAGTTGATGTACGAGAGCGGCAGAGCTGCTGGCTGGGCTGCCTCTTGTTTCTCGAGGACTCTCGGGTCTTTCTCGATATGTACCACTTCGATATGGTCGATTAGCTCCAATAAGGAAGTACACTGCTTGCCACAGCCGTGCCATAAACAGGAATAGCGGTAAAATGCGGCCATCTTTTCCCTGCATCTGTTTCGACAAAAGTCTGACAGTCGCGCCATTACATCATCACGAAGCTTTTCAAACTTTTGACGTCAGAGCAGCCATTGCGCAATCAAGCTTTCTCCAGATGTTTCTCGTAGCACATGGACTGCACGTGGTGCAGTTTTTTGTTTTTACAGCAGGTGTAAGCACAAAATAACAAAGGATCAATATGAAATACATGATGGATGAACAAAGCCAAAATTGCAAACTGGCTTAAGCCTTTCACAGAAGCTTTTCAATAAGCTTCTGCCTTTTACAAATATGGATGCTCTGTGCCTGCTCTCACGGAGTGCCTGTCCCCGGATCGAAACTTGTATTTTTGTATCCTTGAGTCGGAGCCAGCCACATATTTGACAAATCTATTTGGCTTTCTTTCTTAATTTGGTTTTCACTGACAGGTTTCGGCGAAACCTGTCAGCAAACCACACCCATGGCAATTAACTGGCAGCCACAGATAGCTGTTTTTCTCCCAGTTAGGAACAATTAGCATGGCACATGTACATAGTCTCATAAAACATCAAATGAATAACGTGGGTCAGTTTCTAAAGAAACTGCGGTGCTGCGTCGGTGGGCAGTATCACAAGATAATTTGGTTTTATCAACTGAGTTGATAATGTGAATTAGTCACTGTAAAGAGATTCGAAAGCTGACGTTTCGGGCGTTAGCCCTTCGTCGGAGCAAATCTTTATCTTTCTCTATCTCCTTTCTCCTTTCTCTTTTCTCCGGTCGGAGCAAATCTTTCTCTTTCTCTTTCTTCCTTCGTTGGAGCGATTCGCTCCAACGAAGGGCTAACTCTCGAAACGTCAGCTTTCGAATTTCTTTACAGTGGCCAACTCAGTTAATAAAACCAAATTATCTCATAAACCATAGGCACACAAGGCCTGCAAGAGTTATTACTTTTTTTCGGAATCGGTCAAAAGCACCAAAAGGTTGAAGAAATCAGTAGATGATAAGGCTAATCAAACAAGTTTGTTTGGTTACGATGCACAGAAAAAAAAAGTTTGTTTCAAGGCCCAGGAAAAACGTGGGAGGCGCTGTGGCAAGAACCAGTTATTATTTATTATAACATCGTCCGTCATGCAGTAGCATGGTCTTATTCTGTTGCCAGCAACGACCGTATTTTTTTGTTTTCTGTTTTGACATTCCACGAAACCTTTCAAATTATTATCGATTTCAAAACCCATTTAAACGAGAAGAAATTATTGAAGGTAAACAGCGTTACCTTACTTGACACTTTAAACAACCAGACACATGAAAAAACTATGTGAATTTTATAAGACGCCATGAACAAAAAAAAAATGTTTTGTCACTTTATAAGGGACGTAAGTTTGCCTCTTTGAGCCGCGCAAGGAATCTGTTTCAAAACAAAAGAACCACTGTATCGCCTTAGAGGGGTCTCTGTAAAATGAGGACCGGATGGCGGATGGAAAAAATGAGGTTGATAAAATGCGGATGGAAAAATTAATGCGGATGGCAAAATGTGGTTAGAAAAATGCGGATGGCAAAGTGCAGATAGAAATATGCGGATGATAAAATCCTTATGAGCGGAAATTTTCTGACAGTCCTAGTTGTAAATAAACCTAGGTCATCTTAAAGAATTAAGGTCGGGAGAAGTCCAACTTTTTTTTTTATTCCATTGCAAAACAGATCAAAACATTTTTACGCCGGCCGAAAAAAAAAACAAGGCGACCCTAGGGCAATCTTTGTTAACCTCTCCTCTGTGTGCCCTTGTAGTAAAAAAGCTGGGCTCATCCTCGGTGTAAGAACCTGTAACATAACACTCACCAGTGACGTAGACAAAGAAAACAAAGAAGTCAACATAATAGACCCTAACCCTAACAATAGCTACAAAACAAAGAAAAACTTCACAGGTTGTTACACCGAGGTAAACCCAAAAGCTGGCTCATCCGCGTCAAATGGACAGGATAACACCTTCATGTACCGAACGTTTTTAAAGAGCTTTTTTTACAGCTTTTGCTCTGATACAGATTTCATGCAATTGAAATAGCGCAAAACAAAAATCGAATCAAAAGGAACAAACGTTTTAGACCTCCGCAGGGAGTTCTTTTCGCATGTGGTGCAGTTCTCAATCACACCACTACTATACTTCTAGATTAGATTTTGAAATTGAGAAAAGTAAAGAATATGTTACGCAAACTGGGAAACTGCCACAAATGGCAGCATTTAAATTCTATAAAGAAATTGAATTCTAGATATAGAATCATTGTACGTTCTGTTTGACGAGCCCCGTCAAAGTCTGCAGGAAATTTCGCAGACAAAATTAATATATTTTGCTTTGTGCTTCAACTTACGAAACATATCATACGTAAACGATTCCCTCTTGGCAATAAACCAGAATAAAATTCTTTTCAGGTGCGAGCTTACTGACAAATTTCTCTTTTCCCACTGTCAGGAGCCCATTACAAACGCCACGTGTGGCCTGTGCATTCCTTTTGTGCATATCATATTTCATGGAATGAATTTGAATGTGGCTATATAAAGGGGTGTGAAATGACACGCCCATTTTAGCGTCGGTCGCCGTTGCATTGCAGGGAAGGCAAGAGCGAGGACATGTTCGTCGACATGTCCGGTCCCATCCCTCCCCTCCTCATCATCAACACTGTACTCGCTAACTAGTCTTAGTTCTCCTCGTTTCTACAGATGTGATCATTTTGAAATCTCTTCAGCGAGCCAAGAGTGTGTCCATTTATTGACCTAGCGGCCTAGGGTGAGCGCGGTTTTTACAATGAGAAAACATCATGTTTTAGGCCTATCAGTCCGGCGCCTATTTTGGGAAGTGGAAAAAAAATTACAGAGCTTCCCGAGTTGTAATTTTTTGACGAACTTTGTAAAGAGGAGGTGAAATATCAAGGGAAATAATAAAATTAGCTGTTGTGGTATGTTGGGTTTTGCATAATTTTTTTTGTGCGGTTTCTGTGGTTACTGGTTGAAGGCAGTCATCACTATATGTCATCGGGTTTGTTAATAAGATTAGAACATGACCTTTTGGACGTTTTTCGTAGCAATCTCAGTGAGACCATAACTCGAGATTTACTCGAGTTCTTTTAATCGACTTTCACCTTTAAAACGGGAGCTGTTTTAATTAAAACAACTGCTTTTTACAGTTTATAATTGTTTCCGTTTCATTGAATATCGCATTTCTAATAAAATTCGAGTTTAATTACCAGCAGAAACATAGCGCTACCAGGAGCCCATCACGTGATGGGCTCCTGGCGCTACGAATGTCTACGATGACACAAACAATGCAACCGAATTTAGCTGGCCCAGCATTCTCACAGGAAAATCACATGAATATACATAATACTTTAAGAAAACTAGATGACATAAAACAAGAGATTATGATCCTGAGAGAACACATCCCCGAGTCCTATGATAATCTTTTTCAATCTATTTTAAGGTGGGGCTTTACCTGAATTAAAGTGAAATTTGAGGAAGTTTAAAGAGAGATTGAAAGGGGGAGAAAAGGTTATGGAACGTGTGTATCTATCAATTTTTAACTTCAAACTCTAATTTTAAAACAACACCAAATCTTCAAAATTTCCTATTTCCATAAATTTTACTAATCCTTTGAGAAAAACTATCTGTCTCCAAATAAACCTAAAAATCACCAAAAAATTTACAAAACGGCGCAAAACATAGATGTGTGTAATGAGTGAACAGATTCTTGATTGCTTGAAACGTAAACGAGATATTTGCATTAAGAACATAATACCAAGCCAAAATACGGCTTTCAGGTAAACCCCCGCCTTAAGCTTCGCGTCACGCTGTCAAAGTTATTTTTAGTTTCGGTCCCATGATCGTGCAGCCGATGCCCAACAGGCATCGGATCGCATCCGTCTAAATCCAAAATTGAAAATCTAGAGAGTTAAGAGAAAAAAGTCAGTTTGTTTCGAACCACCGTACCGTTAGCATTGGAAATCATTTTCAAAGCGCAGGTGCTTCTCCGAAGTTAAAATAGAAGTCGTGTCATTCCCCTGCATGAATGATAAACCCAAAGCGCCAAGACTCTTTTTTTAACCCGCTTGAAGGTCTTTTCTCGGAAAGTATCAACAGCATTGAAGCGAAAAGCATCTCTTTTAAATGAAGCCAACAATTTCCGAACACAGGTAATATTTTTGCGGCTAACAATATGCGCAAGATATGCGCAAGGGCTTTTGGGGGTAGGGTCCAGATCCCGCGCAAAGCTATCGCGTGACTAGTCTGGGGCAGAGAGCGTGGAGCATTTATTGAGGAGACGTTGTGCAGACTGGTTTGAGAACAGAAAAGATGTTTCCTTCACATCTGTCTGTTAATGATCTGGGAGTGTTTGCGGTGGTGATGGTGTTTGGGTTGATAGTCGTGCTACTGTTCATGTTTGACTTCGTAAGTACAAAGTTTAATTAACTGCGTACAACAGATTTTGTGTTTACGGGTTCATCTTGATGAGGAAAATCCCTGTTTTCATTTAACCTTTTTACAGGCTAATCTACATATGCCATTTGCAAAACTAGTTTCGTTTAAGAAATACCTCGTCATTTGATCGCCATACATTATTACGAATAAGAATATCTCGTGTCATTGCTGCACAAATGAATTCAACCTACCCTTTGCATTTTGAGAGGATCATGTTACATGTAATCAAACCCACAGGCTTTTTTTTACGAACTGCAGAATTCTCGCGCGCTCATTGGCTAATTTTCATTGTCAATAAGCGGACAGACGCATGAAATTTATACAAAATTTATGCAAAGTGTCAACGAGTGAGAGCGGACAATTTAATTTGTTATGGTGTTTTCAACATACTCTGTGGATGTAAAACACTGCCTTGAGTGTTTGATATATATGACATATCTTCTCGACTGAAACTAAAACTAAGAAAAAAATGGAGAAATAAAATTGTAAAAATCTATGCTAATTAAGATCAGATATCCAAACACAATCACAGTCATGATTTTCTTTGTTTAAATGTGATGAATTATGAATGAGTTTGAGAAGAATTAATCCACAGTTATAAACCATCAAATATTTTTGATCACACGGGATTGGTGTTGGTCTAAATGTGTCACATGACTGAATATGTACCAGCTTCAAGTGGGGAACATCCGAGTGATATTCTTCAATTTTCAAAAGATTTCATGTGTTGCAACAAATATTTGAAGGATAACAAAATAGCCTTCATTTGACTTGAAAAATACCGGTAATTATGTCCTGATATCTGTCCTTGGACCTTATCTGTTCCTCAAAGCTTACAGTTTTCTGTGTGCTTAATGCTCTCAGAGAACTGTTTGCTTCTTTGAAAAGGTAACATTGTGTGGTTCCAGAAAATATCCATACCCCCACCACGGAGGGAATTGGAAATTCCGAAGGGGAGGGGGGGTCAAAGACCCAGGAAATTCCAGGGGGAAGGGGGGTTGTATGATCGATTTCGTTTCCAGAGGTCTTTTGATTCAATTTGGATTTGAGTGTCGATCTAGCTGTTCAAAAATCCTCTCTTACCTACTAAGTAGAACTTTCACATGAAAAATAGTGGCTTGAATACTTGTTTTTGACTCGCATTATATTTGAAATACATTTTCCTTCTTCAAAAAGCATTTTAGAAGCTAACAAATGCGAAGAACGTGCCGTTGCGTGGACATGGCCGCCATTACTTGTTACCAGTCCACATTCAGTCACCTTGTGGACCGAAAAGCACTGGAGACTAGCCTAGTTTGTTTCGAAGTGGCAGTCGATTTCTTTCATGAAAATTAGTTTCTTTATAAATGTAGAAATGATGTTACGATTTTACACACTTGAGAATTTCGTATCCCTGTTTATCTCTGTCTATTTGTATGTAGTTTTGCTGTAAAATTGGCTTTCGTCTCGAGTCTGTTAGCGATCGTGTTCGCAATAAAAGTACAGTGTCAATTTCATCCACACGCATTTTTATATCAGTCCTTAATGGAAATTGTACCACATTTACAAAGGGAGTTGATCGTGTTGGAAGGTAATTTGACAAGTTTCCATTTTATTTCTTCTTTAAAGCATGTTTCACTAATCTTGAATGCTTTCTTTGCGAGTATCTTCAGATATAGATGTTACAATCGATCAAGAATATTAAGCTCAGTAGTTACGTGCAATGCAGATGGCTAAATGTTTGGAGTGTTTACTTTTACTTTAACTCACTTTCTTGCCAAAACTATTTTTCCAGAGGGTATGGGGGGTGTACAAAATAGTAGTGGAAATTCCGGAGGGGTGGGGGGGTTATTTTACTGGTCAAAAAATGGAAATTCAGGGGAGGAGGGGGGGCTTACGTGAAATTCCCTCCGTGGTGGGGGTATGGATATTTTCTGGAACTACACATTCACGAAAAATATCTGTCTTAAGCATATTTTAACAACAATTGGGGGCTATTGTTTAAATATTAGTCCTTATTAAAAACTGGATCATTGGATAATGCAATTTAACAATTTTCATTGGCTTAGACATCATGGGTTATTTAACAATTATTCCATGAGCGCGCGTTGGATATGAGATGATAGATAGCCAACGAGGCGCGTAGCGCCGAGTTGGCAATAATCATCTCATATCCAACAAGCGCGAGTGGAATAATTGTTTTACTAAAAACGCCCCCAAAAAATAAAGAACTAGACTACAATGAAAACAAAAAGGCCCAAAAACTCACGCATACGCACGCCATTCTTGTAGATCATGGTATAATGGCTCATATACCATGATGGCTAAGCCAATGAAAAGTCTCGAATTGCATTACCAATGATCCAGTTTTTAATAAAAGCCATTATACCATGCTCTACGAATATGGTAAGCGTACACATGATTTTTTGGGGCGTTTTTATTTTTATTTTAGTTTAGTTTTCTATATTTTGGGGGCATTTTTAATAAAACAATTATTCCACTCGCGCATGTTGGATATGAGATGATTATAGCCAACATCCGCTCATGGAATAATAATTAACAATTATTCCATGAGCGCGCGTTGGATATGAGATGATAGATAGCCAACGAGGCGCGTAGCGCCGAGTTGGCTATAATTATCTCATATCCAACAAGCGCGAGTGGAATAATTGTTTTATTAAAAACGCCCTCAAAATATAGAAAACTAGACTACAATTAAAATTAAAAGGCCCCTAAAAATCATGCATATGCTCACCATTTTTTGTAGATCATGGTATAATGGCTCATATACCATGATGGCTAAGCCAATGAAAACTCTCGAATTGCATTATCCAATGATCCAGTTTTTAATAATGTTCATTACACATATCTTCCCTTAAGCTCAAAGGTTTCATTGAGCTTGATTCTTGGGAAACTATCCAACCCTTAGAACAAGTTTTAAATATCCCTGGACAAATATTATAAGTCTTAGAACATGTTTTGTACCATATTGGAGGTCATTGTCTATGTACCACTGAAATGCTGCCGACACCCAGTGCTGGTTTTACCGTCGACAGTTATTCCATCAGTCAGTGGTGAAAGCTATGCGGTAATTTTTAGGAGCTGTAGCTAGCTGCTCTCTGCATCAGAAAAAAAAAAGTGTTGCAGACTTCATCTCTCAGACATTTGTAGCAGATGATCAATTCATTTAAATTCATGTCAGGTTCTCTTCATCTTTTGTAGAGGGGTACATCAAAAGGGCCGTCAATCCCAGGAGAAGAGCCATCAGATCCCGAGTAAGTCATTGTATGTTCGAAATTAGTGCCTGCACGCTCACCAACGGGACTGTGAAAAGCATTGGGCGAGTACAAATTGTCAATCACTCGCCTGTTTGGCAAATACAGTTTTCAATTTTGAGAAATCTTTTATAAGCTTAAATATTGATAACACTCCTTTGTATTTTTGATTTTGGCAAGAATATAAAATCTCTAAACATAAACTTACCAGTGCGTTATGTATCGTTTGAGATACGCAAATAATTTGCCAATAATACACAAGTTAGTTTTTCATAATGGACAAAATGAAGTATGGCTTCCTCACAGTGATATTGTAGGCTCATCCACTCTCTTCTGGAGGAATTTCAAAACAGAGGTTTCACTCTGAAAATGCATTAAGTGTTTTCAGTACAGGCTACACTGGAAGAATTTAAAAACACAACAATCACCTTCATTTTGGGTTTGTGTTTCAGTCTGAGGAAAACTTGGTCAGGGAAATCACGTGACTATTGTGATGTCATCTTTTTCGAAAAGCTCCGAAAATGCACTTTTACTGCTATGGTTAGGCCCACCATCCACACTAATTAATCATGAAAACGGAGCTTTTTGAGAACGCTCTTCAAACCAGAGAAATGAAAGTGCCCGCTTTGTTTTAGTGTGGACGGAAATTGTTTTCAAATGGAGCTTTTCAAAAACGATGATGTCTCAATATATAATCAGGTGATTTCCCTGACCTTACTTCAGCTGTTTTTCAGTTAAAGCTATGAAAATGTGGAAATATTTCCAAGGGGTGTGAAAAGTTAATGATTAAAAGGGATTAAACAGTAAAATAGGACTGTGATCCTAAGGATGAGTCTTGTAAATGGACAAGAACAAGAGGGCTCAGCACGAAATCGCAAGCTGGGCGTCTGTGATTAAAAGATACCAAAAACATGTATGATTTGTGAATCAAAAATTATTATTGCAGAGTTTTTTTTGGGTTGAGGGGATTCATCTTTCTGGGCAAGTGAAAATTTTACCAGGCGAGTGTGTTTTTAGAGTCACTTGCCTAAATGGCGAGTGCTGTCAAATTTAGTTTCCAACACTGTGTTACAGAGCTTGGTGATTTTAAAGTGTTACCATTTTGTTCTGATTTCCATGGAGTATATAAATGCTTTTTCCCTTGTAGTTGAACTTGAACTTTATTTTTATTTAAACACGGTAAATCTATCAGATAAAATAATATTAAAAATTACAATCTACTTTGATCTATATAAACATGGTCTAAAAATTTAATTAGTAAAAGAAAGATAAACTAAAGAAATTCTGCTTTACATAGATGCCGTGTGCGTTTTGTCGATTCAGACGAAGAAATCGCGACAACCATTTCGAAAAGATTTAAGTGATTTTGCTTGCCGCAATTCAGGGGACAAGGTGTTCCAGATAACTGCACCATTATAGCTAAAGCTATTTTTTAGGAAATTGGTGCGGGGCAATGGAACAGCTAGTTTGTTTTCAGAGTTCCTTAGATGATAAGGTGGATCATATTTATTGAAAAGAGAACCAAGATAGTTGGGCGCAAGACCATGTATAGATTTATAAACCATGGTGATCAGTTGTATTTGTCGCTGAATATCCAACCGTTTCCAGTTGAGTCGCTCAAAAAGAGGATCAGCGCTTGAGTCATAACTGGAGAAGGTTAGAATACCTCTATCTAATTTACTTCTAAGACTATTGCCTTAGTGTTGACAAAAACAACTGAGAACTGTGCATATCTATTTGAGCCTCCTGCTAAAACCCACATCAGACATGAAGTAAAGTCATTGGAAATTGTGAGGGCTAGGCTAAGGCTAAAGTGAATTTCAAGAGGCACGGCGTTCTGATCTAAAGAAACACAAATTAAAGCAGATATTGTGTTAAACGTACTTATCATTTCAGGATGGGAAATCTTGGTGATATGGGAAAAGCTGGGAGTCTCCATGAGTATTTGATGTTACTTCATGAGAAGTATGGGGCCATAGCAGGTTTCTGGTGGGGCAAAAAATATGTTGTCAGTTTGGCATCACCAGAATATTGGAAAGAAGTACAACCTCTGTTTGATAGACCTCGTAAGTATGAATTCAAAGTGAATTACCTATCTAGCTAAGCACTGGGCAAATTAACCAGCTCTGCTATGAGGATGATTTTGTCTGCCCCATTCGTTTGAAAACGTTTTGTGCACTGTGAAAACATTTCTGTCCTGTTGAAAACAGTAATGAAACCCCTGTAAGCAGTGTTTTAATTACCAGTAGTCAACACTAAATGTTTGAATTGATAATTGTAAACTTAAGGTGGTTCGAAATAGTTTTCATTTTCCCGAGACAAGTTCACAAATTCTTTTCTAAATTATGTTTGGTTCATCGTATCACTACACTGCAATCACAGTAAGATTCAGTGGTTAAATTACAGGGAAACCTAACAGCATAACTGGGAGAAGCACATTTCCTTATTGCTGTTTTATACTCTCATGCCATAAAAATAAAAACGCTAACCATTCAGTAAATTAACTTAAAAATCTGGGATATGATAGATGATTGTTAAATAAACAACCAGTCACCAAGATTGAGGTCTGTGCGATTTTTCATTGTTGCGTTATTTGGAGAAGTTTTTCACCCAAATTTAGAGAGCTTTGTGTGGAGATGCCATGTTGGTGCAAACAAACATGGTGGCTGTAAAGTAACAGAAACATCTGTCATTGAGTTTTGCTATTTAAATGAAAAGTCGATTGCTTAGAGTAGTAATGCAAACTGATGCAAATTTATCAACACTCAGGTGATAACCACTCTTTCTACATGTGAAAGTGAAGAATGATCATCGCAGTATATTTTAAGCAATTGGAAAGAAGAAACCTGAAAAAAATCAGGGCTTTGGCGGGATTCGAGCTCGTGACCTCTGCGATACCGGTGCGATGCTCTACCAACTGAGCTATGAAGCCACACATTGGGAGCGAGGTCAATTTATTGAGTTCATATCTTGCTGTGAGGAATGAAATGATGTGATGTATATACGAAATAATTCATATATGAACTGCGGTTGTAGATGAAAGTGAAGAATGATCATCGCAGTATATTTATATCTACATGTATTGCTGAGAAGTTTGACTAAAATCTATTGGAAAAACCCAAGACAACAAATTACTGTGAAGTCAGTCTTCCCTAAAATTTAATTACCAGTCAATCAGATACACCATAGAGCACACAGTGATCACTAAATAAATACTATATGAGATTGTTATACTAATACAGTTAATAAATAGGAGGAATATAGAGTAAAAAATAGTAGTTACCACAAATAATTTAGTTCTTAAATTCTTAATTAATATGCTAATAGAAATAATAGATCATGCAAAACATTATTAATCATTAAGAGAATATTGATATAACAATTTAGATGCTTCAGTGTATTGATTTATTTGCAAAACTGGCTGCAAGCCTTTTTAAATGCTCAAGTCATTTCAGGTAGCTAGACCCCTCTCTCTTACTTAAATAGTGTAAATATCTGTAATAATGTAAATAGGACCAGTTGGGAAAATGAAACTGCCTGTTGTTGTAGTCATCAATTACATGTTTAAGAATTTAAGTTCAGCTGGAATTTGTCAGTGACTTGTTGTTTAACCACTAAACGCTGTCTACCTTTTGACAGCGGAGCTGTTCAAGATGTTTGAACCTCTTATCGGAAAGAAGAGCATTCAGTATGCCAACGGTCCAGAGGGAAGAAAGAGACGACAGCTTATGGATAGAAGCTTTAGTCATGAAGCTGTGAAAGACTACTATGAACACTTTGTCAAGGTGGATCCACTGGCCAGCATGCATGATAAGTGCTGCTTATGAAGTACTTTGGGGGGGAGATATTCGTATGAAAAGGTCGGGATGCTTCTCCCCTTGCTAATGGGTGTAGATCACAGGTGTTAGTCTCAGTTAGGGTGTTAGGGATGAAACACCACTATTTTTAGCTCTCAAAGGATGCTTAGGTGTACTCTTTTATGGTTCAAATAGAGCTCGAGCGGCACCCAAATTGGTCTTCCTTAGGGATTCAATTCAGATTTTCCAATGAACATCCCTGATCTTTTCATATAGGTTTCCTCCCTCCCTTATGGCATGAAGTATAAATGTCATGTCAGTCTTGACCATTATTTTCAAGTTAACAAAACTGAAATCACATTCCTGTACAATTTTTCAAATGCAATCTTGTAGTAGCCTAAACTAGTAACCTGACATTATTTTTGTCTAGCTCAGGGGTACAGCATTTGTTTCAGAAAAGAAGGGATTGAACCTGTCAGGCTTGATTTTAGGTAGCTGTCAGTTGTTATGACGATTCTTGAGACAAGGCAGTGATATGTACCTGCAGCCCTTGGGATTTGAAAGGTGGTATCTGTAAAGTATTCTTCCTCAGAGAAATTTAAGCTTGTCATGATACCTTGATTAGAAGGCACTCAGACTTAGTTAAAGCGCGTTTTTCGCAAGTACACACCTGTGCTAATGTTTGCGTGCTGTGGTTGGGTTCTGGGAAAAAGTTGGAAAACCTTGTATTCGGGGGCCATTCTTCTGTCTTCGAAAGGTACTCTAACAACAAAGGTGTGATTTTTGAAATGAAATGCCACCCCAGCAAGTAATAGTTAAATAATTCCAAGCAATAAGTAGCATTCTTCATTACTTGACTTTATGAACAGGTTGCCAAAGAAACAGCTGATAAATTTGCCAAGTGCAGTCCTGAAGAACATATTCCTCTTGCAAAATCTATGATAGCCATGGCAGTGAAAGCCATATCAGTTGCAGGAATGGGACGCATCTTCATGGATGAAAAAGAAATTGACAAATTGTCAACAATGTATCATGAGGTAGGATTTCCAATAGATTGACAACCTTAATTTAGCGATCTTTGCTGATGCCATTGTTTACATGTGGTTTGGGTTCAATACAAAATCAATCTTCTGTGCAGAGGGTAAGGATTTGTTCTGGAACAACACAATTTAAAATGTTTTACAATTTGATAAATAAATCTGAACCTCTAGTTTGAAGTTAAGCTAAATTAAAAGATGAAGAAACGTCTGTAATATTTTAGTCTTGATCTGTCAATTGAAAGTAAAAATTCACAAATACTTGTGAGAACATGAAGTATTGACAACTCTCATCTTACACTTCTATCAGCACTGCTGATATTTTCTGAGTATTTTACTTCAGATTGGGACTAGATAGGTTATATCATTTTTTTGGTATTCAGCAGTCTTGGTTAATATTTACAAACTAAATTATGTGATGGTAAATTAATTCTCAAATTAATAACTAAAGATTCACATTTGATTTCTTTGAATAAAGCTGTAATTACATTCGGTTTTGATATGTTTATTGTGCTAAGGCTTTCAAATATTACTTTTCTCTTAGGCTTGGGAAGAGATGGAAGCTCGACTGACTGGTCCTCCTCCTGCCGCAGATAGTGAACGAGAAAAAAATTTCCAAAAAGGTACACACAAAGGATTGTTAATCAAAACATGAATGGCCCATTTATACAAGTTATCTGGTGCTGATTTAACAAGATTTGTTAGCCTCCGCAATGATTTATTAGTCTTTAGCTCAATGATATTTGATTTTACTCAGAAGACTTCATCTTTTGGAGGGTAAAGACTTGGTGGCTTTATTACCTGATGGATATCGCAAAGGCTTTTAAAATCTTTGTTTTACTCATCAATTGTGCATGCTGTCAATCAATAAATGAATTCAAACATGAAAATCAGTGGGCATTTTTCAGAATCATTGGCTTTGATAGCAAGTGTACACTTGCTTTCCCCACCCTCCCAACCCTTCGATTTCTTTGCTTTCCCCCAATTCTGGCACAAACAGACTTAGGCTGACTGAGTTTCTCTAAAGAGAATGTTTAATTTTTCTTTTTAGCTAGAGCAGGTCTTCATGGTCTTGTCAAGGATCTAATCAAGCGGAGACAACAGGATGATGATAAAGCTGAAAAGCTGTTCATAGATTCCATATTAGATTGTGACTTCATGGATGAAGAGGAGGTTTGGTAGCACTTTTCTTGTCATAAATTTCTTAACTGACATCTTCAGCCATTAGGTTGCATTGGATTGTCTATATTTCAGGATAACACAATCAAATAATGAAATAATCCTACAATTTAAGTATTTGTTCATTTGAGTCACTACCAATATTCCAATTCCAGAAATTATACCAGAAAGTATTCCTCGCATTCTGCTTTAGGAAGTGGAATGCTTGAAATAATTTGGAATAATGATATCACTGTGCATTGTCTCGTTGCAAAGGAAATTGGTTTTCTACACAAATAGCCATAGTCCTAAAGTTGAAGAGAGTATGAAAGAGGTGCTATTTCTCTTGTCCTTGTATGAGCAAATGAAGGAGTTGTTTACAAAACATTACTCAACAAATGCACAGCTTGGATTTAATGTACAAAACAAATAATTAATTTACAGACTTGAGGACAGAATGTCTATTCCATAATATTTGAAATCCTAGTCTGGATTGAGGTCAATCAAATGCACCCTTAACTAGCTTACATCCTGAGTTTTTTGTTAGGATACATGTAGGACTCTTGGTCAGAATTATAGGATTGATCGGTTTAAATAGGTTTAAGTGCAATTGAAATAGAGACAGTGTGTGTAAGTGTGTGATCGCATGCTGGATTGTTGTGTTACATTCTTGTGCAGGTTTGTTTTGCTACACCTACGGTGGTTCTACATGTATGTACCCGAGAATGTTCATGGTAACTGGTTTAAAACTGTTATTAGGTGCAATTTGCTTATTGGTCAACCACTGTCAACACATGGATTATTGGATTATTGGTAATTAAAAGTGGAAAGTGCGTTGGCCTCATGATTAGTGCACTTGTCTCCAGATCAAGTGGTTGGGGCTCCAGCCCTGGCCGGGGATATTGCATTGTGTTCTTGGGCAACACACTTAACTCTCACACTCTCTCTCTCTCCACCCGGGTGTATAAATGTATGGGTAACGGCAAAGTTAATGCTAGGGATAACCCTGCAATGGACTACAATCCTGGACAGAACTGTTGAGACAGTTCTATATAATGTTGTTACTGTACACGATACTACCATGTCATCAAAACAAACAAATTCTCCCCCCTCCCCAGCCCCCATTCAATGTTGTTTGAGTCTGAAAACCAACGCATATAATTCTTGTGTTACCCAAGACAACATTGCAAGAGGGGAGGGGGGAGAAGTGCTATCCATTTGACAATGTTTTGAATTTTACCCACTCAAAGTAACAGTAAAATCCAGGTCTCTTTTCAAGTTGTCTCAAGAAGTTTTGTCCAGGGTTGTAGCATCACATCCAGGGGAGAGTAGAACTACTCTTAGAAACCAGGATAAGTTCTTGCCTGATGGGACCCTTAGCTTGTATGCAGACTTTACCTTTATCAGTAAAGTGATTTTGTTTACCGGTATTTTAATAGATTTGTGACGATGTCATAACTTTCCTCATTGGAGGGTTCCATACAACTGGAAACAGTGAGTGAATGTTTGGCAAATGTTGTGTTGTAGAATTGATTAGTGTAGGAGTCCTTGTCTTGAACTTCTGGCTTTGGAACAAATCAGGGAATTTATTCTTGACTAGTTTCAGGCCAGTAAAAGAGAGACTATCAAAATTCAAGTCAGTAAAAGGGAATTTTATTTTTCTTTCACTCCAGTTTTGTTCTTTTGTAACTGAAACAATACTTTTGAACTTATTTTGTTTTGGCATTCGTCGGTATTGTTGGGTTTTACAAACAGATTAGTCTTTCAATTGAATCATAGAAGAAGAACAAATATGTGAGTCACAGTCAATCTAGCCTGCGTAGCAAGCGTTCCTCTGCGTTTTAGCGAAAGGAAAACCCAGGATCGGCGAGGGAACGAGTTTTGGCCGTGCGAAAAATGGGGAGAGCGCAAAAAATGAAGCGAGGGGAAAAACTCGTTCGCTTGCCAATCCTGGGTTTTCCTTTCGCTAAAAAACGCACAGGAACGCTTGCTACGCAGGCTGCAGTCAATCAGGAATCTAACTGAAGTCAGGCAGAAACTGTTGTGATGTGTGAGTTGGAATGTGGCTTGCTGTGAGGCCAACTGTAGGTTTGAGTATTATTGACTTAAACAACAGTGAAATAGTTAACTCTAATTTTGTACAATGTATTAATTAATTAATTGATTAATTAATTGAAATGAACTTTTTAATTTCTTTCAGTGATGATCTGGTGTTTGTACTACCTAACAAAGCATCCCGAGGTTCAAGAAAAAGTTTTTGCCGAACTGGACAAAGTTTTAGGAGAAGAAGATATCAAACCGCAAGTAGTCTCGGAACTCACGTGAGTCTACATCATCATCATCATTATTAAATACGAAGTGTGACATCTGTGGATGAAATTGTTTTAAATGGCCATCGAACTGAAAGATACTTAGTGTTACTTTGTCATGTGACATTGTTTGTTTCTATGATCATTATTTTTTTAAATAAAAGTGTGGATCTCTTGTCTTTATTTTGAACTGTTTTTTTCCAAAGGCTTATTTGAACTTGTGTCATTTCCATTCAGGTACACTCGTCAAGTGATAGATGAGGCATTACGTGCTTCAGTGGTTGCTCCATGGGGAGCACGAGTGTACGAGTATGACCTTCAGGTCGATGATTTTGTAATCCCTAAAGAGGTATGTTTAGTTTTCTACCCTGGTAAACTCTTCAAACTGGTTACATGGACAACTGACTAGGAATGACAAGTCATAATGCACTGGAGTAGTTCTTGTAATTGTCCCTGACCACTGATTTTAATTTATTTTATTTTTATTTGATTTGATTTGCCACACAAACAAAAATAGAATTGGAATACAATGATTAATTAATAAATAACACAAATTAATATACAAGATTAAAAGATACAAAGCTATAATATTATATATTAAAAGATAGAAAACAAAATGACAAGGGAACCTAATAAAAACCACAGGGCTTGCAAGCTTAGGGTCCCTCTCAAGAAACACCAGATGACCAATTTAGTCATCTGGCGATTTGAGACAACACAGAAAGCAATAATCCCAGGAAAGCAAATGCATTGGGTCAGGTAGCTCTCACAAGCTTTCACATGAACGACTTGATACCTTTAACCAAACACACAATAAAACAAAGAAAAGTTACAATAACTTACAGCTACTACACTTCTGATTGTTTCATGAGATATAAAACTGGTCACCTTTTGAAACTTGGCATTGATATTTTGACAATGTTCATGTTAAAACATTTTCTAGTTTGTTTGTTTTTTATTTGAGACAACAGCAAAAAAAATCTGGGGAAAGTAAAGTCTGTGAACAAGGATGCGAATGGGTGAAACAGTGGGCACATGATTTACCTCACACTCCAACCTCATCAAATTAAAAGTAACAAGTTTTACACTTTTTTGGTCTTCTTTAGACAAGAATTCGTTGCCGGCTTAGTACCGTGAATTTCACTTATCTACTGTTGCACGGGCTACTGTTTAAGACTGCAGATAAGTCTTGTGTTTTTGATAATGCCTTTTTTAAATAATACAATAGCTTTGTGTTGGTCTGACACAGTACTTGCTATCTGTCTGGACACATTGCGGTCCTATGGCGATGGACACGATTGTTTAAAATCTATGGCAAGAGAGCCCGAGTAATTGGGACTTCCCTTCCGAGAATTCTCCCAGGCCCCCGAGTGTTTAGATGAGGCTATGAAAACACGGAAAAAGTACTCTATTGCTTTTATAAAATAGTTCTCAAAAATACGCGCGAATATGAACACACCTATCGACCAATGAGAGCGCGCGTAGTGGCTCAGTTATTTTATAATTAGATATTTGTAAGTCTTGCCTAACACTGAGCTGGGGTTTTCACCTTGTGATATTCTTTTATTTATTTTATAGACTCCTATCATTTTGGCATTTGGAGTTGTTCTTCAGGATCCTAACTTGTGGCCGGAACCCAAGAGGTAATAACGTCATGGTATTTCATTTGTGTACTGACCGACTGGGGGAGGGGAGGGTCCCATATAAATTTAATTGTGTTTTCAGCTAAAATAACCGCTATTTAGTAAGGAACAGGCTCTTTAATTTTCTGACGAGGGTGATAGTTGGCCAATTGCCCAAAAAGTTCCAGCACAGGCAAATAAAAGTGGAGAACAAACCGAACGATAAGTTCTCGATCTTGAAAGCCTCTCTATTCGTGCGATATTGAAAAGAATATTGTGCATCCAAAGTTTGTGGAAAGTTCTTGACACCTTTAAGGTTGCTGACAGAATGTCTTGGCATATATTTGAATTTTGCGTAAATAGGGTTTAAAGATTTCTCTCATGCTCTTGATGACCTTGTCAGTTGCTAACGCTTTGCAACTGATTCAAACTGATTCAAATTCCTGTTTTAGGTTTGATCCTGATCGTTTCAGCCCTGAGAACATCAAACAGCTTCCAAGCCTTGCTTACCAGCCATTTGGCTTTGCCGGAAAACGAAAGTGCCCCGGATGGCGATTCTCAATTGCTGAGGGATTGGTGTTTCTGTCTATTCTCATTAAACGATTCAAGTTTCATCTTGTAGAAGGACAGGAGGTGAAACCGGTTCATAGGCTGGTGACGTCAACAGAAGAGGAGGTCTGGGTCACAGTGACTGAGAGATAAATGTTTAGAGACGGACTTTACCATTGTCACGCGTTACTGCACTTTTCAATAACATGCGGACTCGGAAATTCAAAGCTCAACCGACAAATGCGTTTTTCGCTACCGTCAATCAAATGTTCGGCGGCTCCTCCCAGCTTCCGACTACTGTCGAGCGCGCGGTAATCAAATCAAATCGTTGAGCACACTTCAGACAACATAGTCGGAAGCTGGGAGGAGCCGCCGAACATTCGATTGACGGTAGCGAAAAACGCATTTGTCGGTTGAGCTTTGAATTTCAGAGTCCGCATGTTATTGAAAAGCGCAGTAAAAGTGAAATGTCATTGTCGTCTTTAGGAACCGTCCACACTATTCCGGAGAAATTCGAAACCGGAGGATTTACTCTGGAAACGCATCAAATGTTTTCCGTCCACACAACGCCGGAGGAATTCAAAACGAAGGGGACAATTACCGGTCATTTTGGATCGATTTAATTTGTGTTTGAGGAAAACTCGTTTAGGGAAATCACTTGATTATCGGGACTTCATCGTTTTCGTTTTCGTTTTTAAAGTATTTTCTGTCCACAATTAGGTGTAAATCCGGCGTTTTCAAATTCCTCCGGTTTGAAGAGCGTTTTCGAAAATCTCTGTGGACGGACGGATCAACCAAAGAACGAAACCTGCGTTTTCAACTTTGTCTGGCGTAGTGTGTGGACGCTGTCTATGAAGTTTTTCAAATAAACGTTTTAGCTAGTGTTACTGAAAGGTTAGAGTGCGTGTTAACATATCTTGTCCATCTTTCGCTGGATTTTTGTATACTTTTCCCATGCACTACTGTGTAATGAAAAGTTCCAAACAACCATTAACGTAGAAAGTTTGCTTGGCTTATATAGTCGAGTTTGGCGATACAAAATAATAACAAGGCTAAAGAAACCAAAATATGTAATCTTAAAATGATCATTGTGGTAATGACTTAATTGTCAACATCGCGGTAGTGGTTTGTCGTAGTAGTTCTAAGAAAATTGATTTAACATCCCATGATAGTTACAGCCTCAGATAACCTTTAATGTTTGAAAGATCTGCGTGATTTACATGACGCGAGCACCGGCGAGCACCGCGAATAAATGAATGAATAAATAAGCGCGCTTTATCCGTAATTAGGATAGTAGATTATCGAATTAAAAATGCATTCTTTTAATTATCACTGTTTTTTGCTGTTCAATGTAAAGTACAGTAAATAGTATATACAACATCAAGAAGGTACGCAGGCTATTGGACCGTATACCCTGCGGCAATACCGGTCCGGTGATAGAACCACTAAGCTACATAGCACTCCTGGTTAGCTAGGTCATGTTACTAGGTTCTACAGGGTCAAGCCTCGTACTTATCTCGGCTAAGAACTGGTCAAAAAGTATTAGGGGGTAAGCCAGAGCAGAGAGGGGGGTGGGACATCGGTTCTTGAGCCCTTGGTAAGGGGTGTGTCGTTCACTTTTCAGTTACCCATGGGGGTGGGTCATCCTGTTTTTTCTTTGACACGATCGACGAGAGGTAACAACTTCCACTTCCAAAGGACCAAAACGTATCGAGCCGTGGTTGAAAAAGTACACTTGGCTGGTGTACCATAGAGATGAAAATATCATGTGTTGCAAAATCTGTACGGAAGTTAAGTAATTGAGCAAGGAATCCCAGGACAGCAATAAAATACTTTGCTCTGTCGACATGCTGGTCTTCAAGAACACCAAATGGCCAACTTGTGTCTACATGCTAATTGTCCCCAAGGGTACGGGACACATGCTCTTAGATCTGGGAGTTGTAGTTTACTGGCCATGTGACTCTCGAGACTCACTACAACCTTTTTCTAGATGGATCACTGTTCCACGCGTAGCGAGGCTGGAGGCCTAGTGTGAAAGGTTCAACGTCAAGTTTTCTTAGAGTTTTAAGGTTAATCGTGCAGGATTCGAGCTTGCACCTGTACCCATCAAAGTGAGTAAACGGCAAAGGCAGATCCCGAGAAGTATGTAACCCTTTAAAGCCGCCTTTTACCCGTGTCTGTTGAGCTGACTCAACAACAGAGGCAAAAACTAAAAAGTGGAAAAGTTTCGCTTGATCGCCGACAGCAACATTCAGAACCAAAACCACTAAAACTTATTGAGATTTTCATAGAAACTTTTCTCAAGAAATAATGAAATATCGCAGCTAGCTTGTCACTGTACATTTCACAGCATGCTGCGACCGTGTTTGTTTTTTTTAATATTATGCGCGGGTGGAAGATTCGGAACTTCCCGGAAAAAAACGACCCCTTCGGACTGTCCGGACTCGGATCGTATCCTTTCGTACTCGCGATATGGTTGCCGCACACGCGCCGTAGAAATGGGGGTCAAAATATTTCCGAAAATTATTACTCTTTTAAATCGAGATAAATATTCTGCCCGCTTATCAACGAGATTGAAAACAATAATTAGTGTGATCTTATAAAGGAAAAGGCGAAAAGCGGGAAAACATTTTTTATTTAAAAAATTCGATGTATAAAATCCATAATAATCTTTCCCCATCGTATCTGAGGCGGATCTTTACCAACACCTCAAATGTACATTCATACACTCTTAGAAATTCTGAGTTAAATTATTTTGTCCCCAGACCCAGAACTGAGTCTGCAAAAAGGAGCCTACACTACAGAAGATCTGTTCTGTGGAACAAGATTCCCTCAGAGATTAAAAAAACTGCCTAGTTTAAATGTTTTTAAAACTTCATTTCATGGGAAAGATTTTTCTAATACACCATGACCCATTGTAACTCTTATTATTCATAATGTAAGTTTTTGTATTTTTAACATTATAGTCAATAGTTCCTTAGAGTATTTTAGTCTAGTTTTAAACACGATTCCTAAGAAGACCACGTAAAATGATACGATTTCGTGTATAAATAAAGATTGATGATGATGATGATGATGATGACCTCTCAATCCGGGGGGAGAAACCCTTATGAAAAGGAGGGAGATGCTCGTGGTACGTACGTGTGTTCAGCCTCAAAAGGACCACAGCGGGAGCTTTTGTGGTACCTTTTAGGGTATCGAGACGAATAAATATCGCAGGAGATAATTCCTGTCACGCTCTTCAAATATCATTCTCCAGGATTGATGACTTGAAAAGTAACCGATCGTCACGAAATTTGGCACGAAGCCTGGTGAGGAAAATTACCTCATCACAGTGCAATTTTCAGCTAGGACAGTTCAATGTAGCCTACACAACGTTCAGTTGAAAGTCCATAATCTTTGGTCGATCATGGCGTCGGCAGCTAAGCGTTCGCGAAGCTCATATACTGCGGAACAGATTCTAGAACTTCTAGAAGAAGAAGAAAATAGCAATGATGGAATTTCAAGTGATGAGGAGAGTGTTCTGGATCATTTGCTTTTAGATTCAGAGGAGGATTGGAGGTACGAGCCGTGTAAACTTTACTGCCTTGTTGTTGCGTAAAGCCTGGTTTCCATATGATCGTCCGGATCGTCTCGATCGTCCCAGTCGTCCCAAGAAGTGTTCAGATGATTAGGACGACTGAGACGATTGCTGGTTTCCATATGATCGTCTCGATCGCTCCAAAGACTGAAGTTGCGCGGTCGTCAGCGATGTTCCTGGGTCCGACAAAGGAATTTTGGCGCGATATTCGCAAAACAAATAGACCATTTTACAGTTATGGCAAAGTGACCTGGCCTCTGACTGGCAGCGAGGCTGGAGTTGACCTTGTTTTGATATAGACCTCTCTGCTTTTATTGTGCAAATCAAGTTGTTCTCATGCTAACTAGTTGACATTTACATGAGAAAAGCTTGAAGGTCTGTATCAAAGCAAGGTCACCTCCAGCCTCGCTTGCATTCATGGCCAGGTAACTAAGCACACAACTGTAAAATGGCCTATTGGCGAACGTCAATTGTTGTTTGGGCTTTCTGCTTCTTCGCCATGATCTGCATCACCTTCGCTTTGATCGCGACTCTGCATGATTGTAACAGTGGATGATCGTTTGTTGATGTGGTTTGCAAAGCAATCCAAACTACTGAACTCTGCTGGAGACGGGACAGCACCACGTCCAGAACCAGATGGAACATACTTTTCTTAAGTATCGCCCATACGCGGTTCGGACATTCCTATATTTTTTTTCAGCTTCAGCGGCGTCCAAGCCAAATTTCTCTCCAATTGCTTTCCAGATACTCATTCTTGTAAACTTATTCTTATAGTCCGTACAACTTTTTTTATAAATTGCAGGATATTTTTGAACTTCTTCCATAAAGTGCAGAACCAGATGGAACAGACTCTTTTTTTCTCAAGTATCGCTCATACGCGGTTCGGACATTCCTATATTTTTTTCTGCTTCAGCCGCATCCAAGCCGAATTTCTCTTGTATTGCTTTCCAGATATTCATTGTTATAAACTTATTCTTATAGTCCTTACAAATTTTTTTATAAATTGCAGGATATTTTTGCCCTTCTTCCATAAAGAGTGACGTGTTGAACTCTGTGTCTGCCGCCATTTTGAAATGGAGCACGTGAGCTAGGGGTTATGGGATACGAGTGATGATTTCTGGGATAGCCTTCGATCGCCACGATCGTCTCAGTCGTCTCAGAGCGTTTCCATATGATCGCTTCAAAATTACACGATCGTCCGGATAGAACTAGATTCTATCCAAGCGATCGAGGTCGTCTCAGTCGTCCGGGTCGTTTGCGATCGTCTGGGTAGCGTTTCCATATGATCGTCCCGATCATTTAAACATTTTTTGAGATGACTGGGACGATCGGGATGATCTGGACGATCATATGGAAACCAGGCTTAAGCCACGCGTAACCCACGCACATAGTCTAAAATGCAAGGAAATGATATTTTTTCCGCTTGTTTCATTTGAAACTTGTCATACTGCTTGAGAAAAGTGTCTGGATTTATATTCTAGTTTAGGGAGATCAATTTATTCGGAGCAAAATGGTTTTGGGGCGATCTGAGCAAAAATATGTGATGGAATGTTTGCATAGCTACTCATAAACATTGAAGCTCGGATTTCAATCTAGGCATTGAGTTACTCTAAAAGGACGCAGACGCTCTGCAAATGGCTTTATGTTTCCCTGATTATGTATTATATAATTTTGGTATTTCGAATTATAACTTTTCAGTGTTCGTGTGCGAAAAATGTGATGTTATTTTGATTTCCAGTTTTGGTAAAGTTAGGAGAATTACTATAGCCATCTTTGTTTACAACTGGAAATACAACACTCGCTATAAACTCTTTACGCTCTGTAAATGGCTTTTTATTTCCCTGATTATTTATTATATACATGTACTTGTGGTATTTCGAATTATAACTTTTCAGTGTTCGTGTGCGAAAAAGTGTGATGTTATTTTGATTTACAGTTTTGGTAAAGTTAGGAGAATTACTATAGCCATCTTTGTTTACAACTGGAAAAACAGCACACACTGTAAGCTCTTTACACTCTGTAAATGGCTTTTTATTTCCCTGATTATTTATTATATACTTGTGGTATTTCAAATTATAACTTTTCAGTGTTCGTGTGCAAAAAAGTGTGATGTTATTTTGATTTACAGTTTTGGTAAAGTTAGGAGAATTACTATAGCCATTTTGTTTACAACTGGAAATACAACACTCGCTGTAAACTCTTTACGCTCTGTAAATGGCTTTATATTTCCCTGATTATTTATTATATACTTGTGGTATTTTGAATTATATCTTTTCAGTGTTCGTGTGCGAAAAAGTGTGATGTTATTTTGATTTACAGTTTTGGTAAAGTTAGGAGAATTACTATAGCCATCTTTGTTTACAACTGGAAAAACAGCACACACTGTAAGCTCTTTACACTGTGTAAATGGCTCTATATTTCCCTGAGTATGTGGTACATGTGTTTATAGTTTTGGTCCTTAGAATTATAACTTGAGTGTTTGTGTGTGAAAATATGTGATGTTATTTTGATTTACAGCTTTGGTGAAGTTAGGAGAATTCTGTAGCCATCTGTGAAATAACAAATTAGGTGATAAGAGTTTCAAAGAATGAAATGATGTTTACCTTGTAGTGAGGAAGAGATCGGTGACCATGGCGAGGAAGATGTTGATGACGGGGAGGAAGAAGTTGAAGATGAAGAAGTTGGAGATGAAGAAGTTGCAGACAAAGAAGCTGAAGACAAAGAAGCTGGAGAGGAGGATGATAGTGAAGAAGATGATGGCGTTGAGGTGCCTATTGTTCCTCCAGTTCCTGTCGTTCCTGGTGCTCCTTCTGCTTGTGGTACTGAACCAGCTGCTGAAGGTGCTAGTCGTCATGGCGCTGCAAGACCTGCTGTTGCAGCTGCTCGTGGAGGTCGGCGTCAAGCTGCAAGACCTGCTACCCCAGCTCTAAGTAGTGGTGGTACAGCTGCTCGTGGTCGTGGTGGTCGTGGTGCCGCTCGTGGTGGTGCTGGCCGTGGTGCCCCTCATGGTGGTGCCGCCCGTGGTGCTGCTGGTGGTGCTCGCCGTGGTGCTGCTCCAATGGCATTCCAAAGCTACAGCGATCCAGATAACGGAAATCCCCTTCCCCCATTCAGTCCCTCCCGTCCTGTAGGTGTTCATTTTGGTCGTCATCTTCTCAGGAATACGATGACCACAGCTGTAGAGTTTTTTCATCTTTTTTTTACTGCAGAGATGGTAAGTAATATTTGTGAGCATACAAACAGTTATGCTAATGAACATATTATTTCAGGAAGCCATCAGTCATATACGCAGTCAGATGGTAGCTGGAAGGATACAACCCCTGAAGAGATCAACCGGATGATCGCATTATTGATTTACTTTGGCCTTGTCAAGGTAGGTGGCAATGTTGACAGGTACTGGAGTACCAAAACCCTTTATCATGGTCTGTGGGCAAGGTCCATAATGACTAGAACTAGATTCCGGGCCCTGATGGCTTTGCTACATGTGGTTGATCCAGCAACCGAGAATCCAGGTGACAAATTATGCAAGGTTGAGTCATTTATTGATTATTTTAAATCTAGGTGCCTTGCCTTGTACCAGCCCAGACAACAACTGGCTATTGACGAGCGTATGGTCAAATCACGGCATCAATCTGGCATTCGTCAGTACATAAAGGATAAACCAACAAAATGGGGCATCAAACTGTGGGTTTTAGCAGATAGCTCCAATGGGTATACTGTCGATTTCAATGTATACATAGGGAAAGCTGCAGGGAGGGATGTTAGTGTACATGGGCTTGGTTATGATGTTGTTGTTACACTCATGCAAAATTTTCTGAATCAGGGATACCACTTGTATATTGATAACTTCTATACCTCAACTGTGCTTGTGAAGTATCTTTTTCAACAGGGTGTCCCCACTACAGGTACCATCCGGGAGAACAGTAGGGGATTCCCAGCTAATATGAAGAACGGAAGCCAATGGTCCAAGGCAGCGAATGTGGAAAGGGGAAGTATGCGCTGGGAGAGGGACCCACCTGTGCTGGCATTGCAATGGGTAGACAACAAGGTGGTATCAATGTTGAGCACTATTGAAAATGCCAATGATTCTGTTCAGGTCAAACGAAAAAAGAAGACAGCTGGTGTGTGGAGTACTAAAGTTGTTCAGCAGCCCAAAGCCATTGCCACTTACAATAAATTTATGAATGCAGTTGATAGGTCAGACCAAATTTTGGCGACCAACAATGTGTTGCGTAAGTGCATGAGATGGTGGAAGACTCTGTTCTTCCACCTGATCGATATTGCTGTTGTAAATAGCTTTATACTTTTCAGGGAACACCAAGCTCAGTTTCCTGACAATGAAGCCCTTCGCAGGACAGCAGATTATTCACTGGCACATTTCCGAGGCGAGATTGTGAGGGGAATTTGTGACCTTCCTGAATACTGTGAGCAGCCCCCTGTGAAAACTCCCGCAGGAAAAAAAGAGCCAGACCCAGAGGGTTTTGAATCAGTCCACATTCCGATTTTCGTCGAAGGGAGGAAAAACTGCGTGGTCTGCTACAAGACTGATAAAGTGCAGCGACAGGTGCATTCAACTTGCAGTGCTCCCAGCTGTGAGGGAAAACACATGCATGTCACCAAGGTCAAGAACTGTTTCCAAATCTTCCACAGCAGGGAGTATCACAAAAAAAAATAATTCTGTCTTGTACTAACAATAGTTCTTCCCCAGGAAAACAGGTACCAAAAAAATAACAAAAGAAATATATTCAAAACAATTATCCTCATGTTGTGTTATTATACTTTATTAGTAACAGTATTACTTGTAGTGGGGCATGGCAAGGGTTGGCATGGGTG
>OZ026601.1:33244812-33267312 GCA_964020085.1 Micromussa lordhowensis | reverse complement strand
CGAAGCACAAAAACTGTTTAACAGCACCAAAGCAGATATGAAGAGATCTCAAAGAGAATACTATGATAAATCATCTAGAGACAAAGCTGAAGGAAAGCAAGTTTATGTTAGACCACCTCCAAGTTTACAACCAAAAGGATCAGTCACACGATTCATCCGTAGATTTGATGGTCCTTATACAGTTTTTCAGTTTCAGTTTCAGTTTTTTATTTTTGCACACTGTTTACAGAAAAAAAAAATTAAAAAAAAAACACGATCTACAACAATATAGGACGAATAAATACAAATAGAAATTAACTAGACGATACAATATTTAATTGTGCACAGTGACCAAAGTAGCCAAGGGGCTTTCGAGTTGGCCACTGTCATGTAGATTTAAGTTGGCGATGGCCGCATGTTACGTTACGTTAAAAGACGAAATTACAATCATGAGAGAAGGAAAGACATATACATGTAAGCTCAAGGAAAAGGAAAACGATGTCCTGATATCGTACAACATTATTTTACATAGCTAGCAATTAAAGTATGGTCAGTTTTGAGTAGTCAACATGTCCTACAGTTATAGGACATGTTCATGTCGCCAGGATCTGCTACGACTTCAACACAAATTCACTGAAGATGAGCTTAGAACTGTAAAAATTGAGAAAATCATTGTTGTGCCAGATAAATTTTCAGAAGAATCATCTTCCGATCTCAGAAATTATGAAGACCCACCGACTAACACACAGGCTGTTACCGCTCCACAATTACCCGCCCATAAGTCCACAGCAATTGATCCTGATGTGGCAAAGTTAGCATTTACTTTTGGCCAATATCTGAACAGTCTACCAGGTGCAAAGGCATATGCCTCTGAGGCTTGCAAAGTGGTGTACCGACAGATCCCAGATGCCCAAGAGATTTTGAAACATTGTGGAAAGCTAAAAGGACTGATTTCAAAGTGCCCTTATCTATCTATGTCTGGCTGATCACATGGTGGAACTTTTATATTAAAACTTGATAAGGCCATGTTTGCAACTTTAGTTTCGGAGAGCTAAAATGCCTTTTAAGAAGGGGTGGACTCATGAGGATTTTGGACTGTTAAGATTTTCTTGTTAGTGTGTTTCACACATATCTATCTTGTTGACTTTATTCGTTGTGTAAGCTTCTGTCGTTAGTTAACTCCCTTTAAGAAGGGATGGACTGTAGTGGAATCATGGGCATGTCACGTGACATGGAAGGAAAACACGAGGAACGATGCTTGTAGATCACAACAACAACAATCTTTTTTTTAACAACAACAACAATCTTGATTTAAACATGTAAATTACAAATTATAACTTAGGCTGGCCCGCGGATAGCTAAAGCTAATCTAGGCGGGCCAGTCAAACGAGATCTAATTACAAACAACCATATACGTATTTACAAATTGTGAAAAAGAAAAAGAGTAAAATAACTTTACATAAGATAAAATAGAAAGGTGAGATAAGGACACTTACAAAACTGTTTATACAAGTACTTTAACATATTCAGATAAATACAAGGAACTAAAACTAGAGGTAAGACGATTCATCATCGTCCTCATTACACCTCAGGGGGGTGTGTAAGGCCGCAGGCAAGACGATTAGTATATATGAATATATTAGGCACTACAATTTAAGAATTTGAATTAGGGTGTCGACTTCAACATAGTCATCCCTATCTGAAAGAGCCTGAAATAGAAATTGACGAATTTTTTTCTTAAAGGTTGGTTTAGATATATCGCTCCAATTTGGAGAAATTTGATTCCATAACATTGCTCCAGTTCTTGAAAAAGAACGTCTGAAGATTTCCAACTTAACATCTTTCCGAATATAATTTCCTTTAGCGGCATGCATTGTGTTTTACCCGTGAATTTCATTTGACTTAGTGAAAAGAGCTCTTATAGGCGAAGGGGCTAGTCCTTTCCAAATATCATGCATGAGATTCGCAACCTTGTCAAAATAGATCATATTAACAGGTAAGATCTTTGACTTAATAAAAAGCGGAAAAGCACGAGTATCCCTTGGAGCAAAATAAATCAGTCGCAGAGCACGTTTCTGGAGGACAAAAAGTCTGCATACGAGCCCGGAGCTTATCCCGGTTTCAGTAGCATGAAGCGACTAGGGGGATTTCTACTCCCCCCTGGATGGGATGCTAGTCCATCGCAGGGTTACCCCCAGCATCAAATTCGCCGGTACACCTGGGTGAAGAGAGGCACTGTGAGGGTGAAGTGTCTTGCCCAAGAACACAACACAATGTCCCCGGCCAGGGCTCGAACCCGGAGCGCTCGCTCGCGAGTCGAGCGCACTAACCATGAGGCCACCGCGCCCCCACAAATGGAGGACAAGTAACTTGCTAATGTACGACTTGGGTGCGCGACCCCAAACACAAATCCCGTAGGATAAATATGGCATAATAAACGAGCGATAAATCATTAAAAGAGTTTCAGTTGGAACAAAATGTCTTAGTCTCGCTAGAATTCCAATAGTTTTACTTATTTTCAGCGAGATAAAGTCGATATGGTGCTTCCATTTAAGGTTACAATCATCAATAAGGATTCCCAGAAATTTGACAAAATCTTTGCGTTCTAGACAACAGACCCCATTGGCACTGTTATCATACATTTTGATACTAATTTCCGTATTAAACTTCTTCTGGCTTGGACAAAAGATAACATAATTGGATTTCTTAATATTTAGACTAAGCTTGTTTACATCTAACCATTCTGAAACTTTACTCAGCTCAGAATTAACTACTTGCTCGAGTACTTTTAAATTTTTATGGGCAAATAGGAGAGTGGTGTCGTCCGCAAAAAGAAAAAAAATTAATTTATCCGAAGATTTATGAATATCATTAATATATATATAAGAAATAGGAGAGGACCCAACACAGATCCCTGGGGGACGCCACAGGGATTTAGTTCCTTAGTCGAGACATGCTCATGATCGACCCTATCAAACGCTTTTTTTAGATCGATGAACACTCCACAGGAGAACAACCCTTTGTCCATATTGTTTTGGATCCTTTTAACTATATCAATTAACGCATGCTGTGTGGAGTGTTTCTCTCTTAAACCGTACTGTGACTCATAAAACAGACCATTTATTTCAAAGAACGATTTTAAGCGTTTGTACATTAGTCTTTCAAAGATTCTATTGAATATAGAGAGAAAGGATATAGGACGATAATTATTGGGGTCGATATCCTCACCACTCTTGAAGACAGGGACCACCTTAGCTAGCTTTAATTTCTTAGGAAAGGTTCCCTCGAGGATCGAAGTATTCATTATTTCCATTAGAGGTTGACTAACAAAACTTTTAGCAACTTTCAAAATGTTAACAGGGCACGAATAAACTCCATAAGACTTGTTCAAAGATAATAGCGATCGATATTTCCGATTCCACTTCACCAGGAGTGACAGGAACCTGAACGAAGTAAAAAGTCATTGGACTATTAACAAGAAATTCCGAAAAATGGCGTTCCGAGTGGGGTAGTTTAGCAGCTAAAGTTGATCCACAGGAAGCGAAGTGTTTGTTAAGGATGGAGGATAACTTCATCGGATCATGGATTAAACGACCATTAGTTTCATCCCGTAAGGCAGGAATTTTTTTCATTTTTTTCCCTTCCACGATTAATAAGTTCACTGATACCCGCCCAGGTCTTTTTCATACTGGAGATATTCTGTTGAAAATAGTCATGAAAATACAGTTTCATACTCAGTCGAATTAAAGTTATAATTTTATTTTTATAAAGCCTATATTGATGTTCATATTTAGAATGGTATAAGCTGTTCTTAATTTTGATTGATTTCCTTATACCCTTGGTAGTTCATGGTTTAGAAAGTTGCTTAGCTCTGCGTTTAGAGACAGTTTTAAAAGGCACGCGAGTGTTTATTACCTTGTTGAACCTGTTGTAAAATCTTGAAAACGATTTATCGGTGTTAATGTTTGTACCACTGTAACATAAATCTGTTTGCATTTGAATCAAAGTCTCGTCTTCTTAGCTAAACCACCTGCAATACGACTACACATTGGTAGGGTGGGGGGGAGGGGGTCTCTTTCTCTTTTTCAAGCAGTGGGGCCTGCCAGGGGGTGGCAGGGGTGGAGGTAGGGCCCCTTGGGGGGAGGGTCACTCCCACTCTATTTTTCATTTCTCATTTTTCTAGTGGTGGGCTATATCTCACTTTTTCTAGCTGAGGGAGCTGCCTAGAGATGGTAGGGGTATAGAAATGGGTATCCCTAGATGGACACACCCGTTTTTTCATTTTTTTTTATTGTCACCTTTTGACTGCGGCGAATGAAAATCATTCTAACAAATGCTATATTTATTCTTTTTCAGCCAGAATTGCTGGACATGTTGCCAATACAACAAGGAACATTTTTGTCTTCAACTTTTCCTCACAGCTTTACACCAGTTTGAAATTTCCTGGCTTTTGTCCAAAAATTTTTGTTAATTTATGCTAATGTATGCAAATGAAATAAAGGTATCATGTTACATACTTTTTTTGTTTGTGGAAATTTTTTTCCCTTGAAAGCCTGTTCCATATCCTTTTCAAATGAGGTATGACTTGCCTTTCAATTGTAAATGCCTGTTGAGAAAATCAATTTAAAATATTCAAAGTCGTCAATTTTGGAACAAACAAGCATCTAACCGCCGCCTGGTTAGCTCAGTTGGTAGAGCGCCAGTCTGCTGTGCGGGAGGTCGAGGGTTCGAGCCCCAGACCGGACCAACACTCAGAGTCTTAAAATAACTGAGGAGAATGTGCTGCCTTGGTCTCCTGCATCTTCAGTGTTACATGGTTAGCAGGGGACGTTAAAGAACCCACGCACTCATCGAAAAGAGTAGAGCACGTAGTTCCCGGTGTTGTGGTCTATCTCTCTGGTCTTTTTGGTCTGGGTAGGGTAGGGTGGAGCACCTCGCATAGGACCTGTCCTGTTCGTGCTCCTTCCCTCTGGGCAGGTTTGCCCAGTAGAAGAGACAAACCACACCTTGTATACCACTTACCCAGGGGTTCTTTTCAAAATTCCGACAAGCACCCCGGCTTTCAATTAGTGCGTGGAAAACGTGTAAGCGGTACAAAGCATGTTCGAAACCAGTTACAGTATTTTCAAACATTTCATATTTACGTCACAATCGAGCAGAAGAACCCTTTAACACTGTTCAAATCAGCCATCTGTGGGTAAAGGAGGCAAGTTTCTAAAGAAACTGTGGTGCTGCGTCGGTGGGGAGTATTAAAAAATAATGTGAATTGGCTACCGTAAAGAGATTCGAAAGCTGATCATGACGTTTCGAGCGTTAGCCCATCGTCGGAGCTAATCGTGGGAAAGTCAAATTCTTACCTTTGAAAACTTTCAGGCCAGCTTATGTCCAACACCTGGGTTTATTTTGAACCCGTCCTGCCCACTCCCACTGCCCACTCTCTCTTTCTCTAATATAATGTCGATACACTTCTGTAAGGCGTAATCTCATTAAGACGCGCTATTTTCCTGTTTTTGTAGAACAGAACAAACACACTGTTTTCGAGAAAGGGATTCTTTCCCTCTGATCTTTCGATTTCCATTGGTCCAATCCAAGAACAAGAGCTGTAATCTGATTAGCTTCGTGGCAAAAATGGCGGGAATTACGTGTGTTCGGTTTTATAACAAAATGTCTGAGAATATACACACTTGTCAACGAAGTACAAAACAGAAGCAGACACGTGACGTCGCGTTTTCGCTGGCCAAATGTGCCTTTGAAAATTATTGGTGGAGGGGGGGGGGGGTGGCAACTTATTTTTCACTCTTGTTTAAATTATTTTGCTTCTCTCCCTAGGTAATCGAGTATGGTTGGCGAAATGGTGCAAAATTCACAAAGTTTATATTCATTCACATTCAACGGCTGTTATTGTTATTCACGAATATATTTATTCACATTCAACAACCGAGTTACGTTCAAGAAATATATTTATTCACATCTAACGGTGTATTTCTTATTCACGATTATATTTACTTTCATTTTACGAGATGTCTTCATTCAACATTTTCTGCGCACCACCTTTGCGCATCATTAGGTCCTAGCTCCCGCTCTATAATTTCTGAACGCAACATGGCGGACGGAGGGTGACTAAAGACGTAAGACCCCAAACACAAGTGTTACATGGGCTAAACTGGAGCTATGGACAGAGTTAAGCTCAGGATTCTCGATAATTTTCGATAAGTTAACTAGAAAATCTCGTAGAGATCATTTGTATCCCTTGGTGTCGAGACACCTTCTTTGTACTGTGTCGCGAAAACTCAGACCTCAGACCCCTCGAAATTAAAAAAAAATAAACTCGTATTAATTCTGATCACCTGAAATGTTTTAAGGTCACTCAATGTTCATATAGGCAACAGCCATGCTGGAAAGGAGCGAGATGTTTGTCTTCTCCGTTTTATCGCTGACACGGCGTTTATTTTGTTTTTGCTCCCTCTCTGCGGCCTGCCACGCAGGCTACTTACTTATCACCTAAAATGTTTTATGGTCACTCCGTGTTCATTAAGGTAACAGCGTCCGGTGCATCATGCAAAACTGACTTCAGTTTGAAAAATATTATATCGACTCTGTCTTTCTATTTCTTCCGTAAAATATTCACCAGCAAATGTGTCGGCTTATATTTTAAAACTTGTTAGATTTTCATCGTTTGATCGACGTGACAGCGATAAAACGGAGAAGACAAACATCTCGCTCATTTCCAGCATAGCTGTTGCCTATATGAACATTGAGTGACCTTAAAACATTTCAGGTGATCAGAATTAATACGAGTTTATTTTCTTTTTTTAATTTCGAGTGGTCTGAGGTCTGTGTTTTCGCGACACAGTACAAAGAAGGTGTCCCGACACCAAGGGATACAAATGATCTCTACGAGATTTTCTAGTTAACTTATCGAAAATTATCGAGAATCCTGAGCTTAACTCTGTCCATAGCTCCAGTTTAGCCCATGTAACACTTGTGTTTGGGGTCTTACGTCTTTAGTCACCCTCCGTCCGCCATGTTGCGTTCAGAAATTATAGAGCGGGAGCTAGGACCTAATGATGCGCAAAGGTGGTGCGCAGAAAATGTTGAATGAAGACATCTCGTAAAATGAAAGTAAATATAATCGTGAATAAGAAATACACCGTTAAATGTGAATAAATATATTTCTTGAACGTAACTCGGTTGTTGAATGTGAATAAATATATTCGTGAATAACAATAACAGCATTGAATGTGAATGAATATAAACTTTGTGAATTTTGCACCATTTTACCAAGCATAACGAGGGGCATTGAACTGGCCCATGGACAGGAATGTAGTTTGATGGGTCACGGAGTTGAACAGTAAGTTGCACATTTCGACTTTCAAATAAAGTTGTAAATCGTGCCGATCCAGAAAGACGGATATAATTCTCTATGCTGATTACAGTACGCCGAAGAGCCGACGTAAGTCCATATTAATTCACGCACAATGTTGAATAGCCTGCGAAAACAGCCGTCCTTCTTCGCTCCCTGCCCGAGTGGCGTTTCGCGAGAAGGACGTCTGCGATTTACCGCACTCGGGTCGGGAGCGAAGAAGACGGCTGTTTTCGCAGACTAAACGTTTGATGAAAGCTGATTGGTCAATAAAGGAAGACGTGAGAAAATTGTGTGCGCTGTGTAATTTTGATCATGAGCCCCCGAGCGTTTAGACTTTAATCAAAGAAAGGTCTTTGAGCTTTTCATCAATCCGTTTCAGATCAAGCGGTGGCGTCATCGAAAAGGAATTCGCTGAACTACGTAGATATGACGACGAAATGCATATAGGCCGGTAGGCCAATTTTGACCTTGATAACTAATCAGTACAGCACAAAAAACGGTGACTAACAGCTTTGCGTTTGTCAGAAGTTAAAATTGTTTCCACTTTTTGCTTTTAATTTTTTAAATCCTTCTGAGAAGATCAACAAAATGTCAACAAATCAGATTAATCTTTCTTATGCTTCTGTCTTCAGTAAGAATTAATCACCCACGTACTATGTGTTTCTTTAATTTGAATTGACGCATACAATTATTACTGTCAGGTGCTGAATAGAACCATCTTGCAGCCCTTTGTATTCAATGGCGAGATAATAACGTGCGGTCTCTCCCTGAGGAACTAGTTATCCAGTACTGAAAGAGTTCATTAGTGAGTTTTGCATATGTATATGTTTTTTCTCGAGAACTCGTGTGAAAATCACATGCACGCCTGCATGCTACGTTCAAGACGAAACTTGTTCATTATACAAAACGCCTGCCAACGAAAGAGGAACGTTTTTTCGTTAACGGTAAGTAATAAAATTCCCTAATTCCGGGGTTAACTGGTAGTTTACTCTCACAAAACGTCTCTAAAGACCTGTAAAACATCCTACCATTAACGAAGTCAAGTACAAAAGTCGATATTGTTTATATAATCATTTGTATAGGTAGACCACGTTAAGGGCCAGTCGAAAATTTGCATTTCAAGGTTTTATCTATGACACTTGAAAAGTCCGGCTTTGTGTTTTGTTTGTCGACGTTGTAGGCTAATCGGTTTAATTGTTTCGCACCAGATTAACAACTTGCGTCGGAGTCTGTCTACATTTTGCCCTTGTGCCCGCTCAATATGATGTGTTGAGCGAGCAATTTCTCCATCAACATCAGAGGTGTCACAACAGTTACATATTGACTGTGAACATCAGACACAAGAACTCTGGTTGCTACGAGACCAGAACTAATCTATGACCTCGTGAAAAAAAATTACAACCGCTAAGGACTTGTGGGAACCTGCTGTTGTTTAAAATTTAATATATATATATATATGAATTTTATGGACAGGGACCCGACGAAAGGAAAAAGCTAACAAGAATTTTATCGGAAACATTTGCCGACGGTAACATGACATGACTGGTCAGCCTGAATCAACTGAAGATGTCACATTATTTATTATCAGTTCATGCGATCAAAGGACTTCCTTCGTTATTGTCGGCGAATGGTACCGCAATATTTCCTCTTCGTTAATGGCGGCGAAGCAGACGGTATTGATGGAACTCCAATCAAGGAAATAAGCTGGAAAAATTTCAATTTCTTCGACGGAGCATGGCCGAAACAGACGTAAACAGCAACAACAGCGAGATTTTCATTCAATATCTCCCGATTGAAGCAGCATTTCAAGCGGCATCGTTGATTTTAATTATGATGGTGGCCATAGTGGCAAACACAATGAACATTATTGTAGTGTGCAGAAACTACAACATGCAGACGCCTCGGTATATGTTTATTATGAACCTGGCATCCGCCGATTTAGGAGTGACATTATTATCAATGCCATTTTCGCTCGTGTCTTGTATATCTCGTCGCTGGATCATGAGCGATTCGTTTTGTAAGCTTGAAGGCTTTCTGGGATCGTTCTTCTTCTGTATATCGATCTTTACACTGACAGTTATGAGCATCGAACAGTATTATACGCTCGTCAAACCTCTCTCGCGTACAATCACCATTCGCCGGGCGTGGTATATGATCGCTTCAGTTTGGATGTTCGCAACTCTTGTGTCTTTGGGTCCTGTTTTGGGCTGGGGTCATTTCGTCTACAACTCGAGAACGTTAGCCTGCGGTGTGGCGTACCCTCGCACGACTTTGGAGAGACTTTATCTGCTGTTCCTCGTTCTGGTCGCTTATGTGATTACAATGTTGATCATGGCGTTTGCTTACATTAGGATTTTTTTCGCAGTTCGCAAGCACACAAACAGAATTGCTAAGTATACAAAGGGAGGTCTGGAAGTCATGAAACTTCAACGCCGAATAACATACACACTGTTGCTTGTGTTAGTTGTGTTTGTGCTGTGTTGGCTTCCTTTCGTGTTTCTTATCGTGTTAGCGACGCAAAACACAGGTATCGCCAACCTTCCTTATGGCCTCGGCGTTGCCGCTTACTGGTGTGGATTTTTCAATTCGTCAATAAACCCGATTATCTTTGTGATCAGAAACGATCGCTTCCGCGAAGGATATCGCGATATTCTCAGCGAAGTTTGGTACGGTTTGCGGTGCAAGCGACCTCCAAAGGTGACAAAGCCGCACTTTAAAAAGACCTGGTATCTGAATAAACGAACTGGAGCAGAAGTGGAAAATCCTCATGTCGTTTTACGAGCTATTCCTTCGCTCACGCCTGTCCCGGATATTGAGTTAATGTCAGACCACGACAATAATGTCAATAATGAACTATGAGACAAATATAACGAGATAAGTTTTTTTTTTATTTCAATCGATCGCTTGAGTTGCGTTGTATCCAAGAAAGGGTACTAAGCTATTGTGCTGAACTTATCGTAGTTTTTTTGCCTGAAAATTTAATCATCGTGCCCGTAAATTAATGTTAGTTTGAGAGGCTGTGTGAATATTGAAATTTAATTGACGGACGGCTGTCATCAAAGGAGGACTACCTTCATGGAAAAGAATTAACTTGTGTCTACTGGTGGTCAGTAGTGGAGTGGAGCCTGTCATACGAGGCTTCCATTGTCTGCGTACACCTGCATTGATCAAAACGTGATCAATTCACCCTTCTGGCGAATTTGGACAGCTGACTTTTCAAGCGATAAGCCTTCCTTGGATCGAAACTTAGTTTTCCTTGAACGCACCTCGGCAGTTTCATATAAAATGTTTTGTCCTTTGGCCTTAAAAGTCTTTAAAAAAAAATGCCCCGACAACTGCAGTGGAGAAGGTTTCGACAATATGGAAAAATATTTCTGGCCCAAGCACGGGATCGAGGAAAAAAAATTAATGGTAACTACACAATCAGGTCCCGTCCACACAAGGCCGGAGGAATTTGAAAACGCAACAATCATCGGTCATTTTGAATTTGCGTTTGAGGAAACCTCGAGCAGGGAAATCACATGATTATGGTAACTACATCGTTTTCGGAAAGCTCCGTTTCCAAAATGTTTTCACTCCACACTAACGCGCAAAGCCGCCGTTTTCAAATTCCTCCAGTTTGAAGAGTGTTTTCGGAAAGCTCTGATATCGTGACGGATTAGTGTGGACGGTAAGCCTGACCGTAGAAATAAAGCTGCGTTTTCACATTTCTCCGGCCCAGTGTGGACGGGGCGTCAGGTTAGTCAAGTGATAAAGAACGTACAATCAAACCAGAGTGCAGTTGTGTCGATCGCAGTTGTTAATTAATTTATTAATTTATTTATTTATCATAATGTATTCATTTGTGTGTTTGAAAAAAAAATTATTACATTAAAAAAAAATACAAAAATACTGAAAGCGTTTTGTGCATTGATTGCCAACAGTAGTCTGTACTAGATTTAACGAATAGCCTTGCGATGGTGAAACAAAAGCCAGAAAAATCCAGCACGTGAGCTGTAGATGAGTCAATGCACAAAGTCTGTGATCTTCAGTTGCCAGTTGAAGACTACACCTGATCTACATGAGACCGGGGTTAACAGGCAAAACTTGAAAAACAACTGTAGACAAGCTAATTCTCGTCATTACCAACTAGGAACGTGAAGCATAAGTGAACGGATCAAACATTCATAGAGATTTCATGAGCGGAGACACCGCAATGACTAATTTACACGTTTTCCGATGGTACACTCAAGAGTGTATTTGAAATATGTCGGACAAACATTTCTCCACATGGGTGACTAAGAATGAAATGAAACATTTGGTGATATTTTTTGTCGTAAAAAAAACTTTTCTGCTCTTGGCAGTCAAAGCAATAATAAAATGCTTGAAATTTCACAACTCAATGTCCAAAAACATAAAGTACAACGTCAGTTCTTGGGACGATCTCGCCAGTATCGGTGACCTGTTGGATTAAAAAAAAACAATAAAAATTAAGCTACGGAATTATAAAAATACATGAACTTTATGCAGCGCGTTAGCTAGCAATAAAACATCTCTATATTCCACAGAATTTAAAGTTTGATGGACTTCTATAAAAACCTCAAGAAAAGCTAGTTAATGAGAACCGTTAACTTGTATAATGGAGTACTGTCCAAAATACTGCTAGCTACTTATCGCTACCTTCCTGAAAAATAAAACAAATTTTGTGTCACGATTTGATTGATTGAACTAACCTCGTGACTGTGGTCGCCTGGTCCCCCTGGGAGGTCTCGTCTGGATGCTCATAAGGCTGGGTATTGCAGGTGCGCTAGGCGCGGGCACGCCTCGTCTGTTGCCATGGTTACTCAAGGGCCTGATGCCATTGTAGGGCACTGGCAGTGGTGTCTGAATACTCATGAGAGGAGTAATTGGTCTAACATAATCGTTAGACCAAGATTCTGGTGGTGTTGTTTGAAAATCCATGAGTGGTGTGAGGTGTCTTTCAGGAGCACCTCCATGTGCGGACGATGTGTCACCGTGAGGTCGTGTAGCCTGTTCCAGGCTCTCGGTAGTTGGGGACGAGCGAAAACGAGCGAGAAAAAAAACGAGGGAGGACTAAGGCGAGGAGTCCTCCCTCATTTTTTCTCTCGCTCTCCTTTTTTTTTCGCTCGTCCCCAACTACCGAGAGCCTGGAACAGGCTAGAGATCGTGGCGCACTATTCCTGGGCATGGGATATCCTGCTGGTTTTGAAAACCTCGTGCCAAAAGCGTAATCGTTAGGCCAAGATGCTGGTGGCGTTGTTTGAATACTCATAAGACTTGGAATCGCCGGAGGCGTGACCTCACAGCTCATTAACGGTCTAATAGCAGCTCTTCCTGATCGACGCAAGTTGGCGCCGACAATGTGGTGTGACAGGGTGGGCTTGGATCGGAGGTTGGCATCTCATCCATGGTTTCCGTAATAGTCCTAGCTTCAGTGCGGTCTTCAACGTTGGTACTGCTGTCACAAATGACATCAGCCAGTGACCCTGTCTGGTAGTCGACAACCGATGAGGAATTCGCCTGGGCGTCCAACGGTAAGGTAGAGCTTTCTTGGTTAGAGGAGGACGAGCTTTTCTCGTCAACGGAAGGGCCAGTAAAGCTTGTAGTCTCCTCAACGTTCAGGTCTGACGTGGATACTTCTTGTATCGTCTGAACACTTGTCAGACTTGTAAGCGCTGTAGGAGCGATCTCACCGCTCATTACTGGTCCAATAGTCGCACTGTCAAGTACAGCGTCGCATGATGTTGTTGACTGGCTTAGTTGAATAGGTATTAGGCTTCCGCCAGGTATGGGAACCATGGCGTCATTAGGTGATGACGTTAGCGGTCCACCGTGACACACCGAAGGCCCTAAAGGGATGGCAGAGGATGGGACTGGAACAGAGGACCGCACATTTGAAGGGTGTTGAAAACTGGATGTAGAGTGTCACGTGGATGTTGTGTGTTTTCTACCCCCCACGAATTGAACTTTGAACTCTCGATGAACACTCTTGAGAAAACATGAAAAGGAATGCGTGAAAGCTGTCTTGTGTATTGTTATTCTGGAATACAGTCTTTATTCGAAGTTGTCCTGTTGTATACGTTTTATACATTTGGTGCCGAGACCCGGGAACCGAAAACCGGGATTCTACCGCTCTCAAGAACGTCTTGAATGAAATTGTTGTGAAAGCGAGCTGGAAGCACGTGGGTGACATGTCGCACTCGGAGAAGAAGAAATTGAAGAATCTGAGGAAATTTCGCGACGGTCATCGAAAGTTTGTCCAGAAAACTATCGAAGATGCTAAAGGGTTAATCACTCAAGGTAATCCCATCGAAGTGAAACGGCTGAAATTTCTTCGAACCGCTCTTGAAACGAAGTATTCGGAGCTTCAATCGCTCGACCGCGAAATTGTGGATCTGGTGGATGACGTTAAAGTTATTGATACCGAAGTCTGTGAGAGCTGTGAGCTAATGAGCTCTATTCAGGAGTGTATTGTAGAGTTAGAATCTGTTTTGGAAGCTCAAGAAAGTAAGGAAAAGGGTCAGAAATCCCCTTCTGTGGTGCAACCTGTTTCTCTCGAAAGCGCGGGAAATTCTCAAGTTCACGTTTCGAAGGTTTTCACTCATGCAAAGTTACCCAAGCTTGAGCTCAAGAAATTCCACGGAAATCCCATGCAATGGTATCCTTTCTGGGAATCTTTCGAGTCTGCGGTTCACAAGAACCCAAATCTGTCTTCCGTGGATAAATTCAACTATTTGAAGTCACTTCTCACTGGCACCGCGCAGAGTTCAGTCGCTGGCCTAGCCCTGACGAGTGCTAACTACGAAAAGGCAGTTGATCTACTTAAACAAAGATTCGGGAATCGACAGATGGTGATCTCTAGCCATATCGAAGTGCTCACCAAACTCCCCAAGGTGGAATCGATTGGCGAAGTTAAGAAACTCCGAAGCTTGTACGACACAGTGGAATCTCATGTTCGTGGATTGGAAGGTATGGAAATCTCCTCCGAGATGTATGGTTGCTTCTTAACACCAATAGTTATGCAGAAACTACCGGAGGAATTTCGAATCGCTATCACACGGAATCTGGAATCGGAGACATGGAATCTGAAAGATATTTTGGTTGAATTTCACAAGGAACTGCAACTGAGAGAACAATGTCTTGTCAACAACAAGGAGTTCAAATCCTCAAATCAGAGAGGTGAGTTCCCACTTTCCACATCAGCTTTGTACACTGACAGTTCTAAGGATAAGCAGTCTTCTCGTGTTTGGTGTTCATTTTGCAATCAAAACCATCAGAGCTCTAAGTGTAATGTTGTCACAAGTACCGAATCTAGAAAAGAAGTTCTTAAAAAGAAAGGCAAGTGTTTCTTATGTCTCAAGCAAGGACATTTGGCACGTAACTGTCAAGCTCATATGAAATGCCTTAAATGTCAAGGAGCTCACCATGTAGCAATCTGTGGTGATTCTCAATCAACCCTGGGTGGGCAAGATCAAGGTAATGTGGCCAGTATATCTACCAGTATGTATGTGGATCAGTCTAGAGGGTCGGTTTTGTTGCAGACGGCAACTGCTGAAGTTGTGCGTCCAGATAATGACAGTTATTCCCCAAGTGTTCGCCTGGTATTTGACTCATGCAGTCAAAGATCTTACGTAACTAAGGACCTTAAAGACAAACTGAAGTTACCAGTGATTGGTAGAGAGTCACTTCTGATTAAAACTTTTGGCGAGTCTGATGCCAGACTACGAACATGCGAAATTGTTCAAGTGGGTATCAAAACCATGTGTGATGAAATTGTTTACATACAAGCCTATGTGGTGCCAGTCATATGTGGTCCCCTGACCCAACAACCCACAGAGCTTGCTCAGTCTAGCTGCGAACATCTGCATGGCCTATCTTTAGCTGACAGGTGTGGTAGAGGAGATCTGCCTATCAGTATTCTCATTGGTGCCGATCATTATTGGTCGTTGGTCGAAGGAACTGTAGTGAGAGGTGCACCATGGGAACCTGTTGCTCTTGCCACTAAACTAGGATATGTCCTCTCCGGCCCCACCATTATTATGTCTCACAATGACAATGGCAACACAGTGAATCTTACTGCAACACATGTTCTGAAAGTGGAAGCGAGTGTTGTCAATCAGGATGAAATTGCCTCTAAACTTGGAAAATTCTGGGACTATGAATCACTTGGGATTCAAAATGACAGTTTGTCTCTGTATGACAAATTTGTTAGCGAAGTCGAATTTACGGAGGGAAGATATCAAGTACAGCTACCCTTCAAGGAAGACCATGAGCTGCTTCCAGATAATTTTGCATTGTGCAAGTCAAGGCTGATTTCACTGCTGAAACGTCTAAATTTGAAGCCCGAGGTGTTAAAGCACTATGATGATGTCATCCGAGATCAGGAAAAACAGGGAATTGTGGAACCTGTGGTGCAGGGTACTAATAATGGTGTGGGTAAGGTACATTACCTTCCTCATCATGAAGTGATCCGTGTCGACAAGGACACAACTAAGCTGCGTGTTGTTTATGATGCCAGTGCTCGATCAGGAAGGAACACACCAAGCCTTAATGACTGTCTGTATGCTGGTCCCCCACTGTCTCCCCTCATCTATGACATCCTCCTGAGGTTCCGGGTTCACAAGGTAGCCCTCATAGGAGACATTGAGAAAGCCTTCCTAAATGTTTCAGTTCACCCGAGGGATCGTGACTATCTTCGTTTCCTGTGGATTGATGAAATCACAAGCAGTCGCCCGAAACTCCAAGTTTATCGATTTGCAAGAGTTGCATTTGGTGTCTCCTCAAGTCCCTTCTTATTAAACGCCACAATTCGTCATCACTTATCCTCTGCTGACATCCCCAGAGAGTTTGCTGAAAGAGTTCTGAAAAGTTTGTATGTGGATGACTTTGTTAGTGGAGATGATTCCGACAGTTCAGTTCTTGAGATGTATGAGAATCTGAAGTCATCTTTCAAGAATGGAGGCTTCAATATGCGAAAGTGGGTCTCCAACTCCGAAGTCCTGCAGGAAAGAATTGAGCAATCTGAAAGTCAGTCTCATCAAGTTTCAAGCAGGTTTGTCAAGGGACACCCGATTCAAGAGGAAGATGAAACCTACTCAAGTTCTCTGTTCGAGACAGCGAAGAACTCCACCACATCAAAACTCAAAGTACTTGGAGTTGGATGGGATAGGGAGAAAGATTTGTTGCTCTTGGATCTGAGCTCTCCACTGGAAACTGACAATACGTGTCTGGTTACGAAGAGAGCTATTCTTGGTACAACAAGCAAGCTGTATGACCCCCTGGGTCTACTTAGTCCAGTCATCATTCTACTGAAGATCATCTTCCAATCTATTTGCAAGACAGGGGTTGGTTGGGACGACCCTGTGGATTCATTTATCCATGAACAGTGGTTAAAGTTAATTCAAGATGCTAAGAAGGTGGGAGTGGTACAACTGAAGAGACACTACTCCCATGGTTGGTCAACGGCAGATTTTCGAAGTGTTCAACTCCATGGGTTTGCTGATGCAAGTGAGAAGGCCTATGGAGCAGTTGTGTATTTACGCATTCAAACAACCACTGGAACTGTCTTCACCCAGCTTGTGTCGTCGAAAACCAGAGTTGCCCCGATGAATGGAGAAACCATACCCCGACTGGAGTTAGTAGGCGCTCTCATTCTGGCCCGATTAGTCAATACGGTGTCGGCAGCATTTGATGGAACATTGAAAATTGATTCTGTTCATTGCTGGTTAGATTCTCAAATTGCTCTGTGGTGGATTTGGGGTGTAAGTAGAGAATTCAAGCAATTCATTCAAAACAGAGTGGTTGAGATCCGTCGTCTAACAAAGCCAGCTCAGTGGAATTATTGCCCCACAGAATCCAATCCAGCTGACATCTGTTCACGTGGGTCAATGACCTCGAAATTGATCGCCAATCATTTGTGGTGGCGCGGCCCTGAGTTTCTTACAGGTGAGAGGGAGCAGTGGCCAAGTCTTAAAATGAATTCTGTTGAAGTGACAAGTTATGATTCAGATCCTCGCATAGAACTGAAGAAGGGAAACTGTAACAACAGCAAGAAACAGCATGACAGTTCCGTTCTTGTGAACATTGCCTCTGGAGAGGCGACTTCAGAAAAGCGGCTAAGCCTTGATTACGTCATTCCCTTGTCCCATTCCCATTCAGTAGTCTTCAAAGACTGATGCGAGTCACCGCATATGTTTTGCGATTTGTTTCTAATCTCAAGCAAAGTAAAATGAAGAAGGAATTGATTGATGGAGAAGTAACACAAGGACGAGATGGTCAAGTTCGAAGTGCAGTAGTAAGAGTTAAGTCTGGTAATTCACCAACTGCAGAATGGAGACGCCCATTGCAGAGGTTCTATCCTTTGGAAGTGAAGTTAGACACTGAAGCTGTCAATCCTGTGCCCCAAGCGGAAAATGTTCCTGTTAGACTAGTGAGGGACGAGGATGTCCCAGTTGTTGTCGTGAATTCTGATTAAGATAGATTTATTAAGTTGACTCTATCACGTTATGATTTTTATCCGTGAGATTAATTGAACATTGAACTCTGAACTTTGATTGATGACATTCAATCAACGCGGGGGAGTGTGTTGAAAACTGGATGTAGAGTGTCACGTGGATGTTGTGTGTTTTCTACCCCCCACGAATTGAACTTTGAACTCTCGATGAACACTCTTGAGAAAACATGAAAAGGAATGCGTGAAAGCTGTCTTGTGTATTGTTATTCTGGAATACAGTCTTTATTCGAAGTTGTCCTGTTGTATACGTTTTATACAAAGGGGATTCACTGCTGGTTATAACACTGGGACTGCTGTCACAAATAGTATCGGCTAGAGACCCTGTCTGTTGGTAAACAGCCGACGACGATTTGGACTAAGCGTCCAACAGTAAGGAAGACCTTTCCTTGAAATCCGAGGAAGAAGGGCGTGTCTTCTCATGGGAAGGTGAAGGGTAACTCATCTGTTCATGAGATGGAGAAGTACACGCCTTTTGGTGTAGAGACGTCGAAGGTCTCTGCGGGTCAGGAACAGTCGCAGAGGAATCTTCCTGGTCATGGAAGATGTGAAGAATATCTTGGTGTGAAGAAACTGACGATGAATTCTCCTGGTACGCGGCGCCGTTCTTGTCGGCAGGTCGGCAAGCAGAAGGTTGGCCACCAGATTGCAAAAGTGTTTCGTTGGATGATAAAAAATGAGACTTTTCAGGAAATAGCAAATCAGATGTCTGGTCAGGAGGTGGCGAGATAAACGTCTGGTCAACAGATGAAGGAGTTTTAAATTTGCCTGCAGATTTCGAAAGAACCCTCTGGTGAATAGACGAGAAAGGTGATGTCAGGTTGGCAGATATCACAGGAGATGCGTTGTTGCCAGATGATGAAATAGATGAGTGCTCGGCAATTGGCAAAGAGCATTTCTGAGAAAAGAGAAATGACAGGCTTAGAATTAGTTTCTTCCCCTGCGGCGTCTGGTTGACAGAAAAGAAGGGAAATGTCTTTTCGTCAGATGGCAAAACTAGGACATTTCTTTGGGCGATAACAGAGGAAAGATTGGTTTCATCACTGGTCGGCAGATAAGGGAGGAGAAATGTCTGGTTGGCAGCTGGCCAAAAGGGGGAACATCCTTATTGAAAGACTGGAGGTGGTCGTCATCTCGCTTAAGGATATAAATCAAGGATTTTGGTTTCACTTAGGGTGTTGGAATATCACTATTTTAGTTGTCAAAGTATCTTTTAGGGTGCACTCGATAGAATGATAATAAAAAAGACGCCTTTATTTCCGTTTTTCGACTCAATATCCGCCGGTCTTCTGAGTTCCGTCCGAGTTCTGAGTTCCAATATAAGCTTGTTGGATTTCCCTATCGTAAAGTGGAATTAACGGACTTGCAATTCTTTAACATGGTGACTGTTAATTTGATTTGAAATCTACTGTCTGTTTCAGATTTTTTATAGTTTTTTTGGAAATCACTCAAAAGTTTCATCCAAGAAGCCAGTAACTACTATTAGTAAATTCTCAGCTCCGACTATTGCATTTCTAGCTTTTTGATTGGCTAAAAAACTCCGACTATGAGCCAATAGTCGGAGTTTTACGTCATATGGAAAATAGTGCGCCAAGTTTAAAAATTTTCCGCAGGAGGTTTTCAACTTCAGTCCTCTATAATGGCCGAAATAAAAATCGGTGGCAAAACCCGGCTTGAGAAATTACTAAAACAATTATTCCATTCGCCCTTGTTGGATATGAAGTGATTATAACCAACTCGCGCTACGCGCTCGGTGGTTATTTTATCACTTCATATCCAACTCGGGCTCATGGAATAATTGTTATATAAACTGAAGCCGGAATCTTACTCAGAAGCACAGAGCGATACGGTTGCGAATACCGGTTGCGCTTATGATTCCGTCGCATACTTTTAGAACTACATTTCCGGAGCCGCGAGCAAAATCCCAAGAAGTAACCAATCACAATGCTCGATTCCAGGCATCGTGATTGGTTGGTAATTTTACTGCTTCGGATACCGACAATTTAGTTTTCATTGGATCATAAGCGACGGAAAGGCGAAGGCACAGTGGGAAGAAACTGGAAAAGTTTCTGATTCTTCTGACTCCGATTCCGTCGAGCTTGATGACTCCGTCGCTAGTGAAGACCAGCCTTTAATAAGTAAATTAAGATAGAATCCTTCATGGAAAGTGCGCGCGTACGGTGTTTACACACGAGTTGTGGCGTATCAGAAATCGAACAAGTGAGCAAAGCGAACGAGTGAGATTTCTGATACAAAACAACGAGTGTGTAAACACCGTACAAAGCACTTTCCATGTGGTATTATGTTTGTTATATACATACTGAGATTGAACACCCTCCTTAAGGTGGCTCACTAGTCAAAAAGGGACCAAACGTTTGCTTACATATGGTAAAGAAAGGTCAATTGCGTTCGATTGCACTCATGAAGAGAAAATAAATTTTGAAGGTTTCCCTGAAAATGGTTGCTATGGCAACCAGCCACAGCCTTTTGAGGTTTGATTCTAAAGCACTAACGCCAACAGTTCCTGCTCTTTTACAAAACAAGATTTGATTTTAAAACAAGCATATCTTGTAAGTTTCTGTTTCGTTCTATGCAATAAAGTGTTTGCATTTCATTCTTGTTTTCTGTGCTTTCTACAGGTCTTATTTGGAAATAACCTTATTTTGCACCAAACCCAGTGAACAAATTATCTAGTGTCACGTGACAGACTTAAAAATGCTATGAATTTTTTAGTTTTTTACATGACGACACTATTAGTCTTTGATGACCCCAAATTTCAGGAATTTCTCATAAATACTTTCCAATGTAGAAATGTTGGCCTGAAGTCAGTAGGTACAAAAGTAGACCTTTGAGAAAAATGCACTTAAAGTTTCTTACATTATTGATTCAGCATTTAACAAGCCAAACATTGCGAGGGAGGGGTACAAATTGGATCTCCGGGAAGGGGGTGTAATGGTTGTTCTATTTTCTAAAAAGTTGCCGCAATTGTAGGAAATATTCTTTTTCATAAGGGAAATGAATGAACCTGTGATGGTAAATCAAGCAAAGCTTTTCCCAAGTAATTAAACCAATCGAGTTGTTCGTCTCTTTACAGCCTTACTACAAAGTATTGCTCATATATGTTAAAATTAATCTATATTTTTGGTCATGTTCTTACTGTAAACAACTGTTGCTATGGCCGTTGTTACGTAAAAAAAACTTATACCACTCTGTACTTTCCTTAAATTTAGCACTTAACTAGAGGTAAATTCAGCAAGATCGATTCAAAATACTTTTTACAAGTGTTCAAGGGCTTTAAATCTTTTTGACTAGTGAGCCACCTTAAATTATGACAAGCTTTATTTAAGGTGGTCCCGAGTTTTGCATTGCGCATTCCTACTGCGCACGAATTTTGCGTCATCAGCGCGCGCACATGAGCGCGCGCGCGTACAAAACATAAGAGATTTCCTTCAAACTAAGCTCGATAGCGAGATTAAAGCTAATTTCCTCTTAAACTAGCACGGTGACCCCCACTTTTTATTTTATAAATTCAATGAGAACAATATCCGCAATAACTGAGAAAAAATTTGGCAGAAATCCATGGCTACTTTTTTGGCAAATGAAATAAATGCTACAGGTAGAGACGTAACGGGCCCATTAGAGCAAGTCCAAATGATGTTTCCTTTAAGGTAATTCCTTAGTATTGCATTGCGCATCCCTACTGCGCAAGATTTTCGCGTCATTAGCGCGCGCACATGAGCGCGTGCGCGTACAAAACCTAAGAGATTTCCCTCAAACTAAGGTCGATAGCGAAATAAGTGCTCCTTTTCTATTAAACGAGCTCGGTGACCCCCGATTTTTTGTTTGGTATTTGCTAAGAACAGCCTAATAAAGAACATGTTTGAAGAAGGAAAAAAGTTTGATAGTAGAACATGATTTGTTTGCAAAATAGTTCCATACTGGGTGTATTTTGACCAACGCGAGGACTTCAAGCTAACTACGTAACTGTCCGAAAAAGTGCAATATTCCCGCAACCAGGCAATCAAAAACGGCTTAAATGAAGCAATACTACTTATGTGAATATAAGGAGCTTGACTTTCAAGATAAAATTTTGTGTCTTTCAAGTAATCAAGACTTAACTCTGTATGAAGAGGATTCGAATTTTTTACGAGCAACCAGTAAAAATACCCTATTTTAAGAGCCTGCTGACGCGTAAACAAGCACGGTGACCCCATTTTTTTATTGCATTTTTTTTAATGGTCATATCATGAATGTTAACTATGCCAAGTTTCAAAAAAAGTTTGATAGTAGAACACTTTCAAGGGAATTACCTTAAAGGATAAAAATATCAGTTAATAATTATGCAGGGTATTTGAAGCCATTTCTTCTGGGACGTAGATGAATAAGCAATCAAAGAAAGTCGAATTCTGTGTGATATAACACGCCGCATTGAAAAATAATCGAGCTTATTTGTTGCGCACTGAGATAACCAAAAGTCACCAAAATAACCATATTTGTCAGCATCGTGGCATGAAAACAAGCACGGTGACCCCCTCTTTTTATTACGTTTTTAACATCTCCTTGTACTGTAATGACACCATACCAAGTTTCATCGGAAATCTATGGCGGGTTCTTTTACCCGGGAATCACCTTAAACAAATGTGGT
>OZ026601.1:33229812-33239812 GCA_964020085.1 Micromussa lordhowensis | reverse complement strand
GATTTCGCACTTAGACTGAAACAGAGGCAAAAGGGGACTCGGAAATGGCCTATTGCAAGGTTTCATTCATATAATTCATGTGACTATATGAAGCAATTCTGAACAATTTTGCACTTTCTGCCCAAAATTGCCTCGCTTCTAGGTTGGATTTATTTACTTATAACAATTCACGGCAATAAGAATAAAAATACAAAAGAAAAAGTGGAAAGCGAAATGCCGTTGGAGGTACACGAAAGAGCCACAGACGCCATACGAGGCGAACCACCACAAGATCAAAGCAAAAATCACATATCAAAATCAAATTAATCTAGGCCGGAAACATCTTAATGTTACATTTAAGGCGGGGGTAAACCTGAAGGCTGTTTTGAGGTCGCTTAACACAGCCTTTCTGCCAATATCTCGGTAACATTTCAAGCGACACTAAATCTCTCTGCTTATCTCATTAACCACTGTTTGACGGTTTTGTGTAAATTTGTGGGTGATTTTTGGGCATTTTGGCAAAGAGATATTTTTTCTCAAAGGATAGGTTAAGAGGGGGGTGAATAGGTTTGCGGATCGACGGATTTGGCTCAAAAAAGGCAAACGGATTACGAACTTTTGCGATAAATTGAATGGATTGGCGGATTTCGAAAATAGGGCGGATCACGGATCAGCTGGGAATTTTGGTCTGGATTCTGGACTCTACCTATTTTGAAGGTCGGATTGTGGATCCTCAGTTACGAAGTTCGGAAATTGCGAACTTGACAATTTTATCCACATCTATCAGTTTACCTATGAACTTTTACACAAAACTTAGTAGCAAACCTGTTAAGATTAGGAATTGAGTTAAATAATGTACGATGATTTCCAAAATTGGTCTAGGACGTTCGAACCTGTCCAAAATTGCCCGAAAAATTGATGGAAGAGAAACTTGTGTCTAGGGCAAAATGTTAAATAATACAACAGTTTTTCGTATTTTTCATACAAACAAAAACCCACCTCCATAAATCAATTTAAGAAACTCATGAAAATGTTTGCCTCCAAACCTGCCAGGGGGTAGGCGTTGTACACGTTATAAACTTTCAGTGGAAAATCAGTTCCGTGTGCTTGTAACAGATTCGTACGGTGGCCCATATATGCAATGCACAAATAAAAATTTCAGTGCATATATATTGATCTGAACACATTACGGACATGTTTTTGAGTGCACAAATATATATTTTCAGTGCACAAATATGTTTTTCAGTGCACAAGTAAGTTTCCCAGTGTAAAAATATATTTTCAGTGCACAAATATGTTTTTCAGTGCACAAATAAGTTTCCCAGTACACAAATATATTTTCCAGTGCACAAATATGTTTTCCAGTGCAGAAATAAGTATCCCAGTGCACAAATAACTTTCCCAGTGCACAAATATATTTCCAGTGCACAAATATATTTTTCAATGCACACATATGTTTTTCAGTGCACAACTATGTTTCCAGTGCACAAATATGTTTTCCCGCGCACAAATATGTTTCCAGTACACTAATATGTTTCAGTGCACAAATAAATTCCCCAGTGCACAAATAAACTCCCCAGTGCACAAATAAATTTCCCAGTGCACAAATAAGTTTCCCAGTGCACAAATAAGTTTTCCCAGTGCACAAAATTATTCCTGGCACCTAATGGGCTAAAAATGGTTGAAAGACCCTGGGACTAGAATGTCACTGCCTTGTTTGCTGCGCTTTCGTTAAAAGCAATCAGTTTTGGTCGCAAATAGAAGCCATCTCTGATCGATCAAGCATGTTTTGCCGGAATTGCGGCAGAGGTTTGGAATCTTCAATTGCTTTTTTCCCAAATTGCGGAGCAAAAATGGGAAGCGGAGACATCTTTATCCGCTAGGGATAACATTGTTGGCGGTGCCTCACTCACGAACCAGACGAGCCGCAAGCCGATTACTACCTTCGGAGCCAGCAGCTCCTGCAGCAATCCCTACGTTCAAGCAGTTTCCTCAGTGTTTTAAAAAGTCTAAAAAGTGCCGACGGACCTCACGACTCCTGCAGTTCGCAAGGAAAAGATTGTTTCGCCTTTATAGCTTAGCTTTGACAAGAATGTCTTTCAGGGATTTTCCTTTGCGAGTGTATTAAAATGAGGTGACTAGCCTACACGACTCCTACGGTTCGTGACATTTGTACATTTGCCGTTCTCTGTTCGGTCTCTCGACCTTTTTGTTGCTTCACTCGTGTTTATGAAGGGCACTTCACGTTGTGTTTTCAAAAGGATCGGCAATCGGAAACCACTTCAGAGAGCAGCACGATATGGAGCCAGAAGACATCGCACAGAGATTTCGAATCTTAAGAAAGTGTCAGAACAAATTTGACTGTCTTATTTTTGAAATGTTTTTTATCAACACTAAACAAACACTGCGATTCGGTTCGCGCCAAACTATTTGTTTAGAGCAATTAATTCGTGCTGCTCAGCTCTACTAAAAATTCCTCTTGAAAACACAACGTGAAGTGCCCTTCATAAACACGAGTGAAGCAACAAAAAGGTCGAGAGACCGAACAGAGAACGGCAAATGTACAAATGTCACGAACCGTAGGAGTCGTGTAGGCTAGTCACCTCATTTTACACTCGCAAAGGAAAATCCCTGAAAGACATTCTTGTCAAAGCTAAGCTATAAAGGCGAAACAATCTTTTCCTTGCGAACTGCAAGAGTCGTGAGGTCCGTCGGCACTTTTTAGACTTTTTAAACACTGAGGAAACTGCTTGAACGTGGGGATTGCTGCAGGAGCTGCTGGCTCCGAAGGTAGTAATCGGCTTGCGGCTCGTCTGGTTCGTGAGTGAGGCACCGCCAACAATGTTATCCCTAGCGGATAAAGATGTCTCCGCTTCCCATTTTTGCTCCGCAATTTGGGAAAAAAGCAATTGAAGATTCCAAACCTCTGCCGCAATTTCGGCAAAACATGCTTGATCGATCAGAGATGGCTTCTATTTGCGACCAAAACTGATTGCTTATAACGAAAGCGCAGCAAACAAGGCAGTGACATTCTAGTCCCAGGGTCTTTCAACCATTTTTAGCCCATTAGGTGCCAGGAATAATTTTGTGCACTGGGAAACTTATTTGTGCACTGGGAAACTTATTTGTGCACTGGGAAATTTATTTGTGCACTGGGGAATTTATTTGTGCACTGAAACATATTAGTGTACTGGAAACATATTTGTGCGCGGGAAAACATATTTGTGCACTGGAAACATAGTTGTGCACTGAAAAACATATGTGTGCATTGAAAAATATATTTGTGCACTGGAAATATATTTGTGCACTGGGAAAGTTATTTGTGCACTGGGATACTTATTTGTGCACTGGAAAACATATTTGTGCACTGGAAAATATATTTGTGTACTGGGAAACTTATTTGTGCACTGAAAAACATATTTGTGCACTGAAAATATATTTTTACACTGGGAAACTTACTTGTGCACTGAAAAACATATTTGTGCACTGAAAATATATATTTGTGCACTCAAAAACATGTCCGTAATGTGTTCAGATCAATATATATGCACTGAAATTTTTATTTGTGCATTGCATATATGGGCCACCGTAGTACGTAAACCAAACCCAAACCAATTACTTAACAATAGGCCTTATCACGGTTTCCGACGCCATTTTGACGGGTAGGCAAAGCGGTCAGAAATTACAGTGTTTGTATGGGAATCCGATGGCAAATAACTTTTTCCAAAATCGAATTTTACACAAATTGTGAATCGCAATGTTAAAATATCAGGTGGAAGATTGTATTCACCAAGTTTGAAGGTTGTAGTTTAACTAGAAGACGCTCAGTTAATTTTTATAATTTTCCATACATTTGTCTGTAAATTTGGCTGGGAAGACGCGGTGGCGTCGAAAAAAAAATTACAGACAAATGTATGCTAAATTATAAAAATTAACTGAGCGTCTTCTAGTTAAGTTACATCCTTCAAACTTGGTGAATACAATCTTCCACCTGATATTTTAACATTGCGATTCACAATTTGTGTAAAATTCGATTTTGGAAAAAGTTATTTGCCATCGGATTCCCATACAAACACTGTAATTTCTGACCGCTTTGCCTACCCGTCAAAATGGCGTCGGAAACCGTGATAAGGCCTATTAGACTACTCAGTCAATTTAACCAAAACCTGAAACAAAAAGTAATTGCCTGATTACTTTGCAACAGCCCTTTTCGCGGTTAGTTTTTCTCATTTGCATTACAATGTAATCCAACGTGTGTGCGAGGCAATTTCGGGCTAAAACTACAAAACAGCCCGAAATTGCCTCACATACATGCTAGATTATATTGTGATGCAAATGAGAAAAGTTAACCGTGAAAAGGGCTATTCAATTCAACTTTCCACTCAGTTGAAAATCACTCAAAAATACCTAATTCTAACCAGTGCGTACAAACTATACCCTACTGGAGACCAAAATGATCGAAATGTATAACCTTTTTCAGCCAAAAAGACTCAAAACCCATGCTATTTAGTTAGTACTGCATATACCTTCAAGGTTTATATGAAGGAGTATCCCACCCAGCCAGGGAAAGAGGGGAAACTAAAAGCAAGCATCGTACATACTGTTAGAGTAAAAATACGCCACAGAAAATTTTTAAACAATGCGGTTCCGGATTTAAACGAAAATATTAGCGGATCGACGGATTTGGCGCAAAAATGGCACGGATCGGCGGATTTACGTACCCCTATTCACCCCCCTCGGTTAAATTGAGGAAAATATGAAATTTTGAAGATTTGATGGATTTGGAAATTTGAAGTGAAGAATTAGTAGACGGATACCAAACAGTCCCCTAGCAACCAGGGGCTCTCATTTGCGGGGGTCAACTGTCTGGTAGTGTTTCCAACCCATGATGGCACAAGAAGTATTTCAACTTTAAGGAATTTTAAAAAGTATATAAGTAATAAATATGTAGTTAATAATTCTAAGCTCGATCATTTTACTATTCATAGAACCTTCTAATAATTTTAACTTATTTTGGGAGTACTGCGTGAATATTTTTACTTTTTATCAATTCTATTATTAATGGACCACAATGTAAACTACTGAATATTTAGTAATTGTGTCATCCAATAAAGTTGTTATTATTATTATTATTATTATTATTATTATTATTATCTTAATCCTAACAATTTCCTTTGTTATATCACTTCAAATTTCACGCCTATTCATGTTTACCCCCGCCTTAAATGAAGACAAATTACAACTACCGGTACTTCGTACTTCTCTCGGTAAACTATTCCAACTATCTCCGATTCTATTAAAATATGAAAGTAAATAACTGGTAGTCCTCAGTGACATAGCGTTTCTTCAATTTCAAGCCATAAAAAAAACCAGTAATGATCCACAAGTAAATAAAAATTTAAAAGACTACCAATATCTAAATTAAGATAACCATTTAAAACTTTATATGAGACATCAGCAACAGTTTCCAGTACCGTCCAAGACTTAGAGTTTGATGGGTCATTATAACCACTCTATCTCGGGTGATACCAAAATCATGGTATCAAAAAACTGCCTAATCATTGGTGAACAAGTTACTGTCAATTTTGTGGCACACTAGGTTACCATAGCAACAATACGACCTGTTAAAAACACCTTTTATTTTAGCGGAGCTCCGGCGGCCGAAGGCCGCCAAGCGGAGCCCCATACCCATATTAGCGGAGCTCCGGCGGCCGAAGGCCGCCAAGCGGAGCCCCATACCCATATTAGGAAACTGAAGGGAACCCATGAACTGATTTTCTCATGTGTATCATGGCTAGCGGTATTGCTCGTGGGCGCGTACGCACGACGACGACGACGACGGTGGTGGAGTCGCGCAACATGGCGGCCACAATTGACACGTAAACCAAAACGAGGCTTCAGTTTTCGCGGGCTTTCCTTGTAGGTTGACAGAGCACATGTACCCTTGGTTTAAAGCGTCCTTTGGACATCCATGTTGCAGTCAATTGACACCTGTCAAAACAAGGAATCCGCTGACCAGTATCACGTGACCATATCGCGGGCTCAAGTTCAGGGCTCATCGAGGTCACGTGTTTTTTTAAAGTTGACCGCTGCCCAAGTGCTGCTTTTTTCGATCAGATCGCGGGCTCATGTCAGGATTAACTTGCTGTAAACAGCGTAGGGTTGGTAGGAAGCCGGTTAACGCTAACCCAGGATTAAAATTTAACCGAATTATAACCTTTTCTTTTGTACAAAGTTTTTTCACTGCTTTTGTTTTGCGTATTTTGCTTTCATTAAAATTCAAAACACAAAAACAATATACAGAAAATCTCACCGCAAAGTTACAAAACTCAAATCAAAATTCTACTTTATCCTCGGCTAGTTTGATCGGGCTCTGAACAACCCGGCCCAGGAGCTACGCTTTTAGGCTGGCCTAAATCTATATATTAGCTTTAAGCGCTTATAACTCAAAAACGAGCTCGGTGACCCCATTTTTTTTATTATCGAATTGTAATTAACATGATAAGAATAAAGATGCAACGTTTTGCAAAGTTTAAAAAAGTTCTACGAAAGGGGATTCAGAGCAACCTTAAAAAATTCGAAAATTTTAAGGTGGCTCTGAATCCCCTTCGTAGAATGGTTTTATATTATCTAATTTTGATAAGCAGAGCCACCTCAAAGTTCCCTCTTTCCGCCCCCACCCCTCCCCGCCCTCTATTCCTGGGACAAAATGGTGGCAAATCTACTCGATCAGGAGCTAATACTGATAACTCCTGATCACATGGAAAACGCCTGCACTGCAGGCTATCTTTCTCCTTACAAGCAGCAACCAGAGCTGGTCCAAACCCCATCAGACTGATTTTAATTCAAAAATTTACTTTTATTTTCTTCAAAGCATTTTTTTGTCTTATCAATATTTAAATCTATCACTTTCTGTTCACTATTTAAAATGTGGCAAAAGTATCATTTCTAATTTTGAAATATAAATTTAATATGATACAAAAGGAATCCTAAATGATTGTTTCACTTATTGGTATTTACAAAATTTCATGTATCATTTATAAAAATTATTTACAATCTAAAAATAAATTGATACAAGATTGATAGAAATACTTTCTTCCTAAATATAGTTTTCCATTGAATTGCATCGCACTTTCAAAAGTAAAATTTGTATTATGCAAAAACTTCATTTGTGTGTTCAAATCATTTTATTCATATACTGATGAAAACTTTGGCGGGTATAAACAAACCCCTTCCAAATAATTTCAAAACTAAATATTTTGTGGATCAGTCTTCCACTTCATTGACATGGGCATTCTTGGCCAGTCATGCCTCATGTGGGGTGGATACAAGATTTAGAGAAGGAGGTTTGGGATATGAACTGCCAAAAGAGGTCCCCTGTAGGGGGGAAATCTCTCAATTCCGCAGAACATAATAAAAATTGAAATCGTCAGAAAGGGGATTTCCGGTATTCTAATGACAAATCAGCATGTTACGATGTCTCATTTTTTTTTAATTTACCGGTAGGAGGTTCAACTGAACCCCCCAAACTCCCTTAGATCTGCCCCAGCCTCATGGAGGAGGATTGCACAACAAGCCACAGGAAGGTCTGTGTACATACGAAGCTAGTGCAAATTTGATTTGAGTACATGGCAGGCTGAGAGTGTAAGAGAATTTCAGACAAGACAGGGCAGTCACAGGTTTGAATTCTTTTCAGTCTAACGTTAGGCTGTATTTGGTCTGCAGGGGAATCTAAAATAATGGCTACTTTAGCTGTGCTTTCAATAAGATTTGAAGTAGGAGAAACAGCACCTGCTGGAGTAATATGAGAAGCTCAGGAGAATTTCTTTGTTGAGAATTTCTAAAAGTTATATATACCCACATTCTTTCAACAGAATACGCTGAGCTTTGGCAGGTGCCAAATCTTATTGAAAGCACTGTCTAGGCCAGTACAAAACTATTCCGGTGGTTTGAACATTAATCTGCAACACGAGTGAAAGTTGACCAGTCAGCACACAGGCGTGTTGAGTGAATAGCAGTAAGCCTGGTTTGTGACCACTACCATTGGCTGTCGCCAGAGACATGACACTGAACTAGCTGAACTCTGTATGGACAAGCAAGAGGAACACATTGAGTGACATCCTGACTGCATGGCCTCCATGTGCTTCTCAATCACAAGAATGATTTCATCTGCCCAGTCAAGGGTGTCTGGCTTGTTGGAGGCACCTTGAACAGCCTGTGATAGGGACAGAACAATTTTAAGTTGAAAGAAACCTACATAACATGACTTACATATATGTAATACCGTAAATCCTCTATTATACCCCCTCTCAAATAAGCCCCCTTTTTATCGAGAAAGAAAGTTATTAAGCCCCCTCCTCTTCCCCCTTATTCCACACAATCAAGTTAATAAATGTTACTGTATTTGTAATGTAATCACATCTTGTACTTCATAAATTTTAAAGTTCCCATGCATAAGTGAAGAAACATTTAAAAATAACTTTTATATGTATAATATCACTCAAATATCCAAATGTTTCTTCGTCTTTTTTTGATACCGGTAATGCATTCCGCTAGGACTTGAATAAGCCTCCCCCTCTCAAATAAGCTCCCTGTCTCTCATAAGCCCCCTTCAAAAGTGCTTAAAATAAATAGTAAGCCCACCAGAGGCTTAATAGAGGATTTACAGTATGTGTAGTTAACAATTATTCCACAAGCGCGCGTTGGATATGAGATGGTAGATAGCCAAAGAAGCACATAGCGCCGAGTTGGCTATAATCATCTCATATCCAACAAGGGCGAGTGGAATAATAAAATAAAAAGGGATATATAGCTGTAACCTGCTACACCCATATTTACCACATGAATGTGCCACAGTTCTCTGCACACATTCCATGCCCATGTTACAGTGAAACCTGTACTTAGAGGACTGCATACCTTTTAGTAAGCAGACAACCACAGCCCTCATTGAGTCTCAATTTTTTCTTACCACATTTTTTTTTTAAAAAATGAACACATATGAAGTGTGCACCTTTATTAAGTGGACACTTGCATGAGGCTGGTGGGTGTCTGCTGTGTGTACAGACAGACATAAAAGGAACTACAAAGGTGAAAGGGCGGATAATGCTAGCCACCGGATAAATCACTATCCAGTGGATAGCGTGGTTTGTTTTGTTAGCACTTATCCACTGGATAGTGATTATCCGATGGATAGCGTTATCCAGCCTTCGAACGACTGGTTCTGGGAATGCACAATTTTAATCAACATATTATGAGAGAAATGTAGAAAGGACCTCCTGTCGCTAGGGTAACAAGAGGACTCTAAAAGTAATGCTCCATGGCGTACCTGAAGTAACTTGCAAACTGACTTGTAAAGTGCTGTTGACCTGGAAAATACAAAACTAATTATCAATGATTATCCACCCGAAGTTCAGTTTGATCAAGTATTGCTTTTTCAGATCCAACCTCAGAAAGCTCAAATTCTTCTTAATGGCTGTGTGAAATCATTTGCCTGAAGTTTGCGTTGAGAAATTTATGCTGGAGGTATTTGAAAACACAGAGTAAGGTTGAGCCTACCGTCCACACTAATCCCTCAAAAAACAGAGCTTTTCAAAAACGCTCATCAAACTGGAGGAATTTGAAAACGCTGGCTTTTCGTTTTTGTGTTGTTGGAAAACATTGTGAAAATGGGGCTTTTCAAAAACGCTAGCGTCATGATAATCAAGGAAATTCCCTGACTGAGTTTTCCATTGATTGTTGCGGTTTTAAATTCCTCCAGCATAGTGTGGACGGAAAACATTTGATGCTCTTTCAAAGTGAAACTTCTGATTTTCAAATTCCTCCGGAATAGTGCAGACAGGGCCTAAATATCTAGTAACCTATTTGTATTATTAAATTATGCCTACTGGACTGACAATGGTTTAAAACAACCCTTACAAAAGGAATATTACACCATGATTCAATGGTCATTCAATGCCATCTGTGACCTACAATACTCTACTAGTTGCGACTGAGATGTCAATCAGAAAATCAAGTTAGACAG
>OZ026601.1:33197312-33224812 GCA_964020085.1 Micromussa lordhowensis | reverse complement strand
ATTAAATAACCATTTTATCAATGTTGGAAATGACCTTGCAGATAAACTGCCAAAGCATGACATAGACCCTTCAGTGTATTTAGATAGAACTATGACAGCAAATAGTTTTATGTTCCGTGGTATCTGCCCGACTGAAGTATATGATGAAATAATGAGTTTGAAAATAGATAAGTCGGCATTGGATATTCCAAGAAAATGCATTAAACACGCTGCAAACCATATATACGAGGCATTAAGTATGGTTTTCAATCAATCCTTATTACAAGGAATATTTCCGGAAAACTTTAAAGTTTCAAAAGTCACACCAATAGCTAAAGGGGGTGAGGAAATGGACCCGTATAATTATCGACCTATATCAACACTCTCTGCATTAACTCAGATTTTCGAAAAACTCATTTGTAAACAGCTTGTAAACTATTTGGAAAAGCATGCAATCCTATACGAGTTTCAATTTGGCTTTAGAAAGGGACATTCAACTTCACAAGCCATTGCAGAAATTGCTGATAATTTACGTAATGCGATAGACAATAATCTTTATTCTTGTGGCGTGTTCTTAGACTTTTCCAAAGCATTTGATACGGTGAACCACACAATCTTGCTTAAAAAATTGGAACGGTACGGGATGCGGGGTGTTCCTCTCCAATTTTTTGCAAGCTATCTTACAAATAGACAGCAATATGTACAGATGGGAAATACAGTTTCATCAAAGCAAACAATGACGTGCGGAATTCCACAAGGGAGTTCCCTAGGTCCAGTATTATTTTTAATCTATATAAACGACTTACCGAACTGTTCCAGTGCCTTAACATTTAGAATATTTGCAGACGATACAAACGTCTTTGCCTCAGCCCGTGATCTGAAACTTCTCGAGAAAATAGTCAACTCTGAACTCAAAAAAGTGAAAATATGGTGTGATGTAAATAGACTGTCAATTAACTTCTCTAAAACAAACTTCATGATTATTAAATCGCAAAAGAAAAAAGATGATCAAGTAAATATCAGTGTTGAAAGTGCAGACGGTACAATAAATGCGCTGCAAAGGAAGCAAAAAATAAAGTATTTGGGTGTTTTGCTTGATGAAACGATCTCATTTAATCACCATATTTCATACATCTGTACAAGAATTGCGCGAAACAATGGTATTATATCTAAGCTGAGACATTATCTTACTCTTCTGCAAATGAAACAAATCTACTACAGCTTAATATATCCATATATCTCATATGCAATATTAGCATGGGGAAGTGCATACAAAACACATATTGATAAGATACAAACTAAACAAAATCATTCTGCTAGGCTTATTTTATTTGCCACCGCTTATGGTGAGCACACAGAAAGTGCACTTCCCCTGCTAAACCTATTAGATGTTCTCACGGTACATAATGTTTATAGATTTCAGATTCTAAAATTCACGTACCTTTGGCATAAAGGCCTTCTGCCAAAGCTGTTTTCAAACTATTTTCAATATGCTAGTAATGTACACAAATACAATACCAGGTATGCATCGAAACAAAACCTTTACGTAAAAAAAGTGCGAACCAATAAGGGAAAGCAAACAATCGGATATGCTGCGTGTATCATCTGGGATAAAGTTCCCTCAAATCTTAAGGAACTAAACATACACCAATTCTCGAAACAACTAAAACCTTATTTACTGTCAGAACAGCATAATTAAACGCAACCTAATCATATACTCTTTCTTTCTTATTATATATTGTACACTTAAAACTGCTTCTTAGTAAAAATAGTTCCTATCTCAATTATTTTCAAACTTAAAAATCTGGAGAACTGGCTAGAAAATCCCAGGATTATTTCAGCTCCAGGCTTAATTGAGTACTAACAGAAAAGTTATTTATTTATTTTATTTAACTTTATCAGCGTCAGCGTGTGTACTAGGCGAATAAAGGTGTGTTGTTGTTGATGGCGAATGCGAATGATTGACGTGTGGGAGTAAAGTAAATTTGATTGGTTTAACTAACCTTATCTCTACTGTGATTGGACCAAATTTGGCTTGTTGCTGTTTTGAGCTAAAGGTCACCGGCGGGTTTCATCTCGCGCTGGTTTTCACGGCCTCTCTTTCCGAAGTAGAGAATGGTGTTAAACTATGACAAATTTGCAAAACTTTCTGGAGCATTCAGACCAAGCTGACTTATACTGTACACTGTATCTTTACATCGATCGGACTTACAAATGTGTCTCTGAATGGAGATTCTTTCTTGTGAAAAGCTGCATTTTTCATATTGGATGGTTTCTTTTTTGTGACATCGTTGTGGGATCGTTTTGGGTCGTTGTGGATCGTTGTGGATCGTTGTGGATCGTTGTGGGATCGTTGTGGGTCGTTGTGGGTCGTTGTGGGTCGTTCCGGGTTTTAGTGTTTACGCTCAGCCTTCAGCTTCGGCAGATAAAACAGACCTCGGTTTTGATAATTCATGATATCATGCTCAACCTCATCCAATAATTGTTTAATAACAGTAAACATGAAAGTTACCACATGTAGTCTTTGGTACATCAATATGTACACTTAAACATATTTTATAACACTAATGCAATAAGCCATAGGTAGTCATACATGTATGTTCTAAGTACTGTTTTTGTTAATACATTTACACATATTTACCACCATAAACTAACAAAACAGTATCTTAAAATTAACATAAATGTTCATATATTACCTTGGCCTAATGTTCTTGGCAGCAGTCACAATGTTATTAACTTCCCTTGGTGATTTGATCATACCACTGCTTTCCATTGTATTTGTATAAGCAACAAGTTGCTCCGTAAGTACATGACAGGACTTTAACAACTCGATGCAGTGTGATATCACATTTCTGTACATAAATTATACAAGAGAAACACAACCTGTAACTACATGTTATTACCCTGCGGTGATTCAAGGCCCAAAGCCTTCACTTAACTATCAACATTGTGAGGCAACAACAACTATAAAAATTGTTGTTATAAATTCATTATTCAATCGTATCTACAACAAAATTCTTGATCATGATAGGTTTTCCACGTATCTATTTGTCACTTAATTGGTGCACAATCACGTAGGTGTCCAATTAAAGGCAGCCAATTATAACTTTTTGTAACTGGATACCTACGCCAATATTATTATGCACCCAGTGCTACTGAATTTTTGCTCAAAAAATGTTCTCAATAATAATTTGTTATAGATACGAATAATTTGTACTTGGACCTCCTGAGTGATTGTGCTAACCTTGTAATTTCAAAAAAAGTTTGAAATTACTCAATCATGCAATTACTCCCAAAATTGTACTCCACTCAGTCCAGTTACTATAATAATTACAACTCATCGTGCCAAAATGAATAATACACATGTTTTTGTCAACCTGGCAACCCTGACGTTCTGCCAACAGACTTCCCATAGACATCCCAATAAAGACTGGAAATCTCCCAGTCTTCATGGGAAAACTCCCTACTGGTGTAAATTATTAAAAAAAGAACAATTAAAGAACAATTTTAATTTCAACTGATACAATCGGTGACCTCCAGTCAGAGAATTAATTAGTGACAACAATTATTGTATATTTTAATGGCTAGTCTGACACGCGTGTTTCATCTCTGCCAAGAGACTCATCAGAGACCTTCCAGTGTAGCTAACTTGTCGAACATCGCGTTCGAAGTCCGGCTAATACGATAATTATTGTAGTGCAACAAAAACTGTCTAGTCAATCAAATCATGTGTTGCCAGATTGTTAGTGAGTACTGTTTCAATACCTGGCAGGAAGGCATACGAAAAATTGATTGTACATCAATGGTAAAAAGAACTTTTCACTTGAATTGAAGGATGACTTCAGTGTTCCAGATAAGTGAGGGGTCTCAGGTCAAAAACCAGATGTGATCAGCTACATGACCCAACAAATTAATAGGAAATTTATAATGATTTGGTGGGAGCAGTGGGAATTGACCTGTTGGAAATCCTTTTTGACCACCCTACCTTAAAAACTTATCTGGAATCCTGGAGTTTCCCTAAAGTCAGTCGCCAACTAACAACAGTGCTTTTGAGGGCTACCCTTTCCCTGATGATCACATGAATATAGACTGTCTGAATATTCCTGGGTTCAAGCTACCATTTAGTATGCGCATTAAAAAGATGGTGTCTGACAACAGATACATGCTGAAGGAAGAAGTCACTTACTCTGCATCACCATTCCAGTCTGGGTCCAGAAACATCTCAGGCTAACAAAGAATACGAAAAGAAAGTGAGTATGATAATAAAACAACTTGTCACGCAGCTCCATTACCATCATCATCATCATTATTATGTCTTTTTCCCTAACTGAGAAATGGGGTCCATTATCCTTTAGAAGAAATTTTTTACCAATGGAACTGTTAATATTGAAAACAATGGATAGCAATCATTGGCATAAGTGTTGTGATCTTAGTGATCAATATTTAGTGTGTTGCACAGGACAGTCCTTACACGTGCAATATTTAACAACCACAGTTAATGAGCCTAAAATCTCCTCTCAGGAAGGAAATGGCACCAAGACTAAGAAAAATACTGAATTTACAACATTGGTCACATTGTTTCTAGTGCTGTTTAATTACCAGGTCATCCTCAGGGGAATATCCACCAAGTCCTAATTCACCATGGGATTTATTCCATGTCGCTTTCACCAACTCTGCATCCTGCTCCCTGCGACAAAACAGAAGAATGACTGTAAGTGGCAAGAGAGCAACCTCCTGATAGAAGGCTTTGAGAATGACATACTTTGGTCTGAAACTGTTTAGGATTCTGAGGATCTTGGATCACTGATTGGGTTACAACCCCTTTAGAGAATCAAACAGTAACCCCAACAAAATGCTACATACAGTAGGGCTGTATCCATGAAGAGGACTCACTTACTGTATACATGTACATGTTATACACAACTGTATGTACAAACTACATGCACGGCAAAATGCCAGGCATTGCCAGGACACGTTCTGCCTAAGGAACGGTACATCGTCACTTCCTGAGCAAAGTCACATTCATCAGCTAAAAAAACATGAAATGGCAAAATGGTACTACAGTTAACCTAAATAGCACTCTGCTTAGCCTAAATACTACTCACTCGAAGGCGATTAGCTCTTGATCAATAATTGTTTTTACCACAATTGCTGCTAATCTCGCAATCTGATTGGCTAATTTGCCATGGTCGATGAGAGTCCATACCACGCTGCTTGTGTCATTGTGTTACGCAATGCCTTTTTCAGCTCGCGCTCTGAAAAAAACACATTTTCTTTGACGTTGATATTGTGGTAAAAACAAATCGAAATGCGCTTAATCGTGCTCTAAACTCTTATCGTTAACGAGTACGCGTCATTGCTCGTTTCCCAGACATTTTTTTCATATTGTTTCTGTATGTTGAGCGAGTTTGTTTTTGAAAGGAAAGTATGACGCGTACAAATAGCTCATTTGCATAATGCAGCGCGTGCACTTTCAAGTCCGTGTTTAGCAAAGATTTCCTTCGTTATCTTTGATATTGTGGTAAAAAACAAATCGAATGTGATTCAGCGTGGTATGTACTCTTATCGACAACGATACGCGTCATCACAGTGGTCAAAATTTGTTGCGGGCTCACTCGAGTCCACAACATTTTGACCACTGTGATGACGCGTATCGTTGTCGATAAGAGTACATACCACGCTAAACCACATTCGATTTGTTAAACAGCTTAAGCCTAATAGAGACCCATATTCCACAATGATTCTTTTCCATAGTGCCGTTTTGTCATTTTGCCATTTTGTGTCCAAAAAGTCCAAGAAAATATTACTGTCAGTGGGTCAGGTTCCATGGATTATTTGCATATCAGAAGATAAAGTATTTCCCAGGTCTAACAGTGACGAGGCTTCCTTATATGACCCACATGTTCACAATAAAATGACTAAGACAGAACACATTCGTATCCAATTCTTGCCTAGCAACGACATTTTAGCTTAAGGACGGTGCCTACTTTTGTTAATGCGCACACGTTCTGCGCATCACGCAAGCCATGGTTTAGGCACTACGCCCGCGCTTGGGTTGACAATGACGCAATCAACTACGCCATCAAGTACACGACTAAAATGAAAGCAAATTTTTTCTACCGTGATTAAATCAAGTTTAATGAACCTGTTCTTAAACCAGGAACGCCAGAATAGCAGTATATCGCCAACTACTAACAGTTTACATCTTCCATCTGAAAGCCAAGTTGTTATCTGTCCAAAATTATACTGAAATCCAACTGTAAACATGTACCTGTAGATGGCGTAGTGCGCGCGCAAAACAAGTGCGAGAGACGCAAATGTCTTACTTACTGGGGAGGTGACAGGAACCAAATGTAACGGGCACCGTGAAAGTTTTCAAAAAAGATCAATAACTTTAAAAAACGCGTGGTTACCCCTACATTTTATGTTATGAAATGGAAGTGGCAAGCCTATTCAATACTTGATTAGTTTCTGGTTGCGAGCAAAAGGTATTTAGACTGTATTTTAGCTGAACCAGAGGTAGGCTGTCAGAGGCGCTAAAAGCGCTGTTACAACGATCTTTTTATTAAAAACTGTACCAAAAATGGTTTTTGTGTTACCATTTGCCATGTAGTTTAGAGATCTTTATAAATGTGTTTGTTTTTCTGCGTGTAAAGGTGAATTCTAAGGAAATCTGTAATGAAATATCCTTTTCTTCTTTTTTAATAAAAATGCTGACGTCAGCGTTTTTGTCGAGATTCAAAGCTAATTATCTCGGAAAAATGCATGGCTACCACCATTTTTCTTTGTGGATTCCAAAAGCCCTTGCAAAGATCTACTTTTTCCGCGTGGTCCTAACTTGGCGCAAAATCCTTTGTATTTAGTAGGCACCGTCCTTAAAACGCAGTGAAATCACCCATGGATACAGACCGTCTTCTTATCTCCAAATAAGGTATAATACTGTTTGAAATTATTGATAGAAGGGGTAAAATATTTGTCACCAAAGATCCCCAAGAACTTTGTAGGTATAGTTAGAAGAGAAGGATTTTCATGAGCAAACTTTGCAAATAAAATTATCAACTTTTATAACTGTTTATAAATTTTTATAACTGCTACAAACGTAACTAGCGAGACCCTTAATCGTCAATAAAATTGCACTTTACATGGGTAACTTTGTAACTTGTCCAATAGGTCAGCCTTAAGCTTATATATTCACTGAGATTTCATTTTCTCAAAGTTGCAAGAAACTTTCAGGGATTTCAAGTTAATTCAAGTTATAGTGCTGTTTGTAGCTAGGTGCTGACCACGTACCAAACAACTACGCCATGAATAGAGCACATAACTATTAAAGACATTAAACCTGCATGTATAATTTATAGTGCTCGATCGAAATTGCTGCATAAACTTTTATTCACTTACTGGTTTTGTGTCCGGGCTAGCTGCGCCTTCCGACATCTCCGCTTGGTGCAAAGGAGCAACAACAAGGCGAGAAGCGATGCCATCATTATAGTTCCCAAAAGACTGATCGCAATTATCAGAACCGGAGTCATGCTGACCAGCTGGGGAATTATGAAATATTCATCAATTTTTCACGGATCTGAACAAAAGAAAGTATTGTCGTTGCAACTACCGAGCACTTCAAAATGACCAAAAATGTCCTCTTACTCGTCGGCTCGACAATAATCTGACACGATCGTCGGAGTTTCATACGATATTTTCATTGGCCAATAACAATCGGAAACACTTCGAGGTAATCGCTGGGGATTTGCCAATGAGATGCGAGATGCATGCAAAATATGTACTGAGTGGGAGTGGGTAATGAGTTTTCATGTACAACTATGAACATTTATTTAAAAAAATATTCCCTGGTAGAAAAAAGAGTGGTAAATAGTTTAAATTTTAAATCTACTTCATTCCAAAGCATTGAAGTTCTAACTTTTTTCAAGATAGGAGTAACAAAGATCGACCATAACAACAGCTACCGAGCCCTCCCCATAAGGGATTAGTTTGACTTCAACAAGTCAAGGTGCATATAAATTTTGAAGAACAACAAGAAAAGGAACGACAACTCCCGCGTCGCGGCACCAGATTGTCTTCTGTCATCTACTGAAACTCCGTTGAATTTGCTATCTCAAAAAAAACCCGAGTTCTTCGATCTACATAAGCTATTGGCCTTAAAATTTTCGGCCATGGCTAACCATTTGGATCGAGATGTAGGTTCGCCGATTACGTTCATCGTCTCTGTGGGCGCCATTCAAATTCTCGGTATTTTGGCGATGATCTTAACTGGCGTGTGGATGGGAAAATATCTAGGAGGATTCGCTTGGGACGGCTCAAAACTTGAGTTTAACTACCATCCTCTCTGTATGGTAATAAGTATGGTCTTTCTGTACAGCGAAGGTAAGAATTTTAAGCATATAAAGAAAAAATTAAAATTGTTCTTTATGCTCACTTGATACACCGAACTTTTCATAAGCCGGAGCAAGTATCTGATCTTGAATTAATGAAAAATATATCATAGGTACACCTTTGGAATCAACTGAGATCAGCTTTATCAATTTGGAACGGTTCTGAACTTTCTTGCTGCTCTAATTTTGACTTCCGAATTGCTTTGTTTCAAACGCTGTCGATCTTCTGTTTACTATGACATATTAAAGCTTACAAATGTACATACGGTTGACAATTTTGCTTTCTTTTTCTTTTTGTCTTAAACTGAATTAACCCTGGCAAATTGATTTTCGGTTCACGGAAAGTTTGGTGCCCGAATCTTCTTGTTTCCTTGGCGCCAATTTTTTCGATTTTGATTTAATTTACATAAAGCATGGCCAGATAGTTCATTTAACAAGAGACATTTTCCAATATTGTTTTCTAATTTCAACTTGTTTTGATACTGGCTTGGTGTGTAATCTTATTTACAAAAGGGCAGCAGGAATTTTTTTCCTAGTAAAGAATCGAACATTTTTTTTTAAAATTTAATTTAAGATAACTTATAAATAAATTAGTTTAGCTTATTCAAATTTATTCTCATTGAGTAATGGACAAGTGAAACAATTTTCATAGAATAATTCCCTACCAAATGCAATGTAAGCATGATTTTTTTATGTCCCCTTGCCTTCAGAAATTCAAAAATGCAGGGTTTCCAGTTCCTATTTTGAGATTCCTCTTTTCTCCTATTTTTGAAATGAAACCTCATATTTTTCCTAATTGGCTAATTAAGCATGTGTTACAAAACTGAATATGGATTATACCTTCAGGGCCGGGTTGTTCGAAAGCCGGCTAACGCTAACCCAGGATTAAAAGTTAACCGAAGTATTAATTGTTCTTGTATAAAAATGTTTTTCACTTCCAAAAGAGAATGCCAAACAAACTAAGCAGAAAACCTACCTGAAAAGTTGCAAAACTGAAATCAAAATTCTTACTAATTCTGGGCTAGCTTAATCGGGCTTTGAGCAACCCAGCTCAGGTGTATCAGATGTAGATTTAGCATAAAGCTGTCAGTGTCATGACTTTGATATTCTAAATTTAAAAAAATGTTAGAACAGTAATTATTTCTTTGTTCTTTGTTGCTTATTGGATTTTTGGTTTATAGCTTAGATATACTGTTCCACTCTGTTTAAAATTCCTCCCAATTTAATACAACATAAAGTGTCCATTAGAAATGTGTGAAGCAAAGAAAGGTTGAGAGACTGAAAATCAAAAGAAAACAGCAAATGGACAAATTTTTCAAACCATAATTTAGGTTTACGAGTCGTGTAGTCCTGTCAGCCCCATTGTACATGTACACTGAATTCTAGTCTTGTTTCTATTACTATTCAGTTGCCCTACTAAACGATACAAATAAATGGTGTTTACACTATTTGTAATATGGTACTTATTTTTCCTATTTATAATCTAATGTTAAAAAACTGATGTTTTTATCACAATGAGGGCTAAGAAGAAGACTAACTTTGAAAATCGAAATGCTTTGCATTGCCTTGTATCACTTTTGATGGACTAAAGCAGTGGGTTGGGATTGCTGATGAGGTGTTAGGAGGCTATCTTTGTCCATCAAAGTAGTATTGATTCTCCTATCTTTGGTCCTATTTTTTGAAAGAAAGTTCCTAGTTTTCCTCTTTTTTCAATCATGAGGTTCCTATTTTTCTGAACAACCTTGCTGCTGGACACCCTGAAAATGCTTTTTTAAAGCACTTTAAATAGTAAAACTCGAGGGTAGCTAATCAGGCTCATATTTGGGTCATGGAGATATGTTTATGACCCAAACTGGGGTGTATGACCCTGGGAAGCTGCAAGACTGTCATGAAGAAGTGAATTTGCTCTTAGCTCTGTTGAGGTGTGATGCTATGGGCTGAAAAACTACTAAGTATAAAACTTTTAGAGTCTGGTTTGGTTTTGCTCTACAAGATCTCCTTATCTGTGTTTCCCAATCAAGGCTCCACTGTTCATGTGACTGGTTGATCACATGACTGGAGTAACAGTTGTAACACCACAGGCACCCCACAGTCCCTGTTACATGTAGCTTACAAAACAGAGAATCCATTCTCTTTCTGCCAAGCGAGAGACAAGAGGGGACCTCTGCTCTTAGCCCCTGAATTGCATACACAAGCTACATATATTAGCAGACATTGGAGCAGGTTCATTTCTCTGTGCCTCGCCAGCTCTGGTTGCTTGCTTGTTTGCTCTGCTGCCAACATCACCATGCATGTGACCCAAACACACCCTTGCTCCATGAATGTGTCTAAAGTTTGGCTACTGGCTAATTTCTTGCTGAAACTGCTCTAGGCAAAAAAAGACCTGAGATTATTTTGAAGGTGCACAGGTCATAAACGCTTATTGAGACTGATTATTTTTTTTCTCAGCTATTGCATTTCCATTTTATTTTATATATATATTTCTACTTCCTTTTTTAGCAATGATTGTATACAGAGTGTTTCGACATGAGAACAAGTTCCTCGTCAAGTTGGTTCACTTTGGTCTTCAGCTAGTGGCGTTGGCAATTGCAATTTGGGGATTAAAGGCAGTGTTTGATTTCCACAACCACAGCAACATTCCAAACCTGTACAGTCTGCATAGCTGGTGTGGTCTGACTACAGTTATTCTCTTTAGCTGTCAGGTTAGTATTGTTAAAGGGACACTGTCACGGTGATTTTGATGCAATTTTGGTCAAAATAGAGCTCAAAATATGATAGCTTCAGGTGAATTTTTTGGCAAACAAGTGCTGAATATCCTTGGAATAGAGTTGTTACGTGGCTAAATGTGATTTAAGCAAAGTTTGAGTTTCGCCAATGCTGTTCCGCAGTCGCTCGGGGGCAATCATGCTCGGTAGAGTTTCATACAGGGTTTTGCAAGGCTTACATGTTTTGCTTGCCAGCTATGTGCAAACGTGCAGTTTGCCTTTAAGTGCCATTCATGCCTGTTGAGTGCTTTTCCTCTCTCACCTCCTTCCCTTTCATTGGCGATGGTAAGTATATGGGGTGGTAAGTATCTCCACTGACTCTCAGTGTGATAGTACCTCATGGCTGCCACTGTGAGGGTTGCCATGGATACCTGCATGCTCTGCTCGAGGCTCGTATCTTGGCTCCACCATCCCTTAGGCATCTTTCCCAAGCTCATCAATTGGCCATGAGTTTAACTAACTGTAATAATATACAATTTGTTTAGTTCAAGAAGGCCTGGAACAAGTCTAAAATTTAATTTGTGACTGGTATTTAGGTGTTACTGGGAGTGACAAACTGATTTATTTTTGGATTCCAAGATAGCAGCTATATAAACATATTGGCTCGGCAAAGACAAAAATGCTTGCGTTGCAGGCTAAAAATATGACTGAGTACCTTTGGTCCTACAGAATTTCCTTTTGTGACAGAATGTTGTGATTAAAATCAAAGTTGGCATTCTGGCAAAATGTTGAATAGTTTTTTTTCTTTCTGTTGCAAGATAAGGGGTGGACCAGTTGATTTTTGAGGGGTTTGGGGTGGGTGTTTTTTTGAAAAGAATATCCTGCAGGGCTGGTGGCATACTTTTACTGAAAAAAATCCATACACACAACCACTGCAGGAAAAAAATACCACACGTTCAGTGAGCCCATTCAAAAAACATGGTACACGGAGAAAAATTACCTTTACCATGACCAGATTCAGATGTGAGGTTGAATTTTCCCTGCATGCTTGGCTCCTTTATTCTATTTACATGTAACTGAATATGTGATGCTGCTAAAAAAATATGTGATGCTGCTTTGAGTGAAACTGAGTAAGTGTGTTATATCCTAGAGAAACCAAAGATACGGTGAACAGCAATGCTGTATGGATGAACCTCTATTCTCAGGCAATGTCGCACTAGGATGTGCAAAAAAACTGTCCTCGGCCCCTCAGCTTCAAATTTTAGGGGTCCTGTACAATTTTTAAGGGGCCTCATAAACTGACTGTCAGAAAAAAACTGGAAGTCCTTTTGGGAGCCATTTTATTCATTGAAAGCCTTTTACGTTGTACATAACCCTCACACAATAGAGAGAGAGAGAGGAAGTCTGGTACCATGTAATTTGGCTGCCATGTTAACGAGCATATTCAGTCGCTCACTTTCCTTTTCTTGGATTACAATTGAGGCCCTTAGGGTGAAATTGTGTCTGTACAAATATATTTGATAACTTATTTTTTCTTTTATATTTTCTGCTTTTTTATATCATTTGAGGGAAACTTCAGTTTAGTTCTGTGTCCATTTTACTTAATTCCCTGTATTTGCACGTCCTACAAATGTTTTATGCGTATTTTCGCATATATACATGCACAAAGTCTGCAAGCTAAGTTCCTCTATCTAGATTAAAGCAGGTTTGACCTTTCCAATGATAAGTTTCCTTTCTTTTATCAGCTTTTGTTTGGTTTTGTGAGCTTCCTGTTTCCCAAGCTACCTGATGGTCTCCGTGCAACGTATCTAAAAGTTCATGTTTTCTTTGGAGTGTTTATTTTCGTGTTGGCTATTGGCACCTGTCTCATGGGGATCACTGAGAAACTTTTCTTCCTTCCAAAACCGTAAGTAATACCATTTGTTATTAGAAGAGTTTTCACTTGTCATTGAGTGTTAAAAGGAATAATATTTGCATTTGCTTTGATTTTGCATCACTACATTGATTGACTTAAAATGATTGTTCTACATGCAAGTACTTTAAGGCCTGGGTCAAGGACCTTAACTGGTAAAAATAATTTATTTGTTGTATTTCTGGAGACATAAATGACAATCAAATATTAACGTTAAAAGCCGACGTTTTGGCGTCATCGTGACACCATTCTCAAGGCAAATAGAATAAATAATGCGATATCGGTTTAAATAGTCTCTACAAATTAACATAATGACAAAGGATCACGAGTTCTTCAAGTGAATACCTTCGCGCGAATCGAATCCGTTTGCACGTTTAGGGATGGTTTTAGTTTTCTTATAAAGAGCATCTCCTTAATTAGGCAATCAAACTTGTTAGTACATTTGGCAAGCACGTGAAATTGTTCTGAAAGACAAGGTGGTACGTTTGAATTATGGTCGCCAAAATAAGAAAACTAAAACCATCCCTAAACGTGCAAACGGATTCGATTCGCGCGAAGGTATTCACTTGAAGAACTCGTGATCCTTTGTCATTATGTTAATTTGTAGAGACTATTTAAACCGATATCGCATTATTTATTCTATTTGCCTTGAGAATGGTGTCACGATGACGCCGAAACGTCGGCTTTTAACGTTAATATTTGCTTGTTTATGCTTTAAGAAATCGTTATTGATCAAGACCATAAATGACAATGGAACCAAATTTAGCACACAACTAGGTTTTAACGTCCTGAACATTTTAATGTAGAATTTGGTACTTCTCAGAAATCTTGTGATGTTTGGCAGGAAATACCCATTCTTTGAAGAATTGGTGGCAGTTTTTAGTAATTAAAAAATATCACCCAACAAAAATGCATTTTAGATGCATGTCAATTATTTCCACCCTCCCACGTTTGACTGTCCCTCTTTTTGCGGAAAATTTTTATTGGGTCAAAGGTCATTTGTTTTTGATCATTTATATCTTCTAAAATCTAAAATCAATAAAGATCATTCCAAACATAGCAAGGTAGATAATTTCATTGAACGCGCCCATTTATCAATCAATACAATTGAAATTCGTTAGCAATTTATTTAGGGAGGTGCGGTGGCCTCATGGTTAGTGCGCTCGACTCCGGAGTGAGGGTTCCGGGTTCAAGCCCTGACCGGGGACATTGTGTTGTGTTCTTGGGCAAGACACTTTACTCTCACGGTGTCTCTTTCCACCCAGGTGTATAAATGGGTACCAGGGAATTTAATGCTGGAGGGTAACCCTGTGATGGACTGGCATCCCATCCAGGGGGGGTAGAAATACTCCAAGTCGCTTCATACTACTGAAACCGGGATAAGCTCCGGCCTGATGAGCCACTTGGCTCGTATGAAGACTTTTACCAATTGATCAATTTATAGATTTTTAGAAAATGATCATGTTACAGGTCATGCCTGTCATGTGATCAAAATAATACGCTAAGGCTAGGTAAGTTGCCAGGGAATGGTTACCTTCTGAATGGTTACCAGGGAAAATTTTAGCTTGGTGAAACAAATATAACAAGAGATAGAGCTGCCCAACCATAATTCTACTTTACATTCCTGACCCAGGCCTTAAACTGCCTGAGCAGTGGAAGTTCAATGTCATTGGGCAGGTATACAAATCTGTTTTTCTTTTTAATAGGCACCTCTTTGGCTACGCCAGTGCTTCCTCATAGGCAGTTGGCATTTTTGACAATGTGTGTTCATTCACACTTATTTATTTCCTATTCGACTGCATTGGCCCTAATAAAGTCCATTGGGGCAGGGCTGTCATTAAGTTTTGAGTCACTTGTAGCCTTGATGTTCACACCCGTAACAAACTTGTTTCTTTATCAATTATGGGTGAAGTGTATCAATTTACAGGCAAGTTGACCTGTAACATCAAGGGTCTATCAAACACACTCAGCCGTAGCAGCTGTTATGGGTTACAGCCCTTTTTGACGGCCCTGTGGGTAGTGGTCAATTAAGATTTTTGTTTATTGCTATTTAATTGATGTTTTTTCTTTTTGTTTCCAAGTTATAATTGCAGCTGTGTGAGCGAATTTGGCTCAACTGGTGTCTAAAAATGTATAATTTATGTACCTTTTTTACATTTGTATATATTTTTCTACATGTATGTAACTGAAAAAAAAACTTTTTTTAATTTGCAGCATTACTTATTCAACATTACCAGCTCAAGCTCAACTGGGCAATGTTTTAGGCCTGGTGCTCGTAGTTCTAGCTGGCATTGTTTTGTTTGTGGTGACAAATGCGGCGTTCAGAAGGGTCGATTCGGAAGAGGAGCGTGTGTCTTTGATCAATGAAAAAGAATAATGAAGTTAATTAGTGTTAACCAACAGAAGCTCTACAATTTCAGAAACTTGGTTTTGAGATTGGTTCTGATATTATTTAACTTAAAATGCAGGAAAAGTCATGAGACAAATTTGCTATTATGTAGTGTATATTTGGTGTTGAAGGTCCATAAATCCTCGTCTACGCAAGCAATTTTTATGTGACAATTTTTGTTTTACAATTGCGTGATTTCATACCGTGAAGGACCAGGTACGAGTCTGTAAATTATGGGATTAGCAACTATTGATTCACATAGTCAAAAAGAGCACACCAAGATTCACAAAATCCCCAAGTTTGGTGTTAATCGGGCTAGTTTTCACTGAGATAGAGGCATTTAATAACGTAAAAAATTTACAAAGAAATGTATTGAAATCCGGACAAATCCGGACATTTGTCCGGATTTCAATACATTTCTTTGTAATTTTTTTTTACATTTTTAAATGCTTCTATGCTTCTTCTATGAACACATTTGTCACATTTTTTGTGACGAGTCATGTACACAAGCAATTTTCCATACTTTTATTTGTCACATAAAAGCTAACAGCCAGCTTTTCAGCAAATTTATTTATCACAAAAAGTGGCCAAATTTGCTCATCTACGCAAGCAAGCAAATACGAATTGTCAAACAAAAGTCACACATGAATTGAATTGTCACACATCGTGAATATTATTATATCTCAGTGAAGTACTTACTAGACGGGTAAAATTACATAACCCGGGTGGAATACTGAAGGAAGGTGCAAAGGACTTTTTGGGGGGTTAGGGAGGGGGAAGTTTTTTGGATTTGGAGAATTTTGGAGAATCCAAGACAAATTTGGAGAATCAAAATTTCATTCAGGGGTTTCATCAGTGCTTTCAGCGGGAGAATATTTTCACAGGTGGGCAAATCGCTTTGAAATTAACTTCTTTATAAGGGCCTGTTTACATGGAGGTGGGAGACCCCAGGTAGGTGAGGTAACCCGCCTCTCCATATAATCGCTCATTTTTATTTGGTCATGTTTACATGATAGGTGGGGTAACCCGTCTTGGCGGGGTTGCCCGGTCTGCCAGGTAGGGCAACCCTGTCAGCCGGGGTCGCATTTTGCCATGTAAACGACTCAAGGTCGGGTAACCCGCCTAGCCGGGGTTGAGTTCATGTTACATTTGCAACAACGTCTATTAACATCAACCCGGGACCCCAGGGTTGTAAATTTGCACGTAAATGCGGGCCATTTTTCGACCAAGGCTAGGTGGGTTTCCTCACCTACCTGGTGTCCCCCAACTCCATGAAAACAGGCCCTTAGAAAAAACTTTTCACTAGACCTAAGATGGTCAAACCATGTGGGTAAATTCGTCCCCACAGCCAGTCAATTTGCCCAGTGCGTAGCCTTTGAGACCCCTGTTCATTTGGCTGTTATTTTGCAGAGTTAGGGTCAGGTAAAGTTGTACTCAAAATGGATATTTTAGGGGTTTAAGTTAAATATGTGAGTTGCCCAGTCTTCCTTAGATGTCCTTGCATGCTAAGATGGGGCCCGGTCACTCCAAGTCACCTTATTATTGCAGAGGACAGTCCCCCAGAATTGCTAGAGTTCCCCCAGATAGTTCTCTATTTATCCAAGACTTGCTAGCAAACTTTGGTGACTAGTGTCTGCATTGAACATTATAAGTAAATTCTAAGAATAGAAGAATTATCCAATCTTAATATTAATATTTAGGGTTAATATTACATTCATCAAAATGAATTTGAATTGCCTTTGTAGGAGGCCAATGTAGCTGCTGATGTTAAATTATTTTTTTTACTTTAGAAGCACATTTACTGTACAGAAGTATGTATTATAACAATGCTTCTGTTATGTAGTATTAATGTAGTAGTTATTCCTTAATGTGTTAATGTAATATTTATTCAGTATTAATATATTACATGTAATGCATTAGGTTGTATGAATGTCGGGGCTTGAAGTTGGTAGATGTCCAGACACTAGTGGAAATAACAAACTCACTAGCCGGCCAGATATGCAAAACTTTGACACATTGGACTTGCAATGTATTGCCATTTATGTTAGAAAAATGTGTCTATGTCAGGGCAAGAAGTTGGTAAACGTCCAGTCACTACCGGCGATTAAAAACGGACTAGCCAGTAGAAGTTAGGTTTCATGGTCAAATATGTAGACTTTGACACAACAGAGTTGCAATGTATTGCCATGTATGAAAGGAAAATAAACATAGAATAATGCGTTTATTTGATCAACGTGCATTTCTTCTTTCAACCCTAATACCACGCTAGGTGTAGCCCGTGAAGGACTGGACTATTTTGCGCCCGGCCTAACCTTTTTCGTTCCTCTTCCCCGTTAATGCAGGGGGGGGGGGGGTTGTTGGTCAGTTGGACACGTCTCCTAAATTCTCCGTTTTGTCTTCTCTCAAACTGAAGAGAAAAGTGGACCCGGGAACTTCTAGATGTCTTGTCTTCCTGGAAAGATCTGGATTGACAATCTCGTTTCCACGGCCTTTTTTTTTACTTGGGGTCGTCCAAGCCACCCTCGAGAAATGGGAGGTGGCCGCTTAATAGAGGTTGGTGTACTTTGAACAATTTTTACCATCGGGTTAACTTCTTAGCGTACATGGACATCACGTTAAGTTAATCACGGTATACGTGTGTTTTAATGTTTTTTTTAACAGGCGTCTATTTCGGACTCTTATCTCTCAGCACCTTTTCTAAAACAAAGCCGAACTACGTGTATTAAATTTTTCGTGGCCGTTTACTGCGCCTTTCAATGACATGCGGACTCTAAAACCAGCAAATACGTTTTTCGCTACCGTATAAAATCAAATGTTAGCTTTGAATTTTATATTTATAGTCCGCATGTTATTGAAAAGCGCAGTAGTAGGGGTAAAGACAACAGAAAACACTCGTCAGGAAGACCAAAAGCTGGCCGTGACCGCCTCTGAAAGCGGGGACCAGTTAATAGGGGTTTACTAACAGTAATTTCGTAACTTCATCTCTTCGCAGCCGTTATAAGCGTTGCGTGACGACCCTAGTACTGACCTGTCCGCCTTATAAGGGTTGGCTGCTTGTTCGACTGTGGTGATAAACTAGCCAATTAAATCATGTATCTACAGAGCCACCTTTTCTTAGTACCAAGGCTCCTTCTGCTAGGAGTGACAGGAGGCTGGAAAGAAAATGATGTCAGGCTTGTGCAAATTGAAGCCTAGTTGAAGCAATGGTCAGGCGTGTTGAACCAGTAAAAAGAAATGTTGATGAAGATATATCAGTATATTCTGGTACATTGGACGTCTTTTTTTGTTGTTGTTTTTAACTTCGTTGGTTCAATGGAAGTCCAGCTTTCCCCTATAGATAAACAATGATGAAGTCAGATGAGAAAAATACGATAATGAAAATGGAATAGCAAAACAAATATTTTTCCTAAGGAGAAGAAGTGCTAAGTTCTTGTGTACTAGAGCAAGATTTTTTCCTTCCTAAACCCTGTCTAAAAACTCTTTACTATTGTTTAGTTTATCCTTATCTTCATTATTGTATTATTGTCTGGGGATCTACGTACAAAAGCAATCTCCATCGCCTGCGGCTCGTGTTTTCTACATTTCCCTCGTGTTCTCACATGCCTGTCGTGTTTTATCAGTCACAGTGTAATACACGGCCTAGGCTTCTTTATTAAACCGCGCAGCCGTAGACTGGGCGGTTTCTTGCTCTGCCTTCGGTTTTTTTTTTTGCCGGTGAGCAGACCCAAACTCCCACGGCCAATTGTCTTCACCAGATGATGTCATCATCAGCCAATTACAGGCCATTTCTCAGCTCTTTTCGTCATATCTCCACCTCAGGAGGGTTTTGTCAAGTTTTTTACACAAAAAATGGCGGCCTTCGGCGATGGGCGTCAGGACATTTGCAAGGATAAAGCATCTAATTTGGGACCAGCTGCTGGCTAGTAAGGCTGAAATTATCCAGAGTTAAGCTGTATTTTCGTTTTGCGTGCAAAACAGAACATTTTGTTATCTGGAATGTTTGCATTGTTTCTGTTCACTTTCAAAGGGAATATTCAATGCGCTAAAAAGGTATTACATCTGGCCATGGAATACGCTGACGGTGATAAATGTAAGATCGTGTATAGTTCGCCAGAAGCAATGGTGGAATTTTCTGGGGAAAGAAAGTTAAAACTTAGTCTTAGCGCTCGTCAAAAACCCATATCATTGTAAAATTTATATTAAAAGGTCAAGGTATTTTTTTCATTAGACGTAAACAAAATTCTCCGATTACAAGTCACGCTAAACTCGCGCTATGCAAAGAATGTAATCAGATACTCCTTTTTTCGTATATTTGCTGAAGGGCAGGAGAGTCACGTTTCGCAGACAGTGTAAGTAACCGCGTTTTTTTAAAGCGCGGTTTACAACCGCACCGCGGTTCTTGTTTTTGTCGGTGAGCAGACCCAAACTCCCACGGCCAATTGTCTTCACCGGATGATGTCATCATCAGCCAATTACAGGCCATTTCTCAGCTCTTTTCGTCATATCCCCCCCTCAGGAAGGTTTTGTCAAGTTAGCAAATTAACTGTTTACACAAAAAAATGGCGGCCTTCGGCGATGGGCGTCAGGACATTTGCAAGGATAAAGCATCCAATTTGGGACCAGTTGCTGGCTAGTAAGGCTGAAATTATCCAGAGTTAAGCTGTATTTTCGTTTTGCATGCAAAACAGAACATTTTTTAATCTGGAATGTTTGCATTGTTTCTGTTCACTTTCAAAGGGGATATTCAATGCGCTAAAAAGGTATTACGTCTGGCCATGGAATACGCTGACGGTGATAAATGTAAGATCGTGTATAGTTCGCCAGAAGCAATGGTGGAATTTTCTGGGGAAAAAAAGTTAAAGCTTAGCCTTAGCGCTCGTCAAAAACCCTTATGTAAAATTGATTTTGAAAGGTCAAGGTATTTTTTCATTAGGCGTAAACATAATTCTCCGATTACAAGTCACGCTAAACTCGCGCTATGCAAAGAATGTAATCAGATACTCCTTTTTCCGTATATTTGCTGAAGGGCAGGGGAGAGTCTCTGGGGGAGAGTCACGTTTGGCAGACAGTGTAAGTAACCGCGTTTTTTTTAAAACGCGGTTTACAACCGCACCGCGGTTCTTGTTTGTTAAGTTCATGCGAACAACCCTTGATTAAGTCCACTTTAATTTATTCTGGCCCGAACAAAACTTCAAGCAGCCATTTTCTTATTTAACAGTTCAACATCTGTCTCTGTTAATCATGCGTAACGGTTCCACAGCATCTGCTGATATCAGGTAGGAATTTTGCAAGGTAGTTTACGAGTCCATTCAGTCTTTGAACGCCTTTTTTGTCTTCTGGCTTTGGCATTTCTTGAACAGCTTTCAGACGCGGATCTAGGATAAATGTAGCCTGAAGTGTTGACCGATTTTCGCCAAAACGAACGTCGAAGGCGCAAGCTCCTAAGAAATTGCCCGGAGCCAAAACGAACGTCGAAGGCGCAAGCTCCTAGGAAGTTGCCCGGAAATTGGAAAAAGAAAAGAAGATTGTCCAAACCATCTTTGAAATAAACTTTTATTTGAAAACATATATATACATTAATTATGAAAATTCTGACTGATTTCCGTAAATCGGTGGAAACTGTTATGGGTCCGCGCCTGGCTTTCGCCTTTTCTGCATCTAACAGCATTGCTACTGAATAAGTACAAAAAAGGGCAATATTACGTTCGCAGTATCGCTGTAACAACGCCAGGAACTTCAGTCTGTTATGACTGTTATGGTCTGCTATTGTTTCTTGGTCATGGCATGTTTCCCACGCCGTACACTAACCGTATCATCTGCTACCCCAAGAATTCCATTCGCTACTTGCACATGACCCATAATCCCTTGCGTTGTTGGGGGGGGATAACCAGTAGAAGAAATGTATGGTATCATGACAAAAATTAGTTCGGTGAACTCGCAAAACCAGCTACTAATGCTTAAAAATGAACCAAAATTTACCAACATCATGATAGGAGAAATTTGTACTAGTTTATAACTAAATGTAGAGAAATTTTTTTTGTCCCTACATCGTCTGTAAAATTACAAGACGATGTATGGACAAAAAAAAATTCTCTACATTTAGTTATAAACTAGTACAAATTTCTCCTATCATGATTTTGGTAAATTCTGGTGCATTTTTAAGCATTAGTAGCTGGTTTTCCGAGCTCACCGAACTAATTTTTGTCATGATACCATACATTTATTCAGGAGCCCATCACCAGTGATGAGCTCCTGATTTATTCTAATGGTTACCCCCAACAACGCAAAGGATTATGGGTATGTGCAAGTAGCGAATGTGCTTGATATAAAAAGGACGGGGCGGGATGCTCTTTTATTTCTTTGATTCTTGACTTTATTTGTTGAATGGTTTTGATGATGGTGTGATTCGAAAAGATTTTGAGGTCGGTTTGATTTCGTGACTCGGGGCGTGTTTTGCCGGGATGCCCGGGAGAGTTGACCTTTGTGTCATCGATTAGTATCTCGGCATGAATTTCTTTCGCGTATCTGATGAAGGTCGGATTCTGGTTATTCGCTGCCATCCTTGTGTTGTCTACTGTCAGAAGAAACTGGTTGTTTTTCGCAGGATATTGATGCCGTGATCTGATGCCGGAGTGTCGTGCTTATCAGATAATCAGAGTCACGTGAAGTGAGATGTAATATCATCCATCGGCTTGATAGCGTTGTGCGAAGAAGTATCAAGTGGGAGTGGGTAAGTAATTTTCTTGTACAAAGAAATAGATTATTTAAAAGAATGTGCCCTAGTAGATAAGATTTCCGGCAGAAAGTTCAAACTTTGAATCTAAGTCATTCCAAATAGGTAAAATTCCAAGTGCATCAAGGGGAAAATAACGAGAATTGATCATAGCAACAATTACCGAGCCCTCCCCACAAGGAATAAGCTTGACTGGAACGGCCAAGGTGCTTGCAGAAACCGCGCGCAGCTCCCTCGCAGCGCTAACGAATTGTCCTACTTCAGATCTGCTCAAACTCCGTTGAATTTGATATCTAAGGAAATCTAAGTGCTTCCATATAAGCTATTAGCTTCAAAGTATTCGGCCATGGCATCCCATCTGGATCGAGAGACAGCTTCACCGGTTTTGTTCGTTCTATCTGTGGGCGCTATTCAAATTCTCGGTATTGTGGCGATGGTGTTGACCGGCATATGGATGAAGCATTATTTGGGAGGATTCGCTTGGGACGGCTCAGGACACGAGTTTGATTACCATCCTCTCTGTATGGTGATAAGTCTGGTATTTCTGTACAGCGAAGGTAAGATTTTTACTTGTTTCTTAATTTTAAGAGGCTCGGTTCATACGCCGAACTCTTCATGCAGGCCGCATCAGAAATCTTGAACCCGGCTAGAGATTACCCGGTTGCATGAAAAGTTCGGTCGGAAGCTATTTTAAATTCGAACGGCTCAGTCGTTCTTCTCGGTTTATTTCCGACTTTGGAATGGCTTTGACCTAGGCGCTGTGCTTAAATTTCATTGTGCTGAACCTTGCACGAGGTATTGTTATTTTTACTCTAAATCAATTTTCATAGCTTGGCAACTCCCCCGGATTAATTATCCGGGTTCTGTAGTTGCCACCTAACCTCCCGGGTACAAAAAACAGTGGTCAAAGTACATGTTTTCACAATTATTTTGGGAAATGTTGAGAGATATTGGCCGTATTTTCGTGGTTAAATCCGCGAATTCAATTATCACAATTATACTACGGTTTTCAGCAAAAGTCACAAAAAGGGTAAAATCAGCGATCTCCCGGATTTCGAGTTTTCGAGGTTGGCATGCCTATCTTTGGAAATTTTGATGTATAAAAACACCGCACCGAAACCCTGTAAATCGATTCAGAATAAGCTTAATAAACTCCAAATGTTTGATCTGATTCCAATTTGTTTGCATTTGACACTGGGTCAATATCTGATAAAGTAAATTAAAGTGCACCTAACCCCAAAACGTTTTTTTCTCGCTAAAATAATAAAGCTTATTTTGTGTAGTAATTTGCCACAAAAATTGTTCGATTTGGTTAAATCTTTGATTTTCTATGTATGGAACGCCAACACTGTCTTATGTCAACCTCTTTAATTATACGCGGTGCATTTTTCGTTATATGCGGTGCATTTTACCTTATATGCGGTGCATTTTGCATTATATGCGGTGCCTTTCATATTATATGCACTGCTTTTCTTATTATATGCGGTGCTTTCGTCATTATATGCGGTGCTTTCGTCTTTATATGCGGTGCTTTCGTCATTATATGCAGTGCTTTCGTCATTATATGCGGTCCTTTTGTAGTTATATGCAGTGCTTTTGTCTTTATATGCGGTGCTTTCGTCGTTGTATGTGGTGGTTTTGTCATTATATGAAGTAATTTTTACGTTATATGCGGTGCTTTGTTTGTCATCATTATACGAGGTGCTTTTGTCGTTATATGCGGTGCTTTCTTCATTATGATGAGGTGATAATTTTCTGGGGTCTGGGTAAGAGCTTTTGAAAAATCCACAATGCAATGGGCGCTAATATCGAGGATCCGCCATTTTGGCGCAAATTTTAATACGCTCTCGGACATGGATTCAGTTTTACACCAGTTAAGCTTGGGAACCCTCTCAGATAGCTTTTTAAATGAAAGGATAGACCCAGGAGTAGCATTGTCTATGTCAGATAGTGCTTTGGCCGACCTAGGAGTGAACACGATTGGCGATCGTATTCGACTCGGAGAACTGTGCACAAAATGTCACTAAGGCAAACAGATGAGGATGATGAAAACGCAGCTGCCTCAGGCACCACTTTGAGTTGCAGAGATTCTGTCAGGCAAGAAAGGAGCCTTTTATTCCAACCAAGCAGCACTGCTGGGAGAAGTGGTAGCTCTGGAAGGGGGAAAAAGAGGAAGAACTTCTCTTCCCAGTGAAGCAGAGCTTTTTCAGACATTTGATGTTGCCTTTGGGTGTGCATATTTTGGAAATGTGTAGTGCTTCTAAACTGTTGCAATTTTTTCTTGCTTGTTCATGTTTTACATAAAGTTTTATCTTGTTAAATTGGTTTGACCCTTTCACTGATTGGTCTGATGTGATTTTAAAGTGCTTACATCAATATCGAGAAAGTTAAAAGCTAATAGTAAACTGAAAGAATCATTTACATACCTGTCAATGTCTTCCCACAGTATAAATTGTCAGCAAAAGAGGGGACAATCACTGTTTGCTATGTTTAACATTACACAAGTGTTTTAAAGTTTGGAATAATCGTTTTCAATAAAGCCGGGACACCTGAAATAAACCCATTTTCCCCATGTGTTTGGGAATGCATACATGTAGGTGTATGTCCCATAATTGTGATGTGATTATTGATTACCACATCCTTCTCATATACTATGAAGCTCAAAGTTAATCATCTTTCTTTATTTTATCATCACAAATAAATTTTTGCTGTTGTTGTTATTGTTGTCATTATGCTAACCCCTTTTGGGAAGTTCCCTAAGAGTTGAATTTGTTAATGACTTAGTTTTGCAGAAGCACAAAGGAACTGGGGTCACTGACTTCATTTCCAGAAAAAAGCTTCTTCAACAATGCCTAGTTCCATACAATGCAATATGCTTTTACAATTAATTGCTTGAGTCAAGGTTGCTCTATGCTATATATACTTTTTTACGTTCAAGGTATTTACTACTTAGCTTACACTGATAACATTGGTAAATGGCCAGTTGTAACTCTGCTTATCCCTACTAAGGAGAAATAAAAAAACTGAACACTAATTTAGCACAATTAATTAATTAATTAATTAATTAGGAAAACTAGCAAGATGATGTGTCCATACTATTAAAAACTATAAACACAAATATTATCCTCTCAAACACTGCAAGATTTAGACAGATGAGACCTGGTTAAAAAGGCTTGGCCCCTTCCTCGGGTCATTCCTTAGCCCCCTAAACTCTGATGCAGCTGTCAGTTGAGTTCCATGCGTGCATTACATTACAAAGACACACCCAAAGCTAGACCAACTGTGTACTTAATCCTTGCTACATGTCATTGTCAGTAGTTTTGCTTACAGGTATAGGCTAAAGTGTGATAAAAGAAAAAAACACAGACGTTAATAGTCTGTTGCTTCGCCTTACAGGGAAGCAATAATTATCACAGCAATGATTAATGGCGCCCACTAGAATTTTCAGTAATGCTTAGTGCTTGTAAATACACATCTATCCCATAGTTGGTAGAGCTCCAAGGTATACGACAGCAGCACAGCAAGAACGGAAACAAAATGGCGGATCTTCAATATTGCAATATTGGCGCCCATTCCATCGTGGATTTTTCAAAAGCTCCTACCCAGACCCCAGAAATCATCACCTCATCATGAAGAACGCACCGCATATAACGACAAAAGCACCTCGTATAATGATGACAAACAAAGCACCGCATATAACGTAAAAATGACTTCATATAATGACAAAACCACCACATACAACGACGAAAGCACCGCATATAAAGACAAAAGCACTGCATATAACTACAAAAGGACCGCATATAATGACGAAAGCACTGCATATAATGACGAAAGCACCGCATATAAAGACGAAAGCACCGCATATAATGACGAAAGCACCGCATATAATGACGAAAGCACCGCATATAATAAGAAAAGCAGTGCATATAATATGAAAGGCACCGCATATAATGCAAAATGCACCGCATATAAGGTAAAATGCACCGCATATAACGAAAAATGCACCGCGTATAATTAAAGAGGTTGACATAAGACAGTGTTGGCGTTCCATATCTATGGCTCGTCAAAAATGCCGCCATTTTGGTACACGACCGAGTTTAACGGGGCATGGGTCGAGGACAGGATGTGACGATCGTTTTTTGTGCGGAAGGATGGGAAAGTAGCTCGAAAAAAGTGCTAGCGAGGTGCGTTTTAGGGTATGTAGCAACACAACAAACTTACAGGAGGTATTGCGCTTGATACTATACCGTTTTAAGAGAGATGGTCGTCTGAAAGAGAAGAAACGTGCCAAGTGAGTTGGGTGATCAGTTCTAAGCATTTCAAACCGATTTCAAACCAGATGATTTCGCTCTACGGAGACGAAGGGATTTTGCTGACTCCATGACTTGAGCGAGACGAATTTGGGATAACCTGTTTTCCAACGATTCATGCAGACGTTGTTGCATCTAGAAATGGAATGGTGAGATATTTTTTCGGAGCAAATGTTCCCTGCCTTGAATCTTGATATGTTAATTTGGGCAAAATTCAAATCCTTTCAAAGTCATGTCCTGAACAAACACACTAGTTTGAAAGACTCACCGTTCAGCAAATGTGGCCATGGAGACATTCAAGCAAGGAAATGGCTAAGCATAGTATGTTCAGAACCTTTTCTACTTGTGGGAGGACCAGAACAATGTCTAGCTGCAGGCAGGTACAAAAGTCGGACCGGATCAACTCGGATCGCTGATTTGAATAAGAATAGCACCTATTCAAGAATGAGGCATAAAACAACAGGTGCTATTCTTATTCAAATCAGCGATCCGAGTTGATCCAGTCCGACTTTTGTACCTGCCTTCTAGCTGCCTGTGTATATGTACCTGTTTCTGCATGAAGCTCGTGGACTTGAATATTTGAATTATAGGTCCATTAGAATCAAGTTTTAATTATTAATACAATGTACCATGATAACACATGCGTATGAGATTGTATATCTGCTAACCAAATGCTCTGGCAATGAGGACACATTGTTCCAGAAATATTTCTAGGGACACAAATATTTCCCTCTTTGCCCAGCATGGGAAACATTGTTGCGACACAAAAAATGTTTCTGATAAATATTATTTCTTTCTGCAACACTGCTTTCCATGCAAGCAGGGACACGTTTGTGTCCATAACAATGCTTCTGCAACTTCTTCACTGTAGAAAAGTCATCATTAAACCAATGTTGTTGCTCTTATTATTATTTTTATTATTATTAAAAATTATTATTATTATCATTATATTTATTATGAACCTATTGACTCCTGGAGCTTTTTGCCAAAAATGCAATTTTTGGACATTTGGATATTTTCAGCCTGGATATGGACCAAATTAGCTCCAATCTACTCAAAAAAGCATTTCAACATGACAGCATGCC
>OZ026601.1:33164812-33192312 GCA_964020085.1 Micromussa lordhowensis | reverse complement strand
ACTGAGTAAGCAATTTACCGTGATTTTTTCACGATCGATGTTTGCATGAAGTTATAGAGTGCGACTCCACTACGTGTACATACATCTTGTGTGTTTCAAGCAAGTTTCAATCGGTTGAAACTTTGTTGTTTGAATTTTTAGCTTGGAAAAGAAGAACATACTGCTTTCAGAAATCTGAAGCTGAATCACAATGAACTTGAATGCTTCTCGCTAAATTTACTATTATTTGCTAATCCAATTCTTCCAGTTTCGGGCTTTGAAATGGAAAATTAGCAGAGACAATACTTCGCTCCCTTTGCTCGCCCACTCGCTCTTGGTCCCGGCTTTGCCGCTTCAGTTAGTTGCTCGTGTGACCCAAACATAAGCCTGGTTCATGGATGTAGTTACTTAAGAGCCAGCTACCGGCGAGTCTCACTGGCAAAATGGCACCACTAAAAAAGAAAGCGTACATGCCAGAAACACCGTTTGTCAGTGTGTCTGCTTAGTTTTTTTCTTTGCTACTCCTTGCTTGAATGCCAAGTTGAGATGAAGTGTGATGTGTCACTCTATGTTAAGCATGCACTCTTGACTAAGTGCCTTCTTCACCATATTAGCTCCTAACCAGTGTCAATGAGAAATATTCGAAACGTCAGCTCTTTCTTTCCTTTTTTAGCTATGATTGTGTACAGAGTGTTTCGAAATGAGAACAAATTCGTCGTGAAGTTGGTCCACTTTGTTCTTCAGCTGGTAGCCTTTGCAATCGCAGTTTGGGGTTTGAAGGCAGTGTTTGATTTCCACAACCACATGAAATATCCAAACTTGTACAGTCTGCATAGCTGGTGTGGTCTGACTACTGTTATTCTCTTTGGCTGTCAGGTTAGTTAGTAATGTCATTGTTAGTTGTGTCATTAGTTGTGTTAGTTGTGTCATTCCCCGTAGGGAGAATGTACGCCCTGGAATTGTTACCTGGGGTGTGACGTCCATTCCTATATAGGCACAGTATCTCGGCTGATTATCAAAAGTTCTCCTACATAAGTTCAACATTATTTTGCCAAATGCCACGAAAAAAATTGGTCAAAAGATCCTGCATAATGGAGCAAGTATTCTGGGGAAGAACTGGATTACAACAGCGGAATGGGTACTTGGAATTTGCGACAGGATGTCCAGAAATCAAAACTGCCATTCTGGTAAAATTTGGAATCTTTTAGTCATAATTTTTCTTGTCAGTTGCTATGTCTGCTTTCATCACTTGTTTGTTTTTCTTTCTATTGCAAGTTAAGAAAGCAAATTACAGTCGAACCTCCACTGGCCACCGCTCCACAACGGCCTCTTTTTGGGCCTGACGGACAGTCCTAACATTCACGTTTGTTTTAACCTCTACAACACGTCCCAACAACCACAATAGGCTGATATAGCAACAGGACGGGAACGTCAGATGACGACTGGAGGGCATGCGGAATAGCCTGGACTATGTTCTAATCTGACCATATTTTGGATATTTGTTCTGCGCGCGCCGTCGCCAAGTGACGTTCCCGTTCTCTTGCTAAACCAGCCATGAACTCTCGACAACGGCCAGTTAATCAACGACTGCAATTATTGTAACTTCAACTGTTTCAGTTGAGTTTCTGTTTTATTGATAGATTCTGATTTATATTTGCTAAATAAGCATTATCTTGAAAGAAATGTTGCTCAGGAAAGGTGTCATGTTATACCCCTACATCCCCATAACGGCCATCTCTCTACAACGGCCTCTTTCCCCAAAATGGCCGTTGTGGAGAGGTTCGACATGTAATAGTTTGAAGCTCCTGTCCATACTTATTAAAAAGACACTGTCCTGGCTGATGTACTAAAATGTGTCATTTCCATTCCCGGTTTCAGACCTGGTTTTCGGGTACTACCTGCACTTTTAGCTCTAGCATTCATAAAAAGAGACGTCCGTGACATGTGCTGTGCATATAACTGTACAATAAGTGCATCTGTCGTAAGTCAGAGACACAGAAACGAGCAACGCTTATCAATGGATGACCCTGTGCCCTAACTTAAGTCCCTCTATAGATTGAAGTGGGTTTGGCTTGGTCATTCGTAACTTTGGTTTCCTTTTTCTCGTCAGCTTTTGTTTGGTTTTGTGTGCTTCCTGTTTCCCAAGCTACCTGATGGTCTCCGTGCAACGTATCTAAAAATTCATGTTTTCTTTGGAGTGTTTATTTTCATATTGGCTATTGGCACCTGTCTCATGGGAATCACTGAAGAACTTTCCTTCCTTCCTAGTTCGTAAGTACATACAATACTAGTTGTTGTTATGTGACTAGCTTTTGCGAACGGGCAAGACGAACTTCATTCTGCTCTATGATTGTCGAGCGGGCAAGATGGCGCTATACCCGCAAGCCCGTTTCATGCCAGGTAATGAATCAGCCCGTTTTATGCCAGGTAATGAATCAGTTATTGACCTGCATGCATTTTCGATCAAGATGGCTGGAAATTGGCGTCGTTTTTTTTCTGCGAGTTTATGGACTTTTAGTGAGTCTTGGTCCATAAAGAGTGTTAATTCCTGATATTGTCAGACATACCCCCCTCAAAATAAATATGTGCTATAAACCTGACTAATGGGAAATCTGGCAGGGTTGGGACCTGTTTTACTACTGTGTCAGTGCTGTACATTGCACTCTGTAATATCTGCTCATACAATATTTTTCGCTTTTTCTTCTTTTCATTTTGTAGTCGTAATTACAGCTATGTGGGAGTCTTTTGCCCAAATGGTGTCTTAAAGTGTACCTGTACCTTTTAACATGCACCTATCTATTTCTACATCTAACTGAAATGAAAATTCTTCGCTTTAATTTGCAGCAACCCTTATTCAAAATTACCAGCTCCAGCACAAGTGGGAAATACTCTGGGCATCACGCTTGTTGTTCTAGCTGGTACTGTTTTGTTCGTGGTGACAAATGCGGCATTCAGACGGGTGGATGCGGAGCAGGATCGTGTGGCTTTTATAAATGACGGAGAGTAATTAATTAATTAGCGGTAACACGAAGGTGCCAAGTGTCCCATAGACATTCTAGTGCACTAAGAGGGTGCCCAGTGTCCCATGGACATTCCAGCGGACTAAAGTGCCAAGTGTACCATAGACATTCTAGCGCACTGAGGTGTTAAGTGTCCCGCAGACATTCTAGCGCACCAAGAAGGTGCCAAGTGTCTCATAGACATTCTAGCGCACTCAAAAGGTGCCAAGTGTCCCATAGCATTCTAGCGCACCAAGGTGTTAAGTGTCCCATAGACATTCAAGCGCACTAAGAAGGTGCCAAGTGTCCCATAGGCATTCTAGCGCACACCAAAAAGGTGTTAAGTGTCCCATAGACATTCTAGCACACTTAGCAGGTGCCAAGTGTCTCATAGACATTGTAGCACACTAAGAAGGTGCCAAGTGTCCCATAGACATTCTAGCGCACTAAGGTACAAAGTGTCCCGTAGACATTCTAGCGCACTAAGAAGGTGCCAAGTGTCCCATAGACATTCTAGCGCACTAAGGTGCCAAGTGTCTCATAGACATTCTAGCGCACTAAGGTGCCAAGTGTCCCATGGACATTCCAGCGCACTAAGGTGCCAAGTGTCCCATAGACATTCTAGCGCACTAAGGTGCCAAGTGTCTCATAGACATTCTAGCGCACTAAGGTGCCAAGTGTCTCATAGACATTCTAGCGCACCAAGAAGGTGCCAAGTGTCCCATAGACATTCTAGCGCACTAAGGTGTTAAGTGTCCCATAGACATTCAAGCGCACTAAGAAGGTGCCAAGTGTCCCATAAACATTCTAGCGCACACCACAGAGGTGTTAAGTGTCCCATAGACATTCTAGCACACTTAGCAGGTGCCAAGTGTCTCATAGACATTGTAGCACACTAAGAAGGTGCCAAGTGTCTCGTAGACATATAAGCACACTAAGGTGCCAAGTGTCCTATAGACATTCTAGCGCACTAAGGTGTTAAGTGTCCCATAGACATTCAAGCGCACTAAGAAGGTGCCAAGTGTCCCATAAACATTCTAGCGCACACCACAAAGGTGTTAAGTGTCCCATAGACATTCTAGCACACTTAGCAGGTGCCAAGTGTCTCATAGACATTGTAGCACACTAAAAAGGTGCCAAGTGTCTCGTAGACATATTAGCACACTAAGGTGCCAAGTGTCCCATAGACATTCTAGCGCACCAAGGTGTTAAGTGTCCCATAGACATTCCAGCTTACTAAAGTGCCAAGTGTCCCCTAGACATTCTAGAGCACTAAAGGGTGTGTAGGGTCCCATAGACATTCTAGCACAAAGGGGTGCCGTGTTGCTTGGAACATTCCAGCGCACACTAAGGTGCCCAGCATCACCTAAACATTCCAGTGCACTAAGAAGGTGCCAAGTGCCCCATAGACATTCCAGCGCACTAAGAAGGTGCCAAGTGCCCCATAGACATTCCAGCGCACTAAGAAGGTACCAAGTGTCCCAGACCTTCTAGCGCACTAAAAGGTGCCAGGTGTCCCCTAGACATGCCAGCGTAATGAGGTACTGTGTCCCACAGACCTTCTAGCACACTAAAAGGTGGCAAGTGTCTCATGGACATTCTAGCGCACTAAGGTTTCCAGCGTCCCCTAGACATTCTTGTGTACTACAAAGGTGCAGAGGCTCCCCTAAACATTCTTATACGCTATGAAGGAACCCAGTCTCCCTTAGATATTCCAGCATACGGAGAAAGGGCCCAGGATTGCTTAGACACTCTAGCGCACTACTGAAGGATCCTAGTTTCCCCTACAATGTAGACATAGTAGCGCTTATAGGGTGCCAGTCTCCCCTGGACATTCTAGTGCACTAAGGTGCCAAGGCCCCCCATAGACATCCTAGTGCACTGAGAAGGTGGCTCCTGTAGACGTTGTAGTGCACTAACAAGCTAAAGGGCCCAGGTTGTCCTAGACATTCTCGGGTACTAAGAAGGGGCTCCGTTTCCCCTAGATATTCTTACACTGGACGTGTCACTCTCTCTGAGACATCCTAGAATGCTGTGAGTTCATTCTACAAACTAATTAAAATTATCCAATCCTTATCTATTTAGTATTAGCATTACATTTATCAATACAAATATTAATTGGCTTGGTAACAAGCCTGTGTAGGTGCTCTAAATTTTAAACTGTTTGTAAACTAGTAGCCATCTTCTCCAAGACAACAACATGAAATGACCAAGTTCTGTATATTTTGAAGAACGTGAACCATGAGGGCTAATTTGACCCATTTCTTTATGGAATTGATTGCTAGCATTACATATTTAGTTTGTGCTAAGTTTTAGACCAACCGGTGTAATGAAGATCTAAATAATTACAAAATTCGATGGTTATAATTAGTTTTTTTTAACCAGGCATCGTCACTCCCTAGTAGTCGTGATTAAAACAGAAGTGGCTTCATGCGTAACTTTGATACAACCGAGTTGCAATGCTTTGCTATGTATGAAGTAGAAATAAATATAGCACTACGCATATATTTTATCAACTTTTATTTTCTTTTCCTTATTCAACTCTAGTACCATGTCAGGTATTGCCTGCATAGCAGGCATAAAATGGGGGACTGGGCGTATTTTGCTTTCCCTATCACTTCCCCTCCGTGTTTACATCTACATGTATGTCAGGTGCCTATGTCTCCTAATTTCCCTTCAGTCAGATAGAATCTACACAAACACAGACGTGTAATTTACGTTAAAGTTAGGGGTAGCCCTCAAAGGAAAGAAACCTGTCACTTTTCTTCCACCTCCAGCACCTAGTATGCCCATCAACTGTTGTCATTTACCTCCAAGATAAATACTGTATGGTTCACAGAGCGTTTTACATCAACCAAGGTTTCATTTTTCATGGCTCGAGTGTTGTGCAACAAAAAAATCTCTTACTAATATGGCAAATCAATCTTTAAATTATATTTGCATTGCAATTATTACTATTAAGTCATTTCACTCTTGATGGATCCCAGCAAAAATGAGTGTTAGTGTTCAAGCTGTTCAGGGCATCCATGTCTTGCTTTGAGAGTTGAAAGTCCAACAGATTGATGTTTTCTGCAATGTGCTGATCTCGAATAGATTTGGGAATGACCCCTAGAAAAGAACAGACCTATGTAAATGTTTTTAGCATTCCATCACGAATGCCATTCGCTGATTGTCTACGCTACTCACTATCTATTGTTGTGATAGTGAGTAGTCTGGCAGCATGCACTTTTTAACAAACTGTTGGCCGCTTTGTGTTTTCAAGGTGTCGGTGAAGAGGATTAAAATTAAACAATGAGATTATTCGTTCTCAATTTCTATGCATAAAAGAAATCTTAAGCACGTAATCTAATTGTTGAATAGAAGCATTGCAATAGTGCAATAGTATACCCTTGTTCAAAGTTTGATTTGAATTGTCCTTTAGTGTTGTCATCAGTTTTTAGAATTAATCAGTTCATTCAAATAATGTGTGGTTCCAGGGACCACTTCAAATCTATACTCTTTTTCACACCAAAATTGCACAAAAGCCATACCCTTTGCGGTTGCACAAATACGGATATAGCCCACACAAGAACGTATCCACCCTGGGAACGATCCTCTCAAATTCTGATTCTTGTTCGCTATCATGAAGGAATGCCATTAGTCCCAGCCTAAAATACTTCTTCAAAGTTTATGTTAATGGCAGAGATTTCCCTCTTACCATCAAATAAATCCAGAGAGTATTTCTTCTTTCCTGGAAATAAATGATCATATTTCCTTGTTCCCCAGACCCCTCAGCCTGGGAGGCTCACAATTCTTAGAACCTGTTTCACGTTGTGTTGATAATATCAAGAACAGTTGGATATCTATCACTCTTGTTTAACCATGCTCTCCTTACTCACCAGCATCATGTTGAAGAGCCCATTTTAGGAGCACTTGAGCTGTGGACTTATTGTAATTTGCAGCTATAGAGCATACTGTAGGTTCATCTAAGAGCTTTAAGAACAAAACAATGATCTCATTAATAATCATTACTGAATGTCAAAACACCAAGAGGAGTTTATAGATTTTCCATTCTGACTCAATCCCAAATTGTGGTTGTCCCTAAAGAGAAAATTGTCATATGCCTGCATAATGACTCCCATTGTACAATTTTATCAAAAGCAACAGCTGGAGAATAATCAAGTTTGCATGTTCCTAACGCAGCAAGCTGCAGTTTGCTTGGAGGAATCATTCTTGTACATTGTCTTGTACATTACAGGTATGTTAAAAGTCGAATGCCATTTTTTTTCAATATCTACATGTATAGCACCTTACATGTTAATCAAGGTTGCACATACATGCTGTTGTTTTACAACATGCGCCTTCAAAATTTATGTTCACAAAACAAAATGGATTTCCAATGGCCATAAAGGTGAATAGCATACCTTGCCTTGGCCCAAAGAGGTATATGCTTGCAGTTGAATCCCTTTTCTCTTGCAGTATTCCAGTAACTCTTTCTGGTAAAGCCTTGGATGGAATTCTACCTGCATAAATAATTATGTGAAGAGATTTTTCTATTAGGAGTATTTTACATGTATGATAAAGTAATGAAATCAACACATGCTACAATTGGCTAAACAGAGTGTTCTCCACAGATTTTAAAGTAGTCAACTAAGGACACGAGCTTCTAGGGAAAGTTTCCAAAAATTATGTGGCTGGAGTTGCAATCTCTGGCATTTTGGGGGCAACTGAGATGAGAAAAGATGTGTCAGTTTTAGTCGGGTTTTATGCTGTTTTTATGCAGATCAGTTTGGCAGTATTTACTAATACTATTACAGTAATTACAAAGTTTGTAGTGCAATAATTGTACAGTAATTGTTACTTATATTGCTTGTAATATACAATAATTTTCTTTTAACTTCTTTCAATAACTTAAAACCTTAAAAGAGCTTCTGGAGAACACTGTTAAACACCAATCTGAAACAATTTGGGCATTAATACATGTACATTGAGATACCTTTTGCTACCTGTAAACAGTATTAAACAGTCCAAACAAATGTCACTAAATATAATGCTATAAGTTGGAATTCTCTCTCTCTTTACTTCTCTCAACCGAACAATTTAGGGGTTTCACATTGTCATTGTGGCTGATGAAGTTCAGTTGAGCTGAAAACAATATTCCACTTTTAAACTTTTATTGCACCCTGAGTACAGGAAATTATTTTGTATCTTTTAAACTACACGTATGATGCCAGAGCAGGAAAACAATATTTTTGATTGAATTTCAAGGGTGCCTAATGACGAAATCCTAGACTTACTGGACCTTCTGAGACCCTTGTTTGAAAATCTGAGACTAAAACTGAAACCAGTAAAAAAGTTTCAACAACCCTAAATTTTCTGGGTACCATTGTGTTGTTCCAGAAAATATCCATATTAAATAAATAACAATACTTAAAGAGGAAGCCACATCAGCCTTAGCTAGTTTTCATGTAGGTCCTCTATCCTGGTCAAATTGGAATTTAGAGATGTTGGTTTTGAGGAGGAAGTAAAAATGGAGAACCCAGAGAAAGCCACTGGAGCAAGGCGCGAACCAACAACAAACTCAACCCACATATGGCACCAGGCTGGTGCAAGGCGGGAGGCGAGTGGGATCACCACTGCACCATCCCTGCTCCCCATACCCTTCCTATGGAAGGATTTTCTGGGGCAAGAAATTTTTGCATCTTGCCTTTAGGTTGTGCATAAGTTTTTTTGGTGAGCAGAATAGCAGAAAGCACTTGCTCATTTCTTTTTAGCAGTTTTGCTGTGCAGGAATAAATGAACATTTCCCACCCCCTACCCCCTTTAAAAACAATAATGGTCCATCCCTTAGTACCTGTAGTACAGCAGGAGTGATCATGGCATACTGGAGAAGCTCTTCCAGATGATCTATAGTATAGTTGGATACTCCTATTGACTTAATTAAACCTGCAAAACAATTAATATTAAACAAATTATTAATACTTATCCCAAATGGCTGGCATTTTTCAATGATTTTTTTTTGTATTACATTGATTTATTTCATCTTAGAAGTTACTTACAATACTCACTTACAGACACATACATACATAATACACAGTGGATCTCCTTACAGATAAAACACATACTCTCATTTACGGTTATAACAACACATTACTACATTACAGTTGCATTAGTTTGCAATGTACTCGTTCCATTTCTTAAGGATGCTTCTTTGGAAAATAAGCTGGCCAAAGCAACTGATTTCTCAGGAAATTGTTTTTATATTACCCCATATAAGAGGTGTCAAAAGACGTCTAAAACTACTCTGTACAACAATGGTTTTAAAAGTTATAAAAACCTGACACTCCACCGAGGAACAAAAATGGTTTGGTTAACCTAAGCATTCTTCATTTTGCACTTACGATGGTTTAGGATTTAACCAAAACATGTTTGTTTAACTCAATAATTACTTTATGGAATGACGTGTTGACTCAAACAGACAAAACAAATTAAATCCCTCTAAATGTTGAAAAACAAAATAAATTGCTAACCAGCTTTACAGAGCTTCTCTAAAGCCTTCCAACTTTCCTGTCTGAGTTCTGCATTCCTTGGATCTTCACTTTTAAATTTCTGAACACCAGGCCAGTGAATAAGATACAGGTCAAGATATTCACAGTCCAAAGTCTGTAAGGACTTCTTACAAGCCTTCTCCGCACTATCAAAACCATGATCGCTTGGAGCTAGGAAGACAATTTAGTTATTAGTTGAAATATCGTATAAATTATAAATGCTTTTTTTTCTATTAATTCAGACTACAAATGTGAAAAGTCTAGTCAGGAGGATAATTGATCAAATAGGTTAATGTTGTGAAGCGTCGCTTTAAATTCTTATCGTGTATACATAAAGATTATTGATTGATTGATTGTTGTTTCCTGTTTTTGATCAACTGTGTAATAGAATTCAGTGTAAAAAAAATAGAAGAAATGCTGTGACCAAAGTATAAATGCAGAAGATCTGGGTAGTAATCTGGAGAGGGCAATACTAAAAAATGGCACACTTTTCATGTTTCTAGACAAGCCTGAATTTAGAAATGAATTCTTTTAACTATAATATTTGACATCCAATAAGAATTCACACATCTTTCAGCACATTTATGGGTCAGGAACATGCAGAGCTTTATGCTCTGAGAATTGCTTTTCAATCCTTGACACTGCCTCCACGTCTTTTCAACTGAAAATTAAGGAGGCCCTACGCATAGGTTGCGAACAACCCTCATTAAACAAGCAAGTTAATCATGTCAATTTAACACTTTCATTTTAATTTTTTGTGTTAATGTACCCATTGTTTTTCCCTTCATTGTATTTCTTAGCACCTCACTTTCACGTTGTTATTTAATTTGTATTCATACATTCTATTAGCTATCTTTATATCACACTGACTAGCGGTTCACTTGTATTCGCAACTGACGATGGATGTTGGTCATCCGAAACATGTCTTGTAAACTCAAAACTGTGTGTTTCTACCTAAATATTATAAAGCTTGAGATTAAGTCTGATAGACACAATAAATGACAATACTTGTGAGATTTATTTCAGTGTCAAATCTTACTGCCCGCATTACTATAGAATGGTGTTCAGCAGTGATTTGGGTAGTAAGATTGATTTGTTATCAGCACGCACCGGCGACTGAATTGATAACTTATCATGGACTTTGTAAATAGCTTTTATTAATTGATTACTTGAGGATTATTAAAATTTGCAGCATGATTTGATACAGAACATGTCAAGCAATGTTGGGGCCTCTTGTGCAAGACACTCCTCGATCCTGCAAACTAAAACTCTCATTAAGGTCCTTTGACATCTCTAAGATATCATATATTGTTACAGTTTATGTTCAAAGAACTCACACAGTTTACTTGTTATGAAGATATCAGCCCTGGACAGACCATACTTGGGCAAAATCTGTTTCAGCGAGTGTCCAATGTCTGCTTCATTCCGATATACAGCAGCTGTATCTATTAATTAAAGAATTAACTTACACATTAATTTTATTACTGCCTGACAAATATCATATGACAAAAGCAACTTTCTTCTCTTGACAATAAGCTGTCAATTGAGTCACCAGGGGTTAAGTCAAGATGGTTCACTATATAGTTTTTAGCATGATTACTTATCAAGATACAGTCAAGTTCCATAATTGGTCAGTGCAAAACACAGACTGCGGACTGCAGACCGTTTACCAGGGGTAAAATGTAGACTGCAGACTGCAGACTTTTTAAGTATATAGATTTCATGTTATTTCTATTATGGTGTGCTGACCATAAACAGGGTTCTTCAGAGTATTTGTAGTGGAAGTCTGGACTCTGATTAGCCTGAATATCACTCAGGTTAGCCTGACTAATGCTACGTTAAACCTGTTTACGGTTAGCCCTCAATGGTCGTAATGGTAAGATACATGATTCTAATAAAAGGTTAACAGTCTACAGTTTTTTTATATAGCCAGTCAGAGTGTAGCATTCTGTTCATCTTGCCTGCTCACAATAATAAACTTAAGATGAACAATAGTGTATTCTCAAAATAATGAATCAATTGATTCATCAATTCATGCAGGCCCTGGTTTAATCGGAATTGAATTTAGAAAATAATGTTGGCTTTTTTGAGGAAACACTGGAAAACGTGAATACTTACTCAGGGAAAACGTGACAACCAAAACCAAACTAAACTCACAGTCAGGACAGAAAAAATCCATTACACATTGGTTGGATACAAGTTCTTCTCACTACCACACCTTCCCATTACCTATTTTGACCTCATACTACCTTTATCAACTCACCTATGAGTCTGTAACCACACTGAACGGCAGTGTCAAGTGTCCAGTGTATTACATCATCCCCTGCGACTTGTCTCATTTGAAATGTTCCAACTGATTGTGAAAAACAATATTGCTTATCTAATCATTTAAAACATTGAAAGGAGTACTGCATTGAAATCCCTCAACCCGGCCTTCACCTCGCCAGCAAAGTCTCAAGAATCAATAAATTTCGAAACTTTAAGGTGGCTCTGAACCCAAACCCCACACAGAATTTTTTTAACTTTGCACCCTTTCACAGGGCTCGTTTTCAAGTTGTAAGCATTTAATTTAAAACTTGGAGTGTTTTGAACAGGTTGTACTGTTGCTATATGGTAAGCTATTATGACATATGATGACTGCCATTACTGATTCACCAGTGGCTGGGCATTTATGTGATACCAATATTGTAGCATCACATGATAAACGTCCTTCAAAGCATAGTTGTTGGAAAGTGCTGGAAACTCTTGCTAGCTTCCTCAAGCTTGAATATCAGCTAAATATTATATAGGGAAGATATTTGTTTACAAACATTGTTTTTGTTCTTTAAATGTTTAAAGTGTTTAAAAACAAACGAATGCTTTGTTTCATCAGCCAGTAGTTCACTGATTGGCATATTAATAACAATAAGTGACGTCCATTGATATCTTTGCTATAGACAGTTCATGTCAAGCAAGCTTTTTACTCACGTCCAATGGCTGGAATATGTCGGCCATTGTTTAGAGTCTGAACTGGCAACATGTTCAAAGAGTTACGATCTGTGCTGGGTGACAATGTCGTAGACTAACCGACAGAGTCATTTTAGAGACATCATGCGAGACATGGGACTTCCTCTCTGTCTTTCCAGAAAATTTAAAACGAAGAGAAACGGACAGAAAAACGAAGATTTTTTCAGCGATCTCCCGCACAAAAGCATGTGCAAGAGATGAGTCCATAAATATGAACTGTTCAGCGGGTGACCCCAGTAAGCGGGAAAATCAAGAGGATATTAACGTGACGATTGTCACTCTTTGTACATTTGCATGCGGAACACATCGATAGTTTTCACACCTTTTACGAAGACAGAATTCCCAAAGTGTCGCTGACAATGTAAGGTGAGTACACCTAACTTGTTATTTTCTAGATTTCTTCGGAAAATCCGCGAAGAAACTCCGTTGAATCCGCCTGCCGTAGCTTCCTGTTATAAGCTCTAACCAAACAACGGACCTCGTGTCGAGACAAAAGTTAACCAAAACATGATTTTATTGTTTTTGAACAGAACGATGTACAGATAAGCGTTCATTTTCCGCCATTTTGCATCCTTTTTGGTGTGTTTTGTCCGTTTTGAAACTCGTATCTTGCTTGATATAGGCTTCGTTTTCCTTTTTGACGACCATCCTTTTGTCGTCTCTAAGACAGCTCAGATGAATTTGGTTGTTTCCGGTGACGGGAAATGAAAAACACGATCCTAAAGAGACAATGCTTGGTTAACTGAATGAATAACTGAAAAGTTATGGCAAAGAATGAACAGTTTGGCAGGTGTGAACTTCGAAAATGATCACACGGTGAAAATGTGTCTCAAAGACAGTTCACTTCCGTCGTGGAGATAACTTAATTTGCGTAGCCCGGTGAAATTTATTGCCTACCTGTCTGCCGCCGGTTTTTAGCGACAGAAACAAAAGTTTCTCTCGCATCAAGTTTACAAACTGCTGGAATATTATTATTTCTTTCAATCTTGTCTGCATAAATGAGTTTGTATGACTAGGTTGCAGGATAATGAGTAATGACATATGGGTTTTTTTAATGACCGGTATTTTTATAACCTCAGCGTTCTTATCTTCCTCAATAATATTTTCTGATTTAGAAGATTTAAATTTCAAATAACGGCATACGAATCTCCAATTTGTACGACCAAAAGCCTTTTAGCTGTACAAATTTAAATGCATGCAGCATTTCAGTCGAGAAAAATCTTTACAATGTTTGTAGCATACAATATCTATTCGTCCGTATTTCCACACCGGAAATACGTAATATGCTCTCTTGGATGTACGTAAGGAGCTTAGGTTATTAGAGGGCAAAGAATAGCTGCAGGTTTCTGCACAGTGAACAGAGCAATGGGTGAATACGGGATTTATTTTCTGGTGCGGGATAACAACCACAGACAGTAAAACCGTGTTTCACGGTCTTTGCAGTATCTGTAACAGAGCGAGTTAGCTCAGCTGCCACTGCTAGCTGTTTCTGATCATTTCTGTGCGATATTAAAGTTCATAGTTGCCTCCTACAATATCGCCTACTTTCTACGCAGACATTCGTCTGTTACGTGATCAACGTTTCCACGCGAGGCTCCCGGTATAGAGTTGACTGTCAATTAGGTAGCGCCTACTCATCTGACGTTTGAAGTGAAGAGCCTGGGTGAAGAGGCCAGAATGAACTTAAGTTTAATACTGGTTAGAATACGGGTCATTTTAAAAACTTTTCCAGAGCTAAATCTTCACTGACACAGTTCAAACCTTGAAGGTCATGAATGAAACCTTGGCAAAGTTTCAAAGGAAAGGTGTCGAGCAGTTCTTTCATGCGATAAATATGGTGCTACTAACCTTGTTTACTCAGTTAAGAATTTCCTGAGTTTTTGAATGAAAATCTATTGCAATCCGTTCAGTTGTATTGCTACTTCGGCCGCCGTGTTTTTACGAGTTACTGTTTGTTTTTCAAACTACTTCAAACAAATTAGATCCGAGCCAAACGAGAAATTTCAGCGACTCTTCAGTATCAGCTTGGGAAGAGGAAAGAATCGCGACTTAAGGAAAATTTAGCCAAGTTCATATCATTGAAAGAATGTGTCCATTCTCGTTTAGGTTCGGGCGAGGATATTCCTGACATTCGGAAAATGTTTTAAAGATTCATACTTCGACTTTGGAACCAAGAGAGTCAAAAATAGAGCGAAAAACAGCCTGACTTACAATGTATTTACCGGTTAGAAACAGAAACTTGTCTCAACACGGAAAGTCCTTTAAGTTCCTGTTTGTTCAAGACTGAAACTTCCCTTTGGGAACTTCCAGTGCTGATTGATCGATACGTAACGCCCTCGGAGTTCGTGATATCATATAATTTCACAAATTTCTTGCGCAATGCTGAATTGTAGACCGGTTGTGTGTTTAATTTTTGCCGTTAAATTTGAGAAGAGTGCAAAACATTGCCAAAAGGGCAATGCTTGTGTAAATATCCGATGTGAAACAATTTGCTTAAAAAACGTTTTGAACCATCCGCTGTAACTAATTAAGTAAAGCAAGGAATATATTTTAACGTAATGACACTGCTTGCGCAATCTCCCGTGCCAGAAGTGCCTTATAACAATAATAAAATGCTAATAAAATCAACCGCGGAGTTAAGAGTAAGTTAAATAATAAATAAAAAGTTCAGCTAAATATACAGTGGAATTCCGATTTTTCGAACCTCAAAGGGAAACGAAAATTGGTTCGAAAAATCGGAGAGTTCGAGAAATCGGGGGTAAAATTGCAGTGTTCGACTGAGGAGGGGAAACAACTTCTGGTTCGAGTTATCGGGAGGTTCCAAAAAATGAGGGTTCGAGATATCGGGATTCCACTGTATAAACTCTTATACCCCAAGTGAAAGAGTTCAGATGCGCGGTTAGAGATTTTATTGACCAAATGTCCGAGTGTCAAAAAAGTCAACTACACCATCAATAGAGTCTTAGTCCAGGGAATTACAAACTGCTCGCAAATTTCGTTATTATTCATGATTCAATATTGGACCAAATTAACCTGCTGTTTGCCGGATAGCCGTGCCTGCTGTGCTTTATAATCACCCTGCAAAACGCATAAACAAAACGCAGAGCAAAGTATTAGAGAACTTTTTTTCCCTAAATACCTTGCTCCGCTTGTCAAAACCGGACGATTCATGCGTCAAAATTCTTGACATCATGCGCTTTTAATCTAAGTTAGCGTTCCTACAGGCAAGATAAACTTGCGTGGAGACTTCCGTTGGGTGGCCAAACCGACTCGCAAGTTTCCTCGCAAGTGCCAAAATAAAACATTTCAAGGCTACATATCCTGTATTTCATTGGCTAATAGGTTGCTAGAACAACGAATGGACGTCACTCAACTTGCGTTGACTTGGGTTGGGTGGCCAATGAAACGGTGAAAACTTGCGTCGACTTGCGTGCAAATTTGATCTCGACCAAAGTTAGCGTAAGTCATCGCACGTCGACGCAAGTGCACGCCAGGCCTGGCCAAACTGAGTCGCAAGTAGACCCAAGGTTTCAACTTGCGTTTTCTTGCGAGTCCGTTTGGCCAGGGCTTATAGGTACTTCGTAATTTGAACTTTTGTATTCTATTGACTATTTAAAAACATTGTTTCTTTTCTATTTTGGGTGCGTTATAAGTTATTTTTGGATGGTAGTTTTCGACGCCTGACAAAAGGGAAGTGTAAAGTTATATGGGTATGCAACAAAACGTTCTGTTGTAACTGAAGTGTTGTAGTCTTTCTGGGTTGGTATTCACATGTTTTTGACATCTTGAGAAACGGGTCGAGTGCGCCTTGTCAGTTGTTTGGCTAATGCTGTTCGGACACTTTGAATTTGTTCAACAGCCCTCGACGTCCTTTCGAGAGATGCCGAAACGTAAGCGCGGATTGTTGAAGCAACCTTGCAATACACGCCGAGTCTCCTCGCCCACCGCTGTAGCGAAGCCTAGAGACGAGGAAGAAGGTGTGTGCATCTGGGTGCAATGCGAGAATGAAAGCTGCCAAAAATGGCGCCAGATCTCCACTGAGGAGGCCAAGGGCCTAGAGGACAGCGCGTGGTACTGCTGGCTCAACCGTGACCCGCGCTATAACACCTGCTCCGCCTTGGAACAGAAAGCTAAGAAACCAAAGCACATGAAGTTCATATACAGTCTTCTTCCCCTGGGGGAGGTGGTCATCGCAAAATTGTCAGGATATCCGCCGTGAGTGTTGGATTGTTTTTGGTTGTTGTATGTTTTTGTTCCATAGCATGTCCGGTAGTACACTCTAAAAAGGGCATGCCCGCACTGAACTAGCAAAGGCTAACCTAAGGGGTCATGCCGGCCTTAAAGCGGGGGTAAACATGAATAGGCGTGAAATTTGAAGTGATATAAAAAAGGAAATTATTAGGATTAAGATGGGTTGGAAACACTACCAGACAGTCGACCCCCGCAAAAGAGAGCCCCAGGTTGCTAGGGGACTGTTTGGTATCCGTCTACTAATTCTTCACTTCAAATTTCAATTTTCCAAATTCATTAAATCTTCATTAAATCTTCATCATTTCATCCTCAATTTAACCTATCCTTTGAGAAAAAATATCAGCTCTTTCCCAAAACGCCCAAAAATCACCCAAAAATTTACACAAAACCGCCAAACAGTGGTTAATGAGATAAGCAGAGAGATTTAGTGTCGCTTGAAACGTGACCGAGATATTGGCAGAAAGGCTGTGTTAAGCGACCTCAAAACAGCCTTCACGTTTACCCCCGCCTTAATAGCCGACTTACAAAAATATACGAAAAAACAGAAGTTAACTATTTAAGTTAGTGGGGTGCTCCCATATATAAGCTATCATATGGTATGTGCCGCTGTGAAGGGTATGGTTTTCAGGCAGTTTAGTCTGGGAGAGGGTATAGCAATCAGACAGTTTTGGTCTAGCATAGGGTATAATTTACCGGAAAAGTGGCCAATGTATAAAGAATCTAGTCTAAAATAGGGTCCTTTACCCAGGGTTCTATAATAGAAACTGGAACTCGGAAGTGACTTTGTAAAAAACGGTTTAGTTGGCGTGTGTTGGACTACGATAGCGATAAAGTTTTAGCATTGAAAATAGCTAGTCTGGGATAGGGTAGGGGTTTTTGGTACCTAGTCTAGACAGGTCTTCTGGTATTTCGCGCGGTCGCGGAGCCGCGAATTTCAAGTAAATCCGCGAATTCCCGCGAAATTCACAAAAACACACAAAATACCGCGAAATTCACTAAAAATTGTACCAAATAGATGTCGGTACAACATATTTGAAACTTTGTCTTGGCCGTTGGAGCTGTTTACTTGCCGTAAACTTGAAAATGTATGGTGAAATTTTCTCACTGCAACGAGTAAATAACATCCAAAAACTACCAGGCGGGGGAATAATGGACAGTCCCTATATCTAATAACAACCCTCCATCCGTTTGCATCAGAAATGTTTTCCTGCTTCTACCGTTTTGTCTGGGAGCACCTCAACCTCCGTTGACCCTAAAAGCAACTTTAGCGACACTTCTCTGCTACAAGTAAATAAGAAGTTGACCACTGCCCGCGTTTTGTAAACCCCTCACTTGGGACATTCTTGTCTCTGTTTTACCAATATACATAATTTGTACTCTTTCTCCCTATCGACTGCAATGCAGTTGGCCAGGTTTACTGACCCGTGATCCAACTTGCGGCGAGTACTACGACGCACCGCTGGCCAAAGAGAACGAAATCACACATTACCACGTGGAGTTCTTTGGGCAGCCTCGTTCTCGTGCGTGGCTAGTGCCAGCCCGCGTGCATCCGCTACGCTCCATGAACGAGGCTGAGAAAGCGCCTCAGTTTCGGAAGATTCAAGGGCGGCAACTGATTGAACTCAAGAAATCTTACGAGTTTGCGCTTAAAGAAGCGCGGAGTTCGTTAAACAAGACTTCGGAGCAGAGGCTAGAAACCTGCCATTTTAAATATGTCGAAGGTGAGTGGATCTTCTGATAACGTCATATTTCTTCTCATAATGGAGCGGTTTCCATTCATTCAAAAAGTAATTGGTTTTTGCATTATTACGCTACTGGGTCCGATTTGTACTGCTTACTCAAGTCCGGTCCCCAGAGAGGAGCGCGGGCTCTTTTCTCGAACAGCGGCTGGTGATCGAACCTACTGCACTACATGGTTGGCTTAAGGTAATTCCATTGAAATTGTTCTACTATCAAACTTTTTTTGAAATTTGGCATAGTTAACATTCATTGGATGACCATTAAAAAATGCAATAAAAAAATGGGGTCACCGTGCTTGTTTACGCGTCAGCAGGCTCTTAAAATGGGATATTTTTACTGGTTGCGCGTTAAAAATTTGAATCATCTTCAAGCAGAATTAAGTCTTGATTACTTGAAAGACACAAAATTTTAAGTTGAAAGTAAAGCTTTTATTCACATAAGTAGTATTGCTTCATTTAAGCCGTTTTTGATTGCCTGGTTGCGGGAATATTGCACTTTTTCGGACAATCCGTGGTTAGCTTGAAGTCCTCGCCAAAATACACCCAGTATGGAACTATTTTGTAAAAAAAAATCATGTTCTACTATCAATTTTTTTTTATTAGACTGTTCTTAGCAAATACAAGACAAAACAATTAGGGGTCACCGTGCTCGTTTAATAGAAAAGGAGCATTTATTTCGCTATCGAGCTTAGTTTGAGGGAAATCTCTTAGGTTCTGTACGTGCACGCGCTCATGTGCGCGCGCTAATGACGCGAAAATTGTGCGCAGTAGGGATGCGTAATGCAATACCAAGGAATTACCTTAAAAAAGCTCGCGCTATTTTTTCATCCAATCAAACGTAAAACCAAAACCAATCGTAACTCGTTCGTCGAGGTTTTCCCGCGCTTCGCGTCGGCTGCATGTTTTTATGTCAAGTTTTGATTGGTTCCTTGGATTGTCTCTGTCCTTTGAGATTGGCTAGAGTGATTTTGGTTTTACGACACTCAATTTAAAACTGCTCTATCATTTCGCCATCAAGCTGCAGGAAATGGGAATAAACAAAATAATCAACCAGGGGATACGGTCTTGAAGTATCAAATTTGCAAAGCTAACCGGCGTTTTCGTTGCTACCGCCAACATTCAAAGTCAAAAGCAGAACTGGATTTTTCAGTCTCTCAGTTACTTCTGGGAGGAGCTCATGGTAGTCTTGTTGCATGAAATTCAGCTGGTTTGAATTCGTGCGTCATGAAGCAGGGACAAAACGACCTCAATTTTCAATGTCGCTGTCCCCGCTTCGTGTGCACCATGCGTACTGTCCCTGCAACAGAGCTCCTATACGAAGGGGCTTGTCCTCTCTTCACTCACTTGCAACATGTTTCCTAGTTCGTGCTGACCATAAATGAATCTCTTATACCATGTGCAGTGCAGTGTGCAGTAGGTTTTGCAGTTTTGACCTCGGCTGGTAAGCTAGAAAACACAATTACGCCACTGATGAATGTCTATCTCGTATTTCACAGAGGAAGAGAAACCGGTAGATTCTGCAGTTTGGAGCGGACGAGTTCCAGTTGAAAGTGTCCAGGAACCTGCGGCAATTCCTGCACGCCGCAGTACAGACACGCCCTTGAACTCCCCGACCATCCCAGTTATGACGAGTAAGGACCGTGTGTATGACACAGGAAACGTGTCACAGCTGCACAACAAGGTATTTAAAGCATAGAGACCATTCCACAAAGAGACAGCGCGTTAATAATCTCGCTTCTTGCTATCCTTTTACTATCGTATCAAATGTCAACAACAAAATGGTCCTATTATAAATTGCTTATTGACTGCGAGGTCAGGCCGGACGGGGAAATATTTGCCTCTCGGTCAGGACGTACGGACCTCGCTGCGCTCGGTCCGTACGTCAAGACCTCGAGCCAAATGTTTTCTCTTCCGGCCCTCCCACTCAGTCAATAAGTACATGATATTTTATCCTCAAGTAGCCAATAATAATTATAAACGCTCTCGGTTCCTTCTGTTGCTGTCTATTTTTGTAGGTTTCTTGACCGAGAAAAGAAGCAACGTGCGCAGACGCAGTAAGATGTTGACAACTAGCGCCTTTAGTTAAAAGACAATTTCCTAACAAAAGTCGCTTCTTAACAAGACCTTACTGCGCCTGCGTATGTTGCTTGTGTGAAAACCAGCCTTAAGGCGGGGGGAAACATGAAAGCCGTATTTTGGCTGGGTATTATGTTTTTAATGCAAATATCTTGTTTACGTTTCAAGCAATCAAGAATCTCTCTGCTCATCTCACATATCTATGTTTTGGGTTGTTTTGTAATTTTTTTGGTGATTTTTAGGTATATTTGGAGAGAAATAGTTTTTCTCGAAGGATTAGTAAAATTGATGGAAATAGGAAATTTTGAAGATTTGTTGTTGTTTTAAAATTAGAGTTTGAAATTAAAAATTGGTAGATACACTCCAAACAGTTGCCCAACAACCTGGGGTGCCATTGTGCGGTCGGGCAACTGTCTGGTGGTGTTTCATAACCCTTTTTTCCCCTTTTAACCTCTCTTTAAACTTACCAAAATTTCACTTAAATTCACGTGTACCCCCGCCTTAATGCTAAAATAGAAATATACAAGTAGATTTTCTTTCTGTGTTTCCTGTTTGCAGGAAAAGGAATTCTTAGAGTATTTACAGTCGTTTTCATTGGAGAGAGGCGTCGCTGTACCCAAGGCACCAGTGTGGAGAGGCAAACGGATCAACATCTTCAGATTCTACAACTTAGTACAACAACAAGGCGGATTTGAAAATGTAAGTAGGGTGGCTTAATACCAGTTTGCGCGCTAGACACCGGTCGAGTGGTCCGACTTCCATTGGTAGCCGGGATCACTGCGTCATGTTCTTGGGCAAAACGCTTTTCTCTCAAAGTGCCTCCCTCCACCCAGGTTATAAATGAGTACAAGCGAAATGTTAGGGAAACCCACCGACATCCCTGGGGCTAAATTGCGATGGACTAGCATCTTATACAGGGGGATGTACCGATACTCCTAGGGATAACGGTTAAGCTTCGGCAGTGCGGGCTAGTGGCCAGAATGTGACTTAAAACTTTTTAGAAATAACCCAAAGCAAATACACACGCTGATTGGTTTAAAACCGTGTTTCTATAACTCGATAGAAACACAGAACTAGCACAAGCTGTTGACGTAATGAGGGCGCGAACAAAGAGAATTTACATTTTGATGATCGAAGTAAACAAGTTGTTTTTCTTTTTCTTCGTCGCGGTATTTTCTAAAAGAAGTAGAAGGCATGTTCTCCGTGTTCCTATCGAGTTATAGAAACACTCGTGAAAGTTTGGGAGAACTCGAAAAAGCTGTGGAAACACTCGCCTGCGGCTCGTGTTCCCACATTTCTCGTTCTCCCAAACTTTCACTCGTGTTTCAATTTAAGCAATAGAGCACTTTTCCGTGTTTATATAGCCTCATCTAAACACGAGGATGGTTGGGAGAATTCGAGACAGTTATGCAAACCCGAGACGTAGTCGAGGGTTTGCATAACTTTCGAGAATTCTCCCAACCCTCCGAGTGTCTAGATGAGGCTATGTAAACACAGAAAAAGTGCTCTATTGCTTTTCTTAAATAATTCTCAAAAATACGGGCGCATCTAAAACGTCACAACCGTGTGTACATACTCTCATCTAAACACAGCTATGTTTTCTATTTCTTCTTTTCTTCTATTTCTTAAATATTATAGAGTTGCCTCCCAAAGGAGGTTTTGACATCTTTTCGACGACTTTCTATTTTATTTGACGATTCTCAAACAACAAGCGTTAGATTTCCGCCTAGCGACCTGTAGCCAAGTGTCAACTCGGTCTTGTTACTCCTTCAACCTCTATTAACTACTATGTATGTTCTGTACTGACTCAAGGATTCATTTCATGTCTAAATCTTCAGGTCTGTCAAAGCAAACTCTGGAATAAAGTGTATAACGAGTTGCTAGAGTCGAATGTAATTTACGGAGGAGTGAGTACGGTGGCCCGCGTCTTCTATCAAAAGTAAGTGAAAGGACGACCGATTAACGGACCGACCGAGCGGCTAACCGACCGACCGACTGAACAAACGAACGAACGGACCGACCGACCGACCGACCGAACGAAACATGATTGGGAAAAAGCCATTAATTAGCTGCGCGAACTAACAAATTGCACATGAATGAATGGATGAACGGACCATAAATCGGACAAAGAAGTGGAAGAACAACTGCTTCGTACCCAGCTTGTATAGCGTGAAACATAACTACATGACACTTCACCGTGATAGCCTTGACGTTTTCCTAGCTTTCGTGAACAGCGATTTTTGTTTTTGTTACGATGGCAATTTTGTCAAGAGAGATTTTTTCTTTGCAGATATCTAATGCCATTTGAGCATCATCTCAGAAGTCAAAAGCAAATTGGTAAGCCAAGTTTACCTTATTTGCTTTCTTTGAACAATCAGTTCTTTCCTAAAGTTATTTCGAATTCACGGCTTATTTTACGTTTGAAAGTAATAATTTAAAATGTATAGCAGCTGTGTTTTAGACGCTGCGAAAACGTTGGAAGCCTTTGCCAGTTGTGTCTTTTAGGGCGCTTAGCATCCTTTTTCTATCGCTTTTCGAAAAACTTATGAGAAACGTGATAGTAGTTCACAACCTGCAGATTGTTTTTGTTTGGTAATTGTCGAGCGCAAGGTGCTTTTACCAATTACCACAAAGATGTTACCTCTCTTTTGCGCGCTTGGCAGCCGGTTGCCTGTTTTCCCGCGCTTGGCAGCTGGTTGCATGTTTTCCCGCGCTTGGCAGCTGGTTGCATGTTTTCCCGCGCTTGGTTAACCGGTTAAACACGGAGCGAGCCTATAAAAGGCCAGCGGTTTGCACTTTGTTGGCTAAAACACGGCATTTACGTTAAGTAAACAACTCGAAAACAATAGATATGCTTTCACAAGTGAAACACCAAAAATAAGAAGTTAAAATGTATGTATATGAAGTACGATACCTGTCTAAATTCTTCTTCTGTAGATGCCATTCTTTTTGTTATCGCTGACCTTTTTACAAAGAAAGCAAACAAGCGAAAAACTTTCCCTTGTGCGGTCACCTGGAATATTACTTCATGCGAATTTCGCGGGAGTACGACACGCCTGGGTGAATAAGCCAATCAAAGCAGAGTATTCCAATTTGTGATGGACGGGCTGAGCCGCTTAGCCTCCATTTATAGGCTCGCTCAGTGTTTAAGGGGAGGAGGCGGCTGTACACAGACTACTTATACCCGGAATTTTACGATATCTGGAGTGCAAACAAAGCTATATATGTAACTGCTCTTACTTCCCGAAAGAACTAATTTAGTTTGACATACTTTAAGATAACAGGAGCAAGTTTTTCTTTCGTTCATGGTCTCGTGTTCTCTTTTTTCTTTATATCTCAAGACATTCATCTTCTTCCGGATGATGTTCCCAGGCATCCTGCTAAGCGACTAGGCCGACCGGTTAGCAAGAAACGGAAGAGTACTTCGAGCTCGTCAACCACTGATGAAGGTAAAGTGAATAAATTACATTAATATATACCACACAAGTGAATAGTACTTTCGCGCACGCTGATTGGCTAGCTCGGAGGTGATTAGCCAAGTACTATTCACCTCCGAGCAGCCGAAGAAAAACAAAATGGCTTCCCGCTTCGCTTTGTCGGTGTATTGTCACAAATAAAGTTACTCTTTGGTCCGCTAGTTATTCAGCTTGTGTGGTATATACTAAAACAATTATTCACCTCAGTGTCGGTGAAAGTGGTGGATATTTACCTCCACTTCGGTGAATAATTGTTCAATAACCCCGACCAACCAGAATAATAGCACTTGCTTCACTAACTTGAAAACCTTCCGATGACTTTTCGCTAATTATAATGATCTGTTAAAAAATAGTAAAAACACACTACGCGTGCGCTGGCCGAACACAGTGAAAACGTTGTTTTTTTCTCCGCCAATCAGGTTGACATCCCATTCTGTAACATATCGTAATTCGGCTTGTAAAATTTGCTTCGCTTGGCCTTATTTTCTTGTCGCTTAGCAATTTTCCAATCATTCCAGCAGTTTTAGTGGAGAGACCAGCTTTGATGTGATTCATATCGCCTGATATCGTCGCATACGACGATATTCATACCACTATAATTTCAAAGCAAGTGGAGACTGACAACCGTTAGTGTGTTAGTTCCAGAGTATCGAAGGGTCGGCGTTTGAGCTCCGGTCGGTGGCCTTTTCTTGTGTTCTAGGTGAAAGCATTTTACTCCCACAGTGCCTCTAGAGATCTAATGATGTGATATTGTTGGGACTAAACTTGTACTGGACTAGCATCCGTTCCCATCGAAGAGGAGTAGCATCGCTAGCTTGTTCTATGCTATATTTCTGTACTTGTCTTAAGCTTGTTCTGTCAGACTCACTCTTGTCTTTGCTGCTCTTGCCAGGCGAACAGACTGTGCCAGAAACAGTCAGCGAAATTCACCAAGAAAGCGTAGATGAAAGGAACGACATGCACAGGTCCACAGATATCCACGGCGGTAAGATGTTAAAACTCGATAGCCTTGCTCCGTTTGTACTGTGTTTACCCGTTAACTGCTAATGACTGTAAAATACCACTCTATATACATGTGCTTCGTGCTGTATAACCACAACAGCAACGGCTATGACTGTACCGTACGTACATTATATATGTTGGCTCATTTTTTCGACAAGGTGTAAAGTGAAATCATCGAGTGCTGCGTTCTTTGGAGAAAGCGCACAGAGAAGACGAATGTTTCGTGGTGTTTCTTAACATTTTTACCTAAGGATACCGATAGACACAGTAATAAATGCTCGCTCGTTTTCGCTGCTTTGCCGCTTTGTGTGCGCGCGCTACAATCGCTTAATTAAACTACCAAGTTACGCAGGCTTTTTAATTGTTTTAGTATAATTTTGACTAACTTTCCTAAAAACAAAGATTTCCAAAGATTTCTCTACATATTACTACTTTGAAGTAACGAGAAAAGGTCGCCATTGGGCGACGTCTAGCCATTGTACGCTAATGCCTGATAGTGTACGATAAGTCAGCCAATCAGATTGCGACATTTGCATTAGTATCCTACATGTAGTAGAATTCATTTCTACTAAATGGATTTAGTCAATCGTGAAGTTCCGTAATAGAAGTTTCTGCGCAAATTAAGAAACCAGAGAGAACGTAGTTATGTTTTAAACATTTAAGCGAGTTCTTGTCACAAACGTGACAACGTTGACTCGAATATTCCGTTGTAAATAGATACTTCTTAAACCAGATTGATACACTTTACTCTCGCAGTACCTCTCTCCACCCAGGTGTATAAATAATTACCGGCGAATTAATGCTTTGGTTAGAAGTAGAAAGCGCCGGCCTTAGGGACCATACGGCTCTTGTACAGACTTAACCTTTACCAAACCAGATTGATGAAGTTATCGAGTCTTCTAATGCTACAAGTGTATATTGTCAATTTTGCGGCCTCATCTATCTTGTTTTCATTTCAGTGTTCCAGGCATGCGCGCTACAGAGCAGAGAAGCCGATCAAGTGCCGAGCTCGAACCCAGACTCTCCTCATCAGTCATTCGATGGCTGCTCCTTTGATAGTGACGGTAAGTTACAATCCAAACCCCACCCCTATAAGGATAAATTTTGGTACACTGATTGATCGCTATGTGATAATGGCTTTTACCATTTATCAAAAAATTCCGGAAATTTCGTTCAGAATGTAAATGCTAAGAAAGTTTTCGCTCGACCGACCGAGAAATTTTCGAAATAAACGGAACGTCTTTAAAGGTTGTCCAAAATTTCCAACCGAAATTTCCGAGTGGAAAATGTGCCTACCATTTGTAATTCTTCACCGCCATCTTGGAATTATGATCGGGTCAAACTCGTCCTAGTTTCTTTCGGTAAAATGTTTATTTTTTAGTAAATGGTAAATGTCCAACCCGAACCGACCATTAGGCATTTTTGCTTACCATTTGCACAAACTGTCGACGAACCAGTTTCTCCGTGTAAATGGTAAACAACCAATATTTCTCCAAATGCGAACTGAGCTATTGCGCGGAGAGGTTCTCGTCTCAAATAAGTAGTATTGAGAGCAGTACCCGAATCAACGATACTTTTATCTAAATCAATTCATACACAGATGACGAAAGCGCGAGTTCCACATGTGACGTGGCAGAGCAAGAACTTCAACAACTGGAGAGACTGCTGCTGTCATTAGAACCCTCACTCTACCCCCAGACAGGTCAGTCAACCCACCCCACCCTCTGAAAAATTCCAGCTCAGTCTGTAGGGGACCCTTAGTCCCATCGCGGACTCGACTAAACTTTGGATAGGGGTGTTCCTTTATAGTCCCGATGAATACTTCGCAAGCTCTGTTTCAATTTGTTTGGTTCGACTGAAGCAGTAACACAGAGAATTTCATGATGCCTAAGTCAAAACTAAGTTGAAACTAATGACACCGTAATGTATTGAAGTACATACTATTATCATACTTTCGTTGAGGCGTTCAATACAACACAATAAAACTGAGGTTGCTTTCATTTACACAAAGAACAACGTTTTTAAGGTGTTGACTAATCTTACTTGTTGTTCTACTTTTAGAGAGTGACGGACTTGCTAAAAACAGGTAAAACAAGAATTTCTTTGACGGCTAAGCCCCTCGTCTGTAAGACCCCGTACAGGTCACTTCAATATAGGTCCCCCACAATTCTCCCTGTTGTTGTAACTCAACTTTGTATCTTTCTAATAGACCATTTCCGAGTTACCTAAAGCCTCTCTTTCAAAGCGAGACCTGCTGCACAACCATTCATATGAATGAGTTTAATTTGCATGTGGATGAACACCAAGACTCGCTTTGAGAAAGAGGCTAACGGTAATTCGGAAATGGCCTATTCCATAGTAGTAGTAATTGGCATGGCATCAGGAAAACGAATCACACATTTTGTTTTGTTCTTGAACTGGTATACTGATGTCCTTTGGAATTTT
>OZ026601.1:33129812-33157312 GCA_964020085.1 Micromussa lordhowensis | reverse complement strand
TTTTAACTCTCTCACAAGACCTCCTAATGCTCCTATCCCAAACAACTTTAATAACCTCCCCCTACTGTCTATTAAGCCCCGATCCATTCCATTGCAATGATATTTTATCAACCGGAAAACAATTATTCTGTGGTGACCATTTATCATGGAGTTATCCTCCAACTGGATTTACTTTTCAGATGTTATTAAGCAGAACAAACATAAAACAGTGCCATTACTGCGCGCTTAATCCCCCGAGTAGGCCATAGGTTTCATTGAAGTGTGTTCTTGGAAAAGACGCTTAGTCGCACAGTACCTCTCTCTACCCAGGGGTATAAACAGGTACCAGCGAATTTAATGTTGGGGTAGCCTTGTGATAGACAAGTGTCCCATCAAGAGGGGGACCAGTAATACTCCTAGTCGCTTCATGTTACGGAAACCGGTGATAAGCACTGGTCTGATCGGCTCGACTAAAATCAAACACAGACTCTTACTATAGCAACCTGCCGGCACAGCCGTCGTTTGCAAGGATTGTTTTGTTATAAGCGCATTATTTATTGTTTATACTACGCTAAGTAATAGTTGAGAGACTCCTTCGGAATAAGACAGAATTCATTCGAAACTCGTTGGTATAGCGAGACTCGTGCGTAAAACTCTGATCGATGTTCTGGGAGAGACATTGCCATTGGACTAACTAAATGTAAGATATCGAATGATTCCTCCATTTTTGTCACCAAACGAGATAGCGATAATTGGTAAATGAAATTCTCAAATCATTCAGGCCGGAAACCAGATTGCACCTGGTGTAGTGGCCACACTGAAAAACACCACAGTATTAAAGTTAAACATGTTACAATTTAAAACCTTTATTATTCGACTCGTACTGAATTAGCAGCAGTATCAAAAAGATGCACCTGTAAAAGGCACTATGTAAGAGATTTAAATTACACTAAAACTTAAATTCTCTTCGGTCGATCTATCGACAGACATGTTGGAGTATATGTTCAATATATTATTTATATTTTAATGTGCAAGTTTCCCACACTCCTTTATAAAATCCAACTCAGTTAATAATCTCTTCTTATTCATATAAGATTTGAAAGGGCATAAATTAAATTTAAGCCCTCATGTGTGAAAAGAACCCTAACAACGCTGTCCCAGGAAGTGCGTCGAAAGGCTCGTCACGCAGATGAAAGAATGCGTGACGAGCGCTAAAAAGAGTCTGCGTACGACGGTACGAGACGAACTCGGCAAAAGCGTCTTGTTCACCTTCGCAATGGCTTTCCCACTGCTTGACCAATTAAAATCTAAGTTAGTCTGGGAGACCATCACGTGCCCACGTGCAAATAAATTGCGCGTGCAATGGAATGCTAAAGGCGGCGAAATACGAGATACAAAAACCTTCAACTTGTCGCGCAACATTGTTTCGTTGCAAGTTTTTGTCGATGTTTCGCGTTTTTCACCTTGCGTGATCAACTTGACCCGCAACAAAAACATTTGTTGCAGGTTGAAGAAATGCGGCGCGCTGATTGGTTGATTTGCTAGGGCACGAGCGAATTTGTTGCGCGACAAGTTGTGAATTTGATGAAAAACGAGCAACAAAGCCAAAATTTGTTGCTCAAAGTAGACCCACCCGCGCTCTACTTTTCGCAACAACTTTCTTCAACCCGCAACAAATGTTTTTGTTGCGCGACAAGTTGATCACATAAGGTGAAAAACGGGAAACATCGACGAAAACTTGCAACGAAACAATGTTGCGCAACAGTTTGAAGGTTTTTGTATCTCGTATTTCGCCGCCTTAAACTGAGTAGTCGAGAAGGTCGGAAAACCAACAAAAAGCTGCTCAAGAGCTGTCAAGAAAGCAAGTACCAGTACGCCAGTTTCAACTACATCTTAACGCAACAGCTGCCAACAGCTTTGGAGAGCAAATTCGTCTATCCTCTCCCAGGCGTTCAATTTACATTTGGGGCGCAGCGCAAAACATGGCGCACGAAAAGCGCGGTGCGGGAAGGCGAGAGAACTCGTATAAAGCCTCTTTCTCCTCTTTTTCGATCCGCCGTTTTTTCGCGCCGCGACCCAACTAACCGAACGCGTGGAAGAGGCTATGATCCGTCACAAGCTCACTTCTTTTATCATAGATTAAATGCATAAATATAAGTATTATTATCGTGGTCCAGCCATCTTTTCTATTTTCACACCTGTGTATGAAAGTCCAGCTTTCGATCTCTTATAGCTTCACTGTGAGCTCGAAGAAGTTCAAATATCGCTTCGACATCGGTCGAAAATTTACGTTCAAGTCTCTCCAGACAGGAGGATAGTTTCTCTAGTCTGTTCTCCATTGTACTGAGTGATTTACAACAGTTTCGGCATATGGGCCGATCACCCTGCTGTGTTTCTACTTCAGAGGGACTGCTGTGCAAGCCAGCTTCCTCTCTCGCTACACTTCGTCCACTTTTTGAAGTTCTAACTTCGTTTCCAACATTCGAGTATCTCTCATGTTCAGCCACGCAAGGTATTAAAAAGGATTCTAGAGAACAATTTCTAGATTTCGATGGAGCACTTTCCTCTTTCCGTTGAACATGATTTGATGGCAGATGCAAGCTGGTCGGTCTTGGCCGAATACCGCTAGCGCCCAATTCCACCGGCCCGTTCAAAGAATTTCTAAGATTTGATTCTGCTTGCGGCTCGCATATTGTACTCAAGTTTCTTGGAGACATTGGTGACTGATCTTTCTTTGAGTCAACGTTAACTACGTAGTTGTCGACCTTCTTGGCATCGAGGAAGCCCTTAGAAGAAAAAAGCGCAAATCATTTATAGTTAGTCGGGGAAATCGTACATTACTTGCAAAAAATTTCAATTCGGACAATTTTTATTTCGGACAAAAAAGTGTCCAAAATAAAATCGTTTTAAGCGACCGAAGTATTGACAGTACGGTATAAAACGTTTAATAGCACCAAAGCTCTTAGTTTACATTATATGGAGCGAAGTCTTTACTTACAGCTATGTTTCATTACAAAGAGTGTTCAAACATTTTGTCCGAAATTTGTGCAAAATGAGATAAAAAGTGTCCGAAATAAAACGCCCGTGACAAGAATAAAAAAACTATTCGGGAACATTCTCGTCCCAGACACCACTTTGCTTCAACAAATATACTGGAAAATACCGCTTTTCACAACCAACTTTTCGATGTTGAACGCAAACTGACATTTCACTGAATACATTTTCCGCGACAAGCTTTTAAATAATTTGAACTGTTGCGTCGGCCAGCCATGTTAGGAAAGTCTCTTTACAACGCTAGTCGCGCTAGGTAAGTACATTAAAAATATAGTGTCGGACCTTTTCCGCCTCATCTCCACGCAAGTTGTAGGTGATTTCAAGATCCTTGATGAAGTTCTCTTTGAACAGCGGATACTGTTTTAAGATATGAAGCACGTCTTCTCTAGTAATAAGGCGCAGCTCACAGTAAGTTAATGCCCGGATGCTAGCGTTAGAGTTTACTACAGGCCTGTCGGGATCGATAGCGAAGTTTTCACCAAACGAGTCGCCTTTACCTGGAGAAAACAAGACAGAAAGAGAGCGGGAATGAAGGACAGTACTCTCATCAGCCAGGCACCAGAAATGTATTATAAACGGTAACGCGAGACGCATTTGCCGTCAAAAGTGATTTAATAGCTTGAACAACGTTGTATATTTTACATGGGTGCTTAAGCTCCCCTCTCGTGTAGATTCCTTTTTGTTTCTTGTTTCCTCGCTCCAACCGGTAAGACTACAAATCAATTTTGTGCCCGTAAGACCTCATAAGACCGTGAACACCCACTATATGCCTTGGGTATGTAAAACTTTGTAAGAAGTTTTGGGAGGCATAGATTATAACTGGGAAGGTTATATGGGGGCCCCGGGTGTGTTGGGGGGGGGATTTTATAATCGGTGGGGAAGGTTTGGAAATGACTTTTAAAAATATGGCGAGGGAGATATAGTGAAAGAAACCCACCCTGATTTAGTGTTTTAGAATATCTGAATTACAATGTTCTATCTCTAAACATAACAAAAACCAAGCTGACCTAAAATGGCCATGATGACGTCACTGTTCAGCACTTCCACTGTGCCTCGTATCACAAAGTACAAATGATTCACCTCATCACCCTGGTAGATAATGTAATCCCCAGGGGGGAGGTGAGTGGTTTTAATGCGCAGGGCGAGAGCACGTAAACAACCCAGGGGTGCCGAGGTGAATGCTGGGTAAGACTGAAGCAGACTTGCGTTTAGATGAAGACAAATATCTGCTTGAAGACACTCGGGGAAGTGTTTCAGAACCTGTGATGAGAAAAACACTACAGCAGTTAAAAGCTATTGCGGCGTTTACCCACTCCATGAAAGCGAGATTAATAATGACTAACGCCATATCGTTGCTAACCGTAATTATAAAATAATTGAGTCACTACGCGCGCTCTCATTGGTCGATAGGTGTGTTTATGCAAACCCTCAAGTACGTCTCGGGTTTGCATAACTGTCTCGAATTCTTCCAACCCTCCTCGTGTTTAGATGAGGTTATATAAACACGGAAACTGTGCTCTATTGCTTAACCCTAAGATTTTTAATGGGTCAGTTAAACAGAGTGAAACAAAACTTGTTCACACAAATAATAAGCAATAGAGTACTTTTTCCGTGTTTACATAGCTCCATCTAAACACGAGGGGGTTCGGTGAATCCGAGACAGTTCTGCAAACCATTGACTGTGTCTCGGGTTTGTATAAATAACTTTCGAGAATTCTCCCAACCCCCAAGTGCCTAGATGAGGCTATGTAAACACGAAAAAAGTACTCTATTGCTTTTATAAAATATTTCTCAGAAATACGCGCGAATCTATAACATCGCAACTGCATTTACATGCTCTCATCTAAACACAGCTATCTTATAAATAATAATCGTATTTAGCCAGGAAGCTCCTGAAAAACAAAAAGAACCAATTAAAAACTGTATCGCATAGAAACGGTATTCCGCGCATTACTCTTACTGAGAACTCCCATAGAAAAGCTAATAAGCCCGAAATCATAACCCCTGGGGTAATACATACCATATCTTAATGCTACTGACCTGTTCCATATCAATACCGTTCGTATAAGACCACACGTGATGGGCGTAGTCCTCGACTCGTTGCCGCAGGGGACTGGGGATCTGGTAGAACCGGATAAACTCGCGCACCTTCTGCATCTGCGCGTGATATCGAGATGTTGTCGAATACAGCCTCGCTATGATGGCGGCCACATTACCAAATATGGCAGCGTAAAATAGCGCTGAAAGAAAAAAGGTTGATTAGTGTTTTGTATTTACCTGCACCAACGACAGAGATTCCGTTTGAATTGGGAGAATGGGTAAATTGGACAAACTTCGCGAATCTCATATGCAAATTGCTTGCGACACACATAATCCCACTTGACGGATTTCAAGTTTGGACGTAATTTTATCACCCTCCTGGGGAAGAAATTTAATGGATCTTCACTAAAGATTTCTTTGATGGTTGTTATACCTTATGAAGAGCAGCTATCCAGCTAAACGTTTAGAAAGAAAGCTTGCGCGTAACTGGGGGAGGATGGTAGTTCGGGGGAGGGCGTAGGGTTAGGGAGTTTTCGGAAAGGGTGGCAGGTTCGTATTGTGGAAGGGGCGGAGGGGAGTCGAAAAGTAAATCAAAAGCCAGCTGAAAAAAAAAAAAGAAACAACTTACATCCAATTAACATAACACAGATGGAGAAGATTTTCTCGGTGTTGGTGTTCGGGGAAACGTTTCCAAACCCGACACTCGTCAAGCTACTCAACGTGAAATACAAAGCTGTGATGTATTTTGACTGCAAGTCTGGACCGCTGGTGTAGTCGCTCTTATTGTAAGGCTGATTTATCTGCGTCGCCAGTGAATCCAACCAGCCTATCGTAGTGCTCGGATCTTCCACTTCATGTTCAATATTTCCTATAAAGTACCAAATGCAGGCGAGCCAGTGTGCAAGCAACGCGAACGAACACATCAGAAGTAACAACACCGAGATGCCGTACTCCGAGTAGTGATCTAATTTGCGAGCAACCCGGACAAGTCTCAGCAGGCGAGCTGTCTTGAGGAGGCCGATCAGCGTTGTTGTCTGCGGAAAATAACAGTTGTTAGCAAACAAATCAACATTGTGCAGCAGGTCTAGGTGCAGGGGAGGGGGAGGCTGGAAGGCTGGGAGCTCAGTTAGCAATTATAGGAGCTCAGTCACGGTAGTTACTTTGAGTTACTTTGGCCACGTACCTTTAAATTGAATGAAACCTGAACATCATAGTTTATTAAGATTTATAAAATAGATAGGACCCTGCGCGCGCTCTGATTGGTCACAAACCCATGTTTTATCAGAGTATAAAACATAGCGTGTTAACTGTTTTGCGCGCGTAAAGTCTATATCATAAAGCAAATGAAGAAGCCTAAGCCGTGTATTACACTGTGATAAAACACTCCGGACATTTCAGAACACTCGAGAAATGTAGAAAACACTCTTCTACATTTCCCTTGAGTTCTCAACTGCCCGTCATGTTTTATCACAGTGTAATACACGGCTTAGGCTTCTTTATTTGTTAAAGAAAAAAACAGAGATGATAATAAACCATAAGAAAACAAGAATGTTTAAGGATGGAGAAGATTGAAACGGATTACAATCGACGAACTTGAAACATTTAGGCTAAACGTTTCAAGTTGCGGGAGAAGTGATATAGCTCCTTTAAACTTTCGCGTTTTTTCAGTTACCAGTTCAGCCAATGCTCAGCCATCACTAAATTTTAAAGATCTCGGGTCTCAGCCATGATTTAAGAATTTCTTCATAACTCAGGTAACAGGTACAATTTTCACCAAATCTCAGCTCTTAGTTAAATCGCTCTAGAGCCTCGTTCTAGCGTACCTGATCAGTATTTCCGATCATGATGAGCAGCTCAAACGGTATCGCCGCCACCAAGTCAATAAGAAACCATGTCTTACAGTAATGCACGGCAATACGGCAAGGGTGGCTGACAACCTCGTCATTAGCGTCTACGAAAGTGGTCCGGAAGTTGATAAATATGTCAATGATAAACATCACATCGACGATGTAATCCACTATGACCAGGGGGTCGGAGTATATATTCACCGGTCCGGTATTCCGTCTTGTTTCCGGGTCCTTGTTGCGTTCCTCCTGCAGTTTGTCCCGGGTCAAGATGAAGGAGGCCACATAAGGAGTCACTATCGCCGTGTAGATAACCAGGAACAACACCAGCCAGTCCCAGAATGCCTTGAAGGGCGAGTAGTGGAGTATTGTCCACGGGTGGATTTTAGGCGCCTGGAGCTTGTACTCTGGAAGCACGTCAGCACCGAGAGACATAACCTAGAGACACAGCACAGGTCACTACGGTTAGGTGCAACTTTTCCGCGTTACGTTCTATTTCTGCCGTTCCGGGTGGAGCGCCAGTTCCTTTCCCGAACGGCGCTGGTAATCGAGCCTACCTTTCATTGAGATTCTCTACTTGCACAATCCAACAATACACCTCTTTTACCCCAAAAAAATTTGCACAGGCATTGTTTTCGATTACTCTTGAGACACCTTCATGTCCCATGAGAAATTGCAAACAATGATTATTCAAAATTTTGGGGGGTAAAAGAGGTGCATTATGGGATTTGTGCAAGTAGAGAATGACGTCGAAAGATTGGGTGTGGAATTTTAACGCCTATAGGTGGATAATGATTACACAATATTGCTCACGGAGAAATATGTCAAATATAGAATGTTTTGCTCTTATTGTATTTCTTATTAGTTATTTGTTTATCTATTAATTTGTTTTGTTTTTGGTGTCAGTGTCCAGTAAATGTGCGTGTAACTGTAATTGTCATGGTGTAAAAATAAAGGAAAAGTTGTCAAATTGAAAAAAAAAGATAGAATGGACAGCGAATAAGACATGGAAATTTACTCCACAAGGTTCTTACAGTACCAAGTCGACATTGTCCCCCTTTTTTGGTTTGTTTTGTTTTTTAAGGTGGCTCAAAACAATTTCCAATACTTATATTTGGATAGGTCGTTATAACCACCGCAACTTCTGTACATGGGGTTCAGAGCCACCTTAAATTTTCGAACATTTAAGGTGGCTCTGAACCTCATGTACAGAATTGTTTTTTAACTTTGCTAAAAGTTGCGTCTTATCGTGCTTATCAAAAGTTGATAAATATAAAAAAATTTTACCGTGTCGTTTTTGAATTACAAGCCCCTAAAGCTGTAATTAAGGGTGTTTTTCAGAGGTCATACTATTGCTATGGTAACCTATTGTGTCAAGAAAATGATGACAACGTGTTCACCAATGATTGGGCAGTTTTTTGATACCATGATTGTAGCATTAAATGATAAACAGTGGTTATAACGACCTATCCAAATATAAGTGTTGGAAACTGTTTTGAGTCACCTTAAAGGTATTTACCGTAATGTTCCCATTAAGCGTTCTCCTTCCAGTACTTAGTTCATATCGGCGTAACGTAAAAACCTTTCTTTTTGCTCAAGGGCAATTCAGCAATATTCAAGGACAAAAAGTACAAAATACCCGTGACTCAATTGTATTTCTCGACTTACAGGAACTAGTTTATCCACGTCATTATTGCTTCTTTATCCTTTTGTCCCTTGTGTTCAAGGACTCGTCAACGAAACTCAAGGACTACTGATAAAAATCCAAGACCTTTTCAAGGAGAAAATCAAAATCTTCATTTTCAAGGACTTTTCGAGGCCTTCATGTGCGAACCATGCAGTAAGCGGCCTTCAATTGAACGCCCCTCCTGCATTTGCGTGTAAAAAATGGCCTTATTCCTAAATGTGCTCTTTTCAGTGTGCTACCGTGACCATGTCAGTTCAGTATACCGAGTTTACTAGTAAGGTTTTGATTTGAGAACGATTTGTTTTTGTAAGTCTTGTAAATCCATTAGATTACATTTAGCCGAGTTTAACGTTTGTAGTATGGGCATGCACTTCTGAGATGTCATGCAGAAACAAGAAAATAAGCGCCCTCCTTTCAAATTTCATAAGCCATGGCCAATCGTGAAATCAAATTTAAACGATGCTTATCTCCAAAAGTAAAATACGAAGCGATACCTGAGCGACTTTTTCCGTTTTTCGTGGGTGTACAAGTTGCTGCAGACCCTGAGAGGCGATAAGCGTGGAACCTCTGAAATCCATGTTTGTTCCATCCAGCCAAGGTTTGTTTCGAGAATTCCACAACGACGACTCCGAAACGGCGGCGGACAGACGGCCCTTCAGTTCGGGAATATACAACATGTTCCCTGGATTGGAAGCTGGCGAGATCGATGCCGCGGGTTTAATAAGCGATTCTGACTCATCTCTAGCGTTCTCTGAGATCTTTGAAATCTTTAACACGTCATCCAAAGACGACGATTTAAGTGGAGGCGACTTGCGCGAGATTTGCTGTTCTGGCGTAGACGCTGGCGAGGGGTGTTCTCCTGGACTCGAAACCGACCCAGTGGGGGTGGGGGGATGTACACTCATAACTGGAACAAATGAAGGAGACTCTATTTCGCTTGTTCCGCTTGAAGTGTATGTCAAAAATGTTTCGGGATCGCGGCTGCTTTTCGCGCTTTGATTGTCATCTTCATCTGTAGCGGTGCCGTTATAATCTCTTTTCTTTCGCCTGATGGCGGCGGGAATTCTGTTCACTTGCAAAGGAAACTGGAAACAGGATTCTGTAAATGAGAGAGAAAAATAGCCATTGACTACTTCCACGGAACCCATGGCTGGAATTAAGCTTATTTTCCTCATTCCCAAGTACACGTGGAAAAAAATTAGAAATCACCCCTTTAGCTGTCCTTTTTAAAAAATTAACAAAGCAACTGAACAATCTCACACAAAACGACATACTCTAAAATAAACACGTTTCGGTGAATTTTAATCGCCACCGCTGTGAGTAAAATGATAACCTCGCTTGAACCCTTATTGAACGGAGACTGTAGTTGACTTGCAGCGATGCAACGCATGTCCTAAGCCCGGTTAATATCAGCCTAAAGCGAAGTTCTTCAAAATAAGGCCCACTGCAAGACAATAACTGAGAGGGCTGCCTTGAAAGTGCACACTTTTCCGGGAAAAGCAGATTCCCGTGATCAAAACAACTATGATGTTTGACGACTTCCAATTCATGCCTTATTGAAAAGCAGTGTTATCCAACACATCATGTAGAGTGAGACACGTTCGTGAATTAATGCAACTGGCCCTTTTATTAATCTTTGAATTGCAAACTGATTCGCATTACGATGAAGCAAAAAAACGCAGGATAAATCTGCACGATAAATGTTTTGGAGTTACGAACTAGTAGTATATTGTAACACAGCAAATCATTTCAATATTCCAGCGCGTTCATTCTCGGTTTGCAAATAACATTACAATGGCCTTGTACGCAATGACCTTAGCAAGGAAAATGAGTTCTTAGAAAGGCTGGTAAATAAAGAGGAAAGACGAATTCTTAAAAAAAGGCCACAGTCAAGAAATACTTCAAAACTGCTACCAAAAGATAATTTGCGTGAAAACTGTAAAACATTGCCAACTGCTGTTTTATCCTCCTAGAATTTCTCCAAAATTGTTTCGTTTTACAAGAGATAATGCGAGTACTGTACAAATAAAAACATAATGGAACGGAGAGACAAGCAAACAAATTTAAAAACCTTACCCTGGTCACCTAGATATAAAAGGTTCCGCTCAAATCCCTTCAATCATGGGATTTCGAACTTTTAAACCGTCAAGGAGTTACAAGCGCAGGGATTTTCCCCCTGCGAAAGTAAAATTCATCGACGCACATTCATTTCCTTTTCCAAACAATTGGTCTGCCGTTTCAAAGGGCAGTTTTTTTTCGCGCGGACAGCTGACAGAATCGATCGAGCCGCAAAACAAAGTGCTGCCGGAAAGTGTCGCGATCTTGACATATCGGTTTTTGCCTGATTGTGTGAAAGCGAAAAGGGATAAATCTGAATGTTCTACGCACGACTATTTCCTTATCAACACTGAGATTATTTAATCGATGTCAGAGAAGAATTCCACCTGCCTTTAAAAGCCAGCCCAAGCAGTTGATTGATATCTATTAACTATACCGCTACTCGCGGAGTGCACGGAAAAGACACGAAAATTGGAAACTTAGACAAACTGCGAAAAGATACCATTGAAATGTGACTTTTCAAATGCACCGAAACGAAAACTCAGTGAAATTCAAGTCTCGAAAGGTTTAATATTATCAGCTTGAAAAGTCAGTCTGTTCCGTGCTGTTGTTTATGGGGACGCCTTTGAAAGATTAATTTAAATACCCCATGTTTTCTTTTTTCATTAAAGTCCTGATGTCTATTTTGAGTCTATGTCTTTACATCATGCGGTTAAATCTTCAATTTCGCTGATTTGCACACACCAAGCCATGCCTGTGAGAAAAAAGCCAGATGTGACATATTTTGTATTGAAAAAACACAGCAATTTGAAAGCCGAAGAAGTGGAGTTCACAGTTTGGAAGACTGTCAACACTGGTGATATATCACAGTTAATAAATTGACTGCCTACAGCGGAAAAATTTCAAAAACATTGCCAAACTTAAATGACATCGCCCGAAACCATCTTGCATTCAAAGCACAAATGACCTCTATCGGCTATTTAAATGCTGTTCGCACTACAAGGCTTCCATTGATTATACATTACATCTCCATTAGTCTTAGAGAGTGAAAGTAATAAAACTATAGCTGGCTTTACCAAGACAATAATACTGGATGGACTAGAGCGGTTTAGAGACGAACAGGGGGGGGGGGGGGGGTAGGGCAGGGAGTCGACGGAGGAATACCCTTTAAAGTTTGCAGAAACCAAACAAACCTGTTCATACATAAAATGTTGAACAGACTGCAATAATCGAGTCGACCTTGCGATCAGATGCTAGATAAAAATGTCTTTTTAAGATTTCGAGTAATGTTTTTTTTTTCGATCTCGGGCGACCATTAGCAAATTATCCCGTTACTAAACGATACATGGCTTCTGTGACTTCACGCACCACCTGAAAGCTGCCGCGAAATCCGGACATGGGCAGCTGTACAAACACGGATATTTTAATTTATTTTACTATTATTTTGAGGACTTTTATTATTCAAAATGTACAAAACTCGAGCTAGAAATGGTACAAATCTTGTAATCTAGCCCTTGAAAATAAAAAAAACAGATTTTTAAATCGAGCTCTAGAACGAAAATCATGCAATTTAAGTTGATGAAAAAATAAATGAAACAAAACGCGCAAAGAACAACGTTTACCTTTCCACAGCAAAAACACCCCATAGCAAATGAGATCAGTTTTACAACTAAACGAATTTTGAAACTTTAATCTTCTCCTTTCAACAAATGAACATCGATTTTGAACAAAAACATGAAAAAACTCCGACAAATCGTGGTGAGTTTAGTTTCCGCAAAGTGTTGACATTTCCGAGAGGTTTCCTTTTCAAAGGCAATTGCAAATTCGTCCATCTATCGACAACTGCAGTTTTCACCTGGCTATCAGGTAAACCACTTCTCTAGATTGCAATCAAAAGTGCCTTAAAAACACATAGGACCTTGGATATTAAAACGATTGCGACGATCCACCAACGAACGAACGAACGAACCATCCGAGAAAGCTATCATAATGCTAAAGACGGAAAAAAGGGGGTCAATAACGATTTGTTGATTTCATTTGTATTGAAAGATCCCGCATTGTCGGTGAAACTAACGATATATTATTTGTCGCGCGGCTTGGCCGTGAAGAAGCACCGCATTGACTCATAATCTCATTTGCGGTTGGACCCCGCTTTGCAAATTGCCTTGTCTGATTTTGAAAAACAACAAGTAAAGCTGACGTTCAGATGCATTCTTACCTCTTTAGCCGCAAATAACACAGGAAGAAAGAAGCAAATCCTCCGTTGACGACGGTAAAATATTGAGCTTAGAAAAGCCCTAAAACTCTCCAGAATATGCAGATGTATGCAAATCATAACGACGGCGGTGCGGATTAAAATAAACATATTGAAAATCAACCCCGCGAGTGCTTCCTGACAGATATAAATTTGCATTGGACTAAATGGTCAGTTTGAAATTTAAGCTGAAAGTTAAGCTGAGTAAAGCGCAAAAGTCGGCTTAAAACTTGTCATTTTTCATTTCATGTATGTGCGATTTTAAGACAAATGCGAGTTTTCCTCAGAATGTCACATTTCAGGTAGACATAATAAAAAGCAACAAGACACACACAGTGTAAATCTGGAAAACAGGATAAATTTCAAAAACAAGCAAAAACCTGAAAACAAAAAGTAACCTCTCTTCTGCGTCATTCTTTTCCGGTTAATTTAAATTTTCTTGCGTTTCCTTCTCCTTTCTTTCATTTTCTTTGTCATTGTGTCTAACCTCCCCCAGGCCCTGTCCATTTATCAGTCGCATTTGAGAAGTACGAGAAAAATTGGGGCGAGTCAAATAGAAGACCTAGACCCGCTTTTTGCCAAGAACGGGTTTTTTGAACATTTTGGTGTTTTTCAGGCTGGAGAGTGGCCAAATTAGCTTCGATCTAGTCAAAAACGCATTTACAGCATGACAGCTTGTTCTTCTTGCCCCCAGCATCGCAATTTGCAACATTTTGGCTTGGGCATGCGCAGAAATCAAAATTACATCTTAAGGTTATTCGATTCTTTAAATTTTTTTTTCGCCCTTCCTTTTTCTACTTTATTTTCTTTTGGCTGCAGTGATTGACCTTTTACTGGGCTTGCTTGTGGTTAAAAAAACTTTCAAGAAAGCGTCATCGAGACGGGTAATTTTTACCCTGGAGTAGCCATGTGTAGGAAGTTTTGCACTGAGTTTTTCACTCAACGTTTTGAGCATTTTTATGCATATCTCAGGCGCCATTAGGCCGATCACTCCGATCCGGGTAGCATTGCAAAGATCTTTTCCACCTGCAGAAGTTGAGTATAGATAACGCCAAGTTTGGTCAAAAGTGATGACGTCAGAAGTGGAAGAAAGGCCAATGAACGAAGACATCCTTATAATATTATATACAAATCTGAATGCATGAAAAAGTTAGTGGGAAAAATTCAGCAACCCAATAAAAAACCTATCACGTCGTTGAAAGAGAGAGAAAATATTTCGCAAAGGTTGAGTTAACCATCGCTGCAAAATATAGCTGCTCTCAGTCGCAAACCTTTAACAAGTTTTAGAAAATAACCCAAAGCAAAAACGCACGCTGATTGGTTTAAAACCGTGTTTCTATAACTCGATAGAAACACAGAACTAGCACGAGCTGTTGGCGCTGTTGATGATCGAAGTAAAGAAGTTGTTGTTCTTTTTCTTCGACGCGGTATTTTCTAAAAGAAATAGAAAACATGTTCTCCGTGTTCCTATCGAGTTATAGAAACACTCGTGAAAGTTTGGGAGAACTCCAAAAAAGCTGTGGAAACACTTGCCTGCGGCTCGTGTTTCCACAGCATTTCTCGTTCTCCCAAACTTTCACTCGTGTTTCTATTTAACAATTAGATTATGAGCTCGAGATTTCTATCGCGTGATAGTTGACGAGGGCGCAGCCCGAGTCAACTATCGCGCGATAGAAATCGAGAGCGAATAATCTAATTGTTTTAGTATAAATCTACTAGTCGTTCAAAACTTAATCTAAATCCTCTTCTCAACACTTCCAAAACGCCAAGAAATGGCTTCATTTTGTTAACAAGTGCACACTGTTAGGCTACTCACTATCTATTACAGAATAGATAGTGAGTAGCGTAGCCAATCAGAGAACGGCCTTTGTGATAGAACGCTAGTAGATTTATACTAAAACTCGATAGAAACACAGAACTAGCACGAGCTGTTGACGCTGTTGATGATCGAAGTAAAGAAGTTGTTGTTCTTTTTCTTCGACGCGGTATTTTCTAAAAGAAATAGAAAACATGTTCTCCGTGTTCCTATCGAGTTATAGAAACACTCGTGAAAGTTTGGGAGAACTCGAAAAAGCTGTGGAAACACTTGCCTACGGCTCGTGTTTCCACAGCATTTCTCGTTCTCCCAAACTTTCACTCGTGTTTCTATAACTCGATAGAAACACGGCACATGTTTTCTATTTCTTAAATATTGTTTTGACTTTATACGACGAAGAAACCTTTTTTCACTCCCTGATCGAGCACCAGTTTCTCGGTGTTGAATTATAGTGGTAGAAAAACAAATTCTGTTTGAACCAAATAAACAGGCGGTACAGTCAACTCTTGTTTACATCGGACACCCTTGGGAACGTCACTTGGTGTCTCCGTGATAGCGGGATGTAATGAAAATGACCGAATTTTTGGTTGTTAAGTATCACGTACTACTACATTCTTTTAATCAAGGCCTGGCTAAACCAGGAAACATTGTTTCTTGTTATGTCTCCGAGGTCGCTAAATCAGCGGGAAGCAAACAAAATGTTTTGGTGCAAAGGTGACCAAACGAAGAAACATTGTTTCGGAAAACAAAGGTTCACGCATGCGCATTATAATAAACTGATTTTCGAGAAACGCGGGGGCTGGAGTTTCTCAGCTGGTGTGCGTGACCCGAGATAAGCGCCCAATCTCGATGTGTCTTACTAAAATGACAATTTTAAAATGCAAATTGTCGTGCCTCCTGGCTATAAAGAGTGCTATGAATGTTTTTGACGCCATTTTGGTTGGGGAGAAACGGAGAAAACTATTGTGAATATGTGATACATGGTTTATGTTCGGTTAAGGGTTAGGGTTAGGTTAAACCGGTTAGAATTATCGGTGTTTCCAAACTTTAAAATTATTTTTTTATGGCATTTGATACCATTCTTGTGATAGAAAGATTACAAAAATATAACTCTTTTCATTTCTTGGTATCGATTGCCGTGGTAAATATTCATTGTCCAGTTCCCAGGAACTTTGCTGAAATCACCAAAATTCACATTTCTCTACATTAAGGATTAGTTGCCCTACAAAGCAGTGTTCAAGGTTCAAAACCATATGATATCATGGGTGGCAAATTACTCCTTAATTTTGGCGCGAAATTATTATTTTAGTGTAATTAATAATTACAAAATTGCCATGGCAACGTTTGGCGCGAAATTTCCCGATGCAATAAACAAGTCAAAACCCACGATTGCACACGTAATTTGAAAACAATGATATTAAAAGGTAATCAAATGGTCTACTTGTAAAATTAAAAAATAATGTCACTCGCTTTTGTCACAAGTCAGGCACGGGAAATTATTAGAATTTTGACAAAACGCGCGAGAAAGTTATTTCCTAATCTCGCTGGTCACCATCTAATTACCCACACTACGAATTCCATGCGGCAGAAATGTTTAGTTAAACGCGGGCTAATGTGTTCCGAAATTCAGATTCCTGAACTATGAAAAACGGTCCAAATTTTCCCCAACAGGGTCGCGGCAAACTTCCCATTTGCCGGGAAAAAAGTATACGAGTGTGCTAAAGTAGAGGTATTCACACACCGGCGTTGTACTGTGATGACGCGTATCGTTGTCGATAAGAGTACATACCACGCTAAACCACATTCGATTTGTTTTTTACCACAATATCAAAGATAACCAGGAGATAACGAAGGAAATCTTTGCTAAACACGGACTTGAAAGTGCACGCGCTGCATTATGCAAATGAGCTATTTGTAGGCGTCATACTTTCCTTTCAAAAACTTTTGCAAACTCGCTCAACATACAGAAACAATACGAAAAAAATGTCTGGGAAACGAGCAATGACCCGTACTCGTTAACGATAAGAGTAAGAGCACGATTAAGCGCATTTCGATTTGTTTTTACCACAATATCAACGTCAAAGAAAATGTTTTTTTTTTTTCAGAGCGCGAGCTGAAAAAGGCAATGCGTGACACAATGACGCGAGCAGCGTGGTATGGACTCTCATCGACCACGGCAAATTAACCAATCAGATTGCGAGATTAGCAGCAATTGTGGTAAAAAAATGTTTTCCATACTCTACACCAAACTATTCCAAGACTACACAGGTCCTATTAAGGGTTTTCAGTATGTGGGATATTTAGGTGAAAATGTAATGATATATGGGATATTTGGGGGCAAAACTAATGAGATAAGGGATATTAAGACCAGATAAAATGGGGCATTGAGTAGGAAAATTGTAAATTTTTGCAATGTTTGGGACTAATGGCATACTGGATATTTAGACCAAAAATCAACAAGACGTGGGATACTTAGAACCTCCTGCCCTGCCCAATGGGACCTTAATACCAACAGGGGCCTCTTTTCCTAGGGGTGTCAGGGGCAGTTCTCACACTTTATTCAGATTTTAATCACTTTTGGAGATGGGACCTCACAATATATTATTACCCCATCTCACCCCTCCCTTGTCCAACACCCCCCTCAATGTCATCAAATTTGTGTCATACTTGGTAAAGTGACTTCATCCATGTTGGGTGACCATGTGACATCCTCATGATTGATAATGTACATTACAGCTGTCCCTTCTTCATTCCTCACAGGTGCGATCAGAACGGAACATAAGAATGAAGTTCCTGCAAATCAAAAACACACACTTATTAACATATTATGGCAAAAACACACCAATTTCAATTCGGAATTTCATACCACTAGCATAACTATTCTTCAACGATTATGCAATTAGTTGCAAGAAGGTACAGGGTGAATGATCTCTAACACAGGTAAGTCAGAATAAAGGTTTACTGGTCGTCATTAGCCATGGTATTGGAGCCTGAGAAATATTGTTAAAGACTCAAATGTGTAATGAGATGAAGGGGAGGGGGCTGAGAGCTGCAGCTCCCCCCCTCCCACACACACACACACACACACACACGCAACTTACAGGTGTGCCTGAAAGAAAAACGAATGACAAATATTGATTGCTTCTGGCCTTCCCCAGTGGGGTATCAAAGAGCTCACCTGTAACCTGGTCTCCCTTTTCACTTCATCCCCCCCTCCCCACCCTCACTTTGAGTATCTCGGGATTGGCCATGTGCACTGTAGTGTGCAGTCCATTTCAGAACAGAGCTAGTGACCTTAAGCAGGGACTGGTTTTGAGGCCCTCTTCAGTATCTGCTCACTTTAAAAGCAGCCCCTGACAGCCTTATATGAAACCTTTGAATTTGTGGTACCAAATAATTACCATACAGTATGTGTACAATGTTAATATCCACTCAATTCAATTTGGTCATGAAGGGTAACACTGATTGTCTTATGATAAACTACTGACATTGTTAATTAGACCTTTCTGAAGCAATAAAAACCTTGTTTCCACAAGACTCAGGTGGCTGAAAATAAAAGCCTAATATCTGATAACGTGGGGTTGGATACGGTCATTTTTTCATAATATGAAGCTTGAAATGCCAAATAAGTCCCCCCCTTAGTCTCTTCCTAAATAATCCTACTCACTCCTCCCCCCTACAAACTTGATGTAGACTCATTACATAATATGTTAGTTAGATTACCAGCTTTTGAATTTTGTACACACAACAAATAACTTTACATGAACATCAATATTAATCATAATTGTTAAAATTAATATGTTTGGGCGAATACACAAGCAAGCTTGAGAAAAAAATAGGCATATAAATTTTTCAGTAACTTTGTTATTCTCTGATAGCAAGTATTAATTCCAGTCCCAACATATAAAATTTTTAAGCTGGTGAAGATTATGCTGAATTTTTATGTCACAGTACACTAAAATTTAAATTCTGAATATGTCAAAGCACTTTAAAAGAGGGATTTGTAACAAAGATGTATTTCAACTTTGCATCATTTCAGCTTCAAGAACAAGCATGAATATTCAGAGGCCATTGATTCAGTTACTCTAGCAATTGTGTTTTAAAATTTATTCCTGGACTCAACCCACAGTGAACATGTGAATTAACAAGTGCTAGCTGGACTAACAAGGAGCTGGATTTAGAACAAGCTGGATTAAAATAGAAAAAGATTCAATGGCAATATATATTAAATTTTTATTATTTGCTATTTTAGATATCAAATCCACTAATCTATACCTGCCAACTCTCACGCCTTAGGCATGAATCTCGCGTCTGCGGATAGAAAACACATATAGACAAGGTTTGAAAAAACTTAAATCCCAGCTTGCCCTTGGGATACGTAGCTCTCAAATGTTGCTTGTCTGTTGCCCAGGGCCAGTCGTAGTTCGCTCTTTTAGGGATTTAGTCCACAGATAGATGACTTGTCAAATCCCTTGCCCATCAGGCAAGTGAGAATGAAAAGTTACTTGAAGGAGAATCTACTGATGACCTGACAGCACTTTTTAATTTCACAATGAAATGTTGCAATAAAAATGACTGTTTGTATTTGTGTCTGTTAGGAATTCTCAGACTTAAATGGGAATTCTCAGACTTATTCGTATTTTGTACCCATTTTGTATTCACTTTTACTTGGTAATAATGTTACATTACCACTGAAACATTTAATCCCTAATTTAAACAAAATGGTAATGTTATAAGCTGTTTAAATTTTACTGCAATATTTCAAAGAGGAACTTATAGAAAGTACAACTGTGTCAAACATTGTCAAGCTGAAATAGAACAAGTAATGGCTAAAGAAAATCATCAGTTGATTTGCTTGAGAACAATATTAAACACTCCAGTCAAACTTGTTGCTGCAGAAAGTATCCATCATTCCACTGCACATTATTTTACCCTTAATAATATATAGCATACAGTGACCACACACAAAGTTTGTGATTCAAAGGTCTTGTCAGACTCAGAGGGCATTTTTTGTGAGTTCACATGATGAGGACCTCCAAAGATATTTCTAAAGTTAATTAAGCGAAGGACTTTGACCACTGTACTGTCTTCTATTGTATTGTATTTTTTCTCCCCTTCAAGATTGGACATTTATTATACAGCAGGAAACAGGAACAATTTATTTATTATACAGCAGTGTTATATAGCAGTGTTATACCATTTCCTAAGAACTGACCCAAAGTTCTCCGTCAATTAATAATAATGACCAAAGATGACCAAAATCTTTTCAAATACTTTCCAGTGTCTCCTAATAGCTTCTGAGTACTTCCACATGTTTAACTTGTAAGTTTAAGGCAGTCTTCCAAAGGCATGTTATGTCTTTTTCACACCTTGGAACAAGTTATTTACAGACAATTACATTTTCTAAATTGAGGATTAATTTAGGAATTTGCAATTATTTATCTTCATTGCACAATTTCTCCAAACTTCAGAGAACAGGCCTTATTATCATTATAACACACTCCATGCAATAAGTCTATACTTTTATAAAATTATAAATATATTCCCATTGTCAATGTCAATGATGAAAACGATGATGATGATGATGATAATGGTGACGATTGCCACAGAAAGATAAAAAATTAAAGCAGAAATATATGCATTGTAAGATGAATATCAGAAAAAACCCGGACAATTTTCTAACAGTTCTCCCGGAAACACGCTCCTCATGTTAAAATTGTCTGCAAACTGCAATTGATGCATCTAAAATTTCAGGCCATTAATATTATTAAGAGGAATTTGATGAGTCACTCACGATGGAAAAATCTGCATGTGTTGCCAGCTTTTAAAAGTACAATTTTTACAGCGCTCTGTCATGTTAAAAATTCCTTAGAATTGCCAGTATAACGTGGACTCAGTAATACTTAACCACGTCCCAAATAAATCCCTGTTTCGCCAAATTCTACTCGTACTGCGCCTGGAGGCATTAAAAAACATAATGGACACGAACGCGTACTAGTTCGCCGAATCTCGTCGCATTTACGCCTGAAATATGCACATTTTTGGCAGATAAAATGAGCAACATTTATCAGTCGCTGTTTTAAAATGAAAGTAACGAAACCAGAACAGCATTGCCTATTGGAAAATTAAAATGACACCACGAGCTTTCGTCGAGGCATATTTTATAAATTAAAATGCGATCTTAATTAAACGTACTAAAAATTTCCCAAAAGATGCAATAATCGAGCTCTAAACGAGCGGCTACAGCTGTTTCGCTGAAAAGGTAAATACTTACGGCGGACGGTCGGCTCTTAATTTAGTACTAGCTTACTTTAAAACGAAATACCCGCCGAGTGGGCTTCGAACATACAAATTGAAATTTGATATTTCACCGCGGGTGCTTCTCGCTTCGAAGACGATCATATCCAAGTTTATAAAATATTTATTGTATTCAACACTATCCAAACCAATGTTTTGTTAGGAGCGCTTGGCCTCAGTTCTTTCTTACCCTAATTAACAGACGAACAGAAAAAAGTGAACGCAAATTATAACATATTCGGCTCGACGCGCGGCTTGTCATGAGACAGGCACACATGCATGTTTCAAGCGCGTAATGTACAACGTTCGTTACAGACGAGTTTTGTATTGTAAAATGCAAGAATGATCATTATGCTTTTGATCTTACCATCCTTTTTGTAGTAGAGGATTTCCACGTGCTTTTCCTCCTGTCCCCTTAGTGCTTTCTTCACTTCCCTGGCCGAGAATTCGTTTGTGTTTTCGCCGCAAAGGAAATCACAACTGCAATGTTTTTGTACCAACTCCGCTCGACTGTACCCAGTTAACTCGCAAAATCCATCGTTACAGTAAATGATGGGAAGATCGGCTACTTGAGCGTTTCCCAGGACAAAGTTTCGATCCGCTGTAAAAGCATTATGAATTAATATTAGCAGCTTGCAATTGTACAGCATCGTAGAAGTAGAACACTTTTTTATAAAAAATAGAAAATTGAGCCATCGATATGCGACAATAATTTAACAGACTTACGCGATCCGTCGAATTTCTTGATAATGGTTTGAATAAAGATGTTTTGAGGAGCCACTAGGCCTCTTTTCACAGGCATAACGATGAGGAAAACCACACAATATATCTATCAAATCGTCCGCTACTACTGCTCGAAGGCAAATGTGTTTTGCACATGTATTCCGTTCCAAATCGCCGCCTTCTGATTGGCTATCGCGAGTTTGTGTACTTGGAATGTAAACATAGGCGAAAGGACCATTTCAAAGTTGTTCATTGTTACACCGAGGTCCCAGTGAAACTTACAATAAATATTTTAATTGCTTGTTCATTCATACGGAATAGAGTATTAAAAACGTAATGTAACGGTACTTGAAGGACAAAAGTATTTCATATCAGCATTTGTGAGGGGATTATGTTAATGTGTTGGGCGCCTCCAATTGAAGTGTTATGATATTGTTTTTCCAAAGACCGGTCTGCATAAAATGTGTGTTTCAAAGCAATTACTCTAGCGCCCAATTTTAACACGCTATAAAATTATCATACGTATTCTTTTAGTTTCATTATCACAATGAAATGTCTATGGTTTTGACGGAATAAATACGTGGAGCCCAAAGTACAGTCAGGAGTAGTGAAAGTCATTAAAAACACAACGCTTGTCTTAAAAGTTTCGTGACACGAAAGACAATTTGCTTTTTCTTCTAAGTAAACAACGCGACGAGAGTGCAATTTGCCCTGTCTTTTCCTGCAGATTTAAAAGTGATTTCAACGTAATCCTCAATATTTCTGGACAAAAGCGATTTTCCGAGTCAGGCCGAGTGATACTTGCTTTGTGATATGTCTCTCCATTGTTTGAGATACGTACCACCGTAAAAGATTTTACAACTTATTAGCGAAATGTTCAATACGATAAGGAGTTTGACAGCCTTAACTGCAGCGTTCTTAATATTTGTATTCGTATTTTTTAAAATTCTAGACAGTGTTTTGTAAGTAAATAATAATTTATGTAATCGCTTTGTTACAAGCATATTTTATTTTTACAATAAATTTGCCTGCAAGCAACTCTGTAAAACGATCCGTGGCACGAGATTTGTCAGATAAAGGACATTGAAATCAATTTTACATTAAAGTACTATTAATGATGAAATGTTCTTTCTACATAAAAGCGCTCTGTCAGGTAAATAGTTCAAATGATATGCACTCTCAGCACTCTAGATGGGGTACGGAGAGACCCTAATGGGTATCATTACGCCAGCAAATTTGGATCTAAAGCGCTTAAACACTTCTATAAAATATTCCGTTCACGTAGTTCACATTATATTTGACGTATCACTCGGTATTTTATTTTTTATGAATAAATGGAGGAAATTTCAAATTAGGCAATTAAATATTTTAAAAATGATTGTCTTGTATGTCCTAAGCTCGGGAGATCTGGAACCTAACGTGAATCAAAATGGCCGACGAAGCGAGTGGTTACGTTCAAGCACGTTTCACAACGAAACAAAAACGGTAAGAGTGGAATTTTGTAACTTTCGGTCCTAACACTTGATATAGCGTCATAACTTAATTCTGCCAGTATTTGTATATTCGAAATTGACGCTTATTTAATCCAAAATCTTCCTGATATCTCGAGCTTGAGTCATGATTTTCAACAACCTGGGGTAACCTCAAATTTGTTCTTAGGCTTAAAATAAGCTTAAGTTACTTAAAAGTTAATGAAACTGTAATCTAAATTCCATATGATGATATACCCAATTGTATTTTTCGAATGGCTAAACACGTTCTTATATTGAGGTGTTTGTAATCGACATTCTTATTGCTTGTTGTTGTTCGACGCACGTGGAGTGCATCAGAGCACAGCAGCCAATAGCTACGTTGTTAATTAAATTAAAGGTGTATGTTGCTGATATGAGCTTGAACTTGAACTTGAACGTAACATGTGAAGACAAAATATAACTGAATGCATCATGTATCCTGCTATGAAATTCAGCTTTACCAGATGGCCACCTTAAAAATATAATATAAGCCTAGAATATATCAATACTTTCTATATATGCACTGAAATTCTTGTGACATAATGTGATTATAAAATCAAACTTTTCTGATGTTGCTAAATTTATACAGTACCGATATAGTACTGAATGGATAGAAATTTCAAAAATATCTAGTACATGTTGTTAAGAAATACTTATGCAGTTCTCTGACATTATGTACCAAATGACATGTAGGAATGGATAAACCTCACAGTGTTGACAAACTTCAAACTTCAGTGTTGACAAACTTCATTTGCAGGTTTGCTGTACCAGAAACGCCATTCTCTGTACCTGTCAAACTTGGATCTCAAGAGCTGAATGAACTCATTAGTAGCTTGCTGTCATCAAATGGTAAATATCCATAAAGTCTTAATGTAATTCTCTTTCCCTCAGAGTACATATAGATTTTTGTCCCCAACTAGATGATCAAGGGACTCTAGTGAAGTTTACTTTTTTGTCTGTTAGCCTGGGATATAAGTGTGCAGGGACTAGGGAGTGGTAGTCAGGAAGAAAAGGAAGTCGTCATTAGGTGGGGGCCTGAGCATCCAACATCCCATTAATTTCAAGCATAAATATCCAATATCCTGTTAATCCTAGTTGAAAAAAATTAACAGTTTCCGTACTCAATACCCTGTTTTATCTGATCTTAATACCCCATATACCATTAATTTTTTCCCCAACTATGTTTTGTCCCGTTAATTTCAATAAGCAAAAACAGTAATAAATTTCACAATGAATATTATAACATAACTAAAGCAAAGCGCGCGCTCTGATTGGCTAATTCAGCATCTACTATTTGTCCATGGGTGTATGCTGCTGACGTACTCACTAAAGCAAAGCGCGCACTTTGTGATGTAGCTCAATTTGTTGCGGACTTACTTGGCTACACTTCGTGAGTCCACAGCATTTTGACCACTGTGATTACGGGTATCGTTTTCGATAAGAGTACTGACTACGCTAAACCACATTTGATTTGTTTTTTACCACAATATCAAATCTAACGAAATAAATATTTAAAAAACTTTTACAAACTCGCTTAATATGCAGAAACAATACAATGTTTATGTTATAAAACAAATGGTAAACGCCATAGCGCGTACTATTGAGTTATGGATGCACTTGGGAGGTTTGCTAAGCACTCAAGAAGCTAGAGTCGCACTCGGCTATCGCCTCCTGCAACTCTTACGCTTTTTTCGTGCTTAGCAACCTCCCGCGTGCATCCATAACTCAATAGTACACGCTATGGCGTTTACCATTTGTTTTTTAATGCTAAAATGACGTTTTGGGTGATGTCATCTTGACACCATTTTCAAGTTGGAAATAAAATAACGGTAAGTTTTGTTTATATACAGGCAAGGTGTGAAATAGTTTCACGAGTTAAGTAATAATACATGTAGCTCAGAATAAAGTTAGGCATCCCAGGTGAGAAATGTCAAATAAAGACTAATTGCATGTTCAGTTCCATTTTTTTTTTACGAATGAACAGTATTTCGTAGATCAGACAATGATCAGCGAAATCCGAACTAAACAAGCAATCAGACTCTATTCATGCAAAAGTCTTTGACATTTATCACCTGTGATGCTAACTTTACTGTGAGCTATCATTATTTAACTCACGAAACTATTCATACATGTACCTTGCCTGTATATATACAAACCAAACCTTACAACTATTTTATTTCTAACCCGTTAATTTTTTCCCCAAATAACCTGTATCTCAGAAACCCCTAATTGGGCCTCACAAGAGGATGGTAAAGCTACTAGCATTCTTGCCCCCAGAGGCCTAGCTCCTTTGGATCATGTGTATTTTGTGCACCCCTCAACCGATGTATCGATCGATATATCGACCGATACTCGACCAATGTATCAGTCGATATGTCGACCGATACTCGACCGATATGTCGGTCGACATATCGACCGACACTCGGCCGATATATCGACCGAGATATGTCGGTCGATATGTCGGTCGACGTATCGACCGAGAGTGTTTGTCCGATTGTCGGCCGCCATGTCGATCGATAGGCTACCAACATTGCGCCGATACTTCACTGATACTTGCGTACTGATGGCTGTAGCCTGCGTCGCAGACGTAATTTAACGCTGACTGAATTTGCGAAACATGATCCGAACATAAATCTTTCAGAAATTTGTAAGGTTGATCAAACAAGGAAGAAATGCACATAACTTATACATCTGACAGTGACAATCTACGCTATTATCAGTTGAGTAAGGCGCGACTACGTTTGGTCACCAAGTTTTAACGTTAAAACTACGGAGCTGTCAGGGGCAACTTGTCTGGTTTCCAATGGTAACGAGGTCAGCAGCCGTGCGTCGCCTACCATGAAAGCCCGCCAAATTTTGAAGAGACAAACGATATACCAAACCGATATACCACCGACAGTCGACCGATAATGCACCGACAATCAATGGTTAACGTATCGGCCGAGTGTCGGGCGCTATATCGACCAAGATATCGGCCGACGGTCGACCGACACATCGACCGATGTATCGATCGATATATCGACCGACATATCGACCGACATATCTCGGTCGAAACATCGGTGGAGTGTCGGTCGATATGTCGACTGACATATCGGTCGAGTATCGGTCGATATCTGCACCGATACATCGGTCGAGTGTCGGCCGTTATATCGACCGATACATCGGTCGAGGGGTGCACAAAATACACATGATCCGCTCCTTTTAGTCAGCAAAAAGTGTTGCAACCTCTGGCCAGGTCCGATGTTCTAAACATGAATAGTAGAGTATTTGTTTTGTATTTTGAGCCAATCAGATTTGTCAGATTTGTTGGGAAGTTCATGAATGGAGGACTTCCAGTGCTAGATCTTTCCACAGGTCATGATTCTCAGTGGGAATGAGAATTGATTACTACAGGAAGAAAGGACAGGGAATGGAAATTTCAGACTTTCCTATCTTCATGCTCCACTTCAGCTTTCAAGCATTAAGCAATTTTAAATTAAGTCTGCTAGACATGGTTTTTAGAATTTTGCTTGATTTCAGAATCAGCGATATCTGAATCCGAGGCTGAAAATGAAAGGAATTTTCAGTTTGATTTTCTCATTGATGGCATTTACCTGCAAGAAACACTGGATAAACACATGAGGCTCTACAACATTTCAACAGTGAGTTTATCTCTCCTATTTACTCTGATTTAAAGGCACAATTGCTGCCTGTTAAATGCTATAGAGTTACAACCTTCCAAACCCCTCTTATAGTGGGAGTAACATGTGTTAGTTGTTATCTACAATCATGGACAAAAGTCTTGGGACAAATTTACATTTCTGGCGCTTTTTCCCACGAATTCATCTACACTTGTTCAACCCCTCCTCCTCCTCCCCCATACAATGTTGGACACAAGTACACGCTATTTCTCCAGAGTTTCATCATTGTATTGGGGAGGGGGGGAGGGAGGGAGAAAGCAACGCATTTTGAAACACATAACAGTGCTTTCTTGAAACTCCGTTTTAAAAACACCGAAAATTAATGAAATTACACAAGTGTCCCAAGGAATTTTGTCCACCATTGTAGAGTGACCTCAACTTAAAGCCAACTTTGGAGAAATTCCATTGGGTAAAAACACAGACCAAAGGAAATACATTGATTATTCAGCTCTTTTAAAAAAATGCCTATTTTGTTGGTTTTTAAATTAGTGTAATTTTTCAATAAAAGGAATTAATTAACATTAAATTAAGTATGTTTCATCCACAATTTGGGTTTT
>OZ026601.1:33112312-33122312 GCA_964020085.1 Micromussa lordhowensis | reverse complement strand
CTACAGAAGAGTTTTTTAAAAAAAAGTAGAGCAGAGCTGTTTCACTGTGGTGTGGCAAATGACATGTCAAAGGTCACGCATATGTTTATCCCTCTCTTTGTTGACTTTGTTCGTTATCTGACATTCTGGCACCACATGATTCAAATAATGAAATATAGATTCTCACGCATAAGTCTGTTTACTATTTTGCGTGTTGTATATGCCGCTATGCAATAGATCAGGCATTATTTCATCAGTTGAAGGTGTTTGGTTAGATGTCCCGCTAACGAGATCGCCCTTTATATCGCAGAACTTCTTTGCTACTGCGAGAAAGATAATTTATGCAGCCTGCTCGATTCAGGCAGGCAGATTTTTGATTGGTCGTTATTAACATGAGTTCGGGGGAGGAGCGCGGGCTCCTTTCCCGGACAGCGGCTGGTAATCGAGCCTACTTTCAGAGCCTTTCAGTTGTTTCAAACAAAAGACCTCAGAACGAGGCTCTGGGGAATAAACCCCACAAACTCTGTATTCTGCCTATGGATTATAAAACGACAGCACATCAGTGGGCATTTTGTTTGCGTTCGGCGCCATTTCTTATTTTTGAACGTGCTGCGGCGGGTTTTTAAACGGGTGATCTACGTTGCGAGAAAGATCTTGTCAAGAGAAATGAAAGATTGTAACGAGTTTACACACATTTCTAACACTGTGGATATTCACAGTGTCTGTCGGGACTTTAGATGAGGATATATTAATGATCAAAGTGCGAACAGAGCGAGATAAAGGTCCAAAGAAGTGGAGTTTGGAATTTGATTTAACGAAGATCAAGATGTTTACTGGAGAAGAAAAGCGATGAAGGTTAGTCCTGAGGTGTTGAAGCTTTATTGTTTTGAATCATGGGGTTGTATATTGAGAAGATCGTCAGGGCCCAGTTATATGGTCTCGGGTACCCGAGACAACCCTTCCCCTGAGGTAACTTTATCGAGCGTTTATAAGTGAAAACATAGTTCCAGTAGGCCGAGTCAAAGTTAACCCAGCATGATTATTCATAAACCTTACTGAATAATCAAATGTGCAAATATCCCTCTTTCTTTGGGTTTTTCTCGGTCATTCGATCACAGTGGGTTTTGCCGAGTTAATGTTTACTTCTTTAATACGAATATCTGCTATAAATCCTAAATCTAAGCATTACGTGACATTCGCCACGCCGAGAGATGTCCCGGTCAGGCGAGCCAAAGCGTTTATATGTAGAAAAGTTGTCCCGCTTGCCAGGGTTACCCTACCTGCCGAGGTGAGACAACTCGCCCACCCGAGTTGTCTCGCCCCCCGAGACGAGTTGGCGATCCTAATGTAAACGGCTGGTTGTATTTTAGAAAGAAACAAGCTAAATGTTACCTCGGCCAGGGTAGCTCGGGGGGAGGGTTGTCTCGGGTACCCGAGACCATATAACTGGGCCCTCAGATACGCGATCCTGTATGATAGGGAAATTTTGAGTTTGAGCTGATTTTCCCTCAACTTTGAAGTAAATTTTCAACATATTTCCGGCGGCCCCCAAGCTTTAAATTACTTCAAACAACATGTCTCATCTTCTTCTGCTCAGCCGCTGGGGACTCTAGGCTTTAAAAAATGCGCAGTTTGCAGGATTAGAATTCTTTTACAACAGGTTTCGACAAATTTTTATTCGGGATGTTTTGGTAGTTTTTCTGAGTCGTGGATCACGAAGGTCTTTCGTCTTGTTGTTCTCCAAATCTGTTATGCAGGGTATGTAGTTGTCTATTTTTTACACTGTTAAAGTTTCGTTTTAATACACGTGGACTTTTGCTATTTTTCTCCCTGTTTTTTTGTAGGTATTTTTATAATCGCCTTTTTTGTCTCCAAGGGCTAACTTGAGTAGAAACTTTGGTTAAAATTCTTTATTTCACTGGTGTAATATTCTTGTTCTGATGGCACGATGGATTTTGATAACACAGCTTGGTGAGATCCAAGTTTAATTCCAACATGGCTGACTAGCCCCGGTACAAAAGCGCATGTCTATATAAAGAAATACCGCTGATCATTACAACTTTCCCCTAACAAAATGATAAGAAAACAAATAAACAAAATACAAAAAATACATGCTGATACCAACATTGGTGTTACTGGCTAATATCATAAAGACAAAACTTTATAATGTTTCCTCTAATTTCAACTTGTAAGAAATGTGCAAACTGTCACTAATATAGTCTTGGAAACATAATGTTTCATCAAGTTTCAATATGCAAGATGAGTTCAGTCACATAACATAATCCTTGAAACGTAGAGGCCTTCTCACAGTTCTTCCACTTGCTGTCTTGGGAGGCTCTGAGATTTCCTCCTGGGAGGTATACATTTCCTCTTGCTCCTGAGATGTTGTAGTGTCTGTAGTGGGCTCTTCAACAGATGGGATTGCTTGACTGGCTGCTTCCTTTGAGGGTGAATGCTCATTTCTCTCACCATTGGTGACTCGTGATGAGGCGAGACGTCTGTTGCTGATGAACCGCTCTCCGGTGATTTCATTAACATTCTTCTATTTCTGCGGTATTCTCTTCCTTCGTCAGTTCTAATCTTATAAGATCTTGGTGTTCCTGCGTGTTCTGTTACAACGCCTGGTTTCCAATGGCTCCCCATTTGTACTCTGATCCGGTCACCTTTCTCCAATGTGGGGAGGTGTTTGGCATGCTGATCAAAATAGTGCTTTTGTCTTTCTTGTTTAAGCTTCAGTTTCTCCTTGACTTTGTATGGATCAAGGACTTTAGGCTGCAATTGTGCGTTGGTAGTGGGAATGATTGATCTTAGTCGTCGGCTCATGAGCAGTTGCGCTGGTGAACCAACATCATCTATTGGTGTGTTCCTGTATTCAAGTAATCCCAGATAAGGATCTCTGCGATCTTGCTTTACTTTGGTTAGCAGATTTTTCACTGTTTGAACTTCTTTCTCAACAAGACCATTTGCTTGGGGGTACAGCGGACTGACAGTAGTGTGTTTGAATTCCCACTGTTTAGCAAACAGTGAAAAGTCCTTTGAGGAGTACTGGGGACCATTGTCGCTGATTACTTCGGATGGTATTCCATGTCTGGCGAATATAGATTTGGTGTAGGTGATGACTGTCGTACTTTTGGTGTCTGGTAGTTTGGTTACTTCAAAATATCTGGAGTGATAGTCTACAATTATCAGGTATTCACATTTGTCCCATGTGAACAAGTCTGTGGCGACTATTTCCCAGGGCTTGCTTGGTATGCGAGATGGGATCATTGGCTCTTTCATGTTTTGCCGTTGATGCTCTAAGCAAGTGGTGCATCTCGATATCATGTCGCTGATTTGGGAATTCATTCCTGGCCAGTATAGTACATCTCTTGCACGTCGTTTGGATTTTTCGATCCCCATGTGGCCTTGATGTATTCTTTGTAGCATTTCTTTTCTCATACAGGATGGGATCAGTATTCTGTCATTCTTCAGAATGACACCCTCGGCTTCAGAGAGTTCATCTCTTACATTCCAGTAGACTTGAATACTTGCTGGTGTGTGAGACTTTGTTTCTGGCCATCCAGATTTGATTGTATCCTTCAGTTCTTTCAATGATGGGTCGTTTGCTGTGGCGTCTTTAATTTGTTCTAGTTTGGGCTTCGAGACTGGTAGGTTAGAAACTAGCAAGTGGACGTGTAGTGCAATTTCTTCTTCCATGCTGTCACGTGCTGTTTCAGGAAGTGGTGCCCTAGAGAGCATGTCCGGAAGCACTAACTCCTTTCCTGGTTTGTATTCCAAAGTGTAGTCATACTTCTGCATTCTGAGTAGGATTCTTTGTAGTCTTGGTGGTGCTGATGCGAGTGCCTTTTTAACAATGGCCTCAAGTGGCTTGTGATCTGACTCAATGGTGACTTTCTTTCCATAGATGTATTGGTGGAAACGTTCTAAGCTGAACTGAACAGCTAAAAGTTCCTTCTCAATTTGAGCATATCTTGATTCTGCATCAGTGAGGGATCTTGAAGCATAGGCAACAGGACGTTCATCTTGTAGCAGCACCCCTCCTAAGCCGGTTGGGGAGGCATCACAGCTGATCGTGACAGGCTTCTGTACATCAAAGAATCTCAGAACTGGGCCTCCATCTTTAGTTAGGATGCTTTTGATTTCTTGAAACGCTTTATCTTGTTCATGCGACCACTGAAACTCAATGTCCTTTCGTAGTAGAACTCTGATAGGTTCAGTGACGGTTGCCAGGTTTGGGATGAACTTGCCCAGATAATTGACTGTTCCAAGGAGTCTTTCTACTCCTTTCTTATCCGTTGGTGCAGGCATGTCATTAATGGCACGTACTTTTTCATCATCTGGTTTGATTCCTTCTTGTGTGAGTTTGTGACCAATGTAAGTGACTTCTTTGACTTTGAAAACGCACTTCTCTTTGTTAAGTGTTAGGTTGATTTTCTCACATCGCTCCAGGACAGCTTGTAGACGATGGTCATGTGTTACTTCTGTTTCTGCATGCACTATTATGTCATCAATGTCGGTTTCAACACCTTCCAAGTCGCCAAAGTGTTGACTCATCCGCTTTTGGAAGACTTCTTGGGCAGATGTGATTCCGAATGGAGTGACTTGGTAGCAGTACCGCCCGAATGGTGTGTTGAAGGTTGTTAGAAGTTGACTTTCTTCATCAAGAGGTATCTGCCAGTATCCTCGGTTTGCATCTAGCTTAGTGAACCATTTTGCATTTGCCATACGCGTAGTGATGTCTTCTATGGTGGGTAGCTGAAAATGTTCCCGCTTTATTGCTTTATTGAGGTGCCTTGGATCTAAACAGATCCGCAGGCTACCATTTGGCTTTTCAACAATGGCCATGGAGTTGACCCAATCCGTGGGTTCTTCTACCTTGCGAACAACTCCTCGCTTTTCCATGTCATCCAGTTCTTCTTTCACTCTGTCACGAAGAGCTGCTGGGACAGTTCTAGGTGGGTTTATGACAGGTGTCACTGTAGGGTCTACTTCAATGTGGTAAGGTTTCTCCAGACGTCCCAACCCAGTGAATACCTGCGTGTGTTTCTGCAGTACTTCTTCTTTCAGTTCTTCAGACGACTTCGTAACTTCCTTATCTCTGCCTGGTTCAGTTTGCTTTTCTTCTGCCTTGGCCACCATAACTACTTTAATTAGACCCAGATCTTGAGATGATGTGAGCCCCAATAATCCTGATTGATTTGTTTCCACAATGTGGAATGTCAGCTCATGTTCTACATTTGTTTTAGATTTCACTGGTAGTTTAGCAGTGCCAAGTACAGTTAGCTTATCTTCGGAGTAACTGACTAGATTATGGGTGCAGGCATTTATCTGTGGATTGCTTCCAACTATCTTCTTTAGGTCTTTGAACGGCATGATGTTAACTTGAGAGCCTGTGTCTATCTTGAGTTTTGTGATATGTCCTTTCACTGGCAACATCACATAGCACTCCTCATTCTGGATCTGAACTTCTGTAGTGACAGCTCCTACAAATAGGGTTGAGTCAAGATCATGGTCTTCTTCTTGTTGCTCTACGCCCAGTCCATGGACTTTTTTCCGTGATCTGCATATACTCTGGAAGTGATTTCGTCTCTGACAATAGTTACATGTTTTGCCATATGCTGGACACTCCCTTGCACCATGTCTGGTTCCACAGTTCCTGCAATTGAATTTCTTGCTCGGAGGTCTTTTTTCTTCATCTGAGGGTGTTTTCTTGTCGGTTGACTTATCCTTCTCCCTTCCAATTCCATGCACTGATGAGTCGCTGTCCAGTTGTTTCATTTGCATTTCCGTTGCTTCTGCAGATCGTACCACATCTAATGCTTTCTCCAGTGTAAGGTCTGGCACCCTGAGTAATCTTTCTCTTGTTTTTGTGTTGTTTACACCAAGTACAATTCGGTCCTTGATGAGAGAGTTCTTCAACGTTCCAAAATCACATGTTTCACAAAGCTTTCTTAATATTGTTACGTACTGGTCGATGCTTTCGCCGCTTTCTTGGGCTCTTGAGAAGAATTTGTATCTCTCGTAGCTGACATTTTTCTTTGGCTCACAGTGTTCCTCAAATTTCAACAGTACCTTTTCGATTTTCTTGTCATCGCCTTCTTCATCCCAGGTTAGAGTGTTGAAAACATCAATAGCATCGTTCCCGATAACTGTTAAAAGTGTTGCTACTCTGGTTGCACTATCCTTCGAGCTTATTCCGGTCGCAACTTCGTAATTTGCGTATTTCTGTTTGAACTTCTTCCAATTGGCCGAGATGTTTCCCCCACTTAAATCGAGAGCTTCTGGAGGTGGAAGACCTAAATGCATCGCCATTTCAGGTGTATTTTCTTCGTCTTCAACTGGTTGCTGTATTTCTTCGGTGTTTTCTTCGTCTTCAACTTGTAACTGCTGTATTTCTTCAGGGTTTTCTTCTCCCGCGGGCGTAGTAGGAATCAATCGATCCTGTGACATGAATTACGATCGCCGATGTTGATTGCGTTGAAGTACGGTCCGTATTTTCTTTAAAACTTCGTCGTATCGATGGCTGAGTTTCTGTTTCGTACTTTACTTCTGACACCATGTAATATTCTTGTTCTGATGGCACGATGGATTTTGATAACACAGCTTGGTGAGATCCAAGTTTAATTCCAACATGGCTGACTAGCCCCGGTACAAAAGCGCATGTCTATATAAAGAAATACCGCTGATCATTACAACTGGCTCCCAAGTCCCAAAGCACTTTCAGTGCATTGTTTGTTTACTTGTCGTTTGCTCTATCCAGTTTATTTCTCCTACAAAAATGCGTGGTGTTATTTTAAGAAGAAAAACTGGTACCGTTTCTGTCGAAATTTTCACATTTCATGTACATTTAGTTTTCGAACGGCACACGGGAACCGAATGACGTGAGCTTAAATGTGCAGCGTTTATTTTGTAAGAATTCCTCTGCCTTTCGAGCTGATTTTTTTTTTTGCAACAATGTAACAAAATGTACAAACTAGCTTCCAAAAGACTATTGTTTTGCTGTTATTTACCATGTTCTGAAGATTCAGAGAAAGACAGTTGTTCAAACAAAATTAGAACAACACGTTATAACTGTTTTTCTATTATTTGCTTTTCTATTATTTGCTGCACATGCAGGCATTGAAAAAATTGGGAGTTTCATTACAAACACAATAGACTGATGAAGCAGATAATGTCTTCTTTACAATTCTTGTCAATGTTTAGGGATTTGTAGTGTACTAGCTCTTGCAAAAACTCCATGTTCTCTACAGTATGGTTATCAAATATTCATGTTGGAACGTAAATGCAGTTGTGATAACTAATCATCATCCTTTCACATACATGTAATTAGTATTACATGTACACTGTTAGCCTGTGAATAAAATATGCTATTGCTCAAAATAACTCTGCAGCATGACAGAAATATATTCCAGGTTGTGTAATCAGGTAAATCTAATTAAGAATGAAAATTAATAGTTATCCACCATTTCACAGATAGATTAAGATACAAAATGAAAATGTTGTAAATGGGATTAACAATTTCATTTCAAATTTTCAATGAAAGGGCAATTAAAGTAATTTACCTATATACACCTTCACTGTTAACTGTAGCACAAAATAAAATATTGTTGAATATCACTGGGTAGCAAGTCTTTGCAGTAACTCAACCCTCTAATAGAACTGGAAAAGTTCATTATTTTAGCATTTACAGTAGATGTGAAGATCAAGACAAGAGGATGGGGAGGGGTTTACTGTACTAAACAAAGCCCACAACTGTACTATTTCTGACTTCTAATGAAATCTTGTTTACAATATCTATTTCAGACCTTAACCTGCCACATTTGAGCCTTCAAGTGAGCCCCCTTGTCTTGCATAAACCATCCTTCCATGAAGATATTGTGATGAAGTTGCTATTATTTCCAGCTGAGTTCGTTGCAACAATGCTACTTTGGAGACCATGTGTGTGGCTTTCAAAGAGACAAATCCTTGTTTGGTCGAAGCTTAAGACTAGCAACTTGACTGGTGGAACAATCAATACTGCATGAAATGTTGTTTGTTAATTGGCCTGTAATGAGAACCTACCTATCAGACCACATGCCAATTATCTCAGCAGAATAAATATGAAAACTTAAGTCAAAAAATTTGTATTAGTTTTTTGTTGTTGTTGTTGTTGTTTTTAAATTATTTTTTGTCTGCAGCTGAAATTATCAAATTGATGTACATGTATGTTTTGTTGATATGTTTACCCGTTGGAGGAGGGGGTAAAACTGGCCCGGAATTTCCTTCCATTTTGGAATAGTAATCTGCACTGCTAAGGCTGAAAAAATGAGAGAATCCTAGGAGCACAAAGCTCGGTCCAGAGGCAAAAAGCCCAACTTGTGAACTTTAAGGGATGCAGCTGAAAATGATGCTGTGTCATTTCACAGTACCCAAAACACATGGTGCATCTTTTGAGGTATGGTTTGGTTTCACAAAAATGGGGCACTTAAATTTTAATAGCTTTGTCGAAACTTCCTTTTCAAGGTGTGTTTGTTTAGTGTTTGACTACTGCCAATTTGACTGTAGCCTCCATATCAAATGTTTAATACTTTTTCTTCCATCTCTAAAGCTCCCCATGAGTTTAAATACATATCTCTAGTTCTACTACATTATGATTTTTCATAGCTCGACATTGAATTTTTCTGTGCCGTGGGTATTAAATCGCCGTCGCTGGTCATGTCAATAAACTTGTGCGAAATTTTATTTTCCAATTGACACAATTGCTCGAGGATTATTGCGTTAGTAGTTGAAGCGATAAAAAACGTTTATAGCGCACGAAAAGTCTCGAATATTTCAGTAGTTACTTGAGGCAGCTCTAGAATGATGAAATAACTTTTAATTACGTCTGTGCTGCACTGCAGACCTCTGCAACGCATCCTTCAGTTCACAAACTGTATTCCTTGATCCGTGTTCTAACAATATTCCAAAACAAGACTAGAAGCGGTTGTAAAAGACTTGATCCTCTGAAACGGACTTGGTTGGAACGTTCTACAAGACTTCAAAAAACCATTTGGTTGATTTTCTGACGCTTTCACTCAAGTTACAAAGGGAAAAAAGAAAGACTACTTCCATTACCGACAAATCTCAACTATCGCCATTTTGCTTACACGCAAAGTAGGCGCATACCAGCGGTTACTCACATTAAAATACTTTTTGTGGAGCATGCGCAAACAAAATGCCTCTCTGTTTAAAACGACTGGATTGGAAACTAGTGATCACGTGAGGTGTTTCCGGTTCGCTGATTGGCTGATACTTTGGTCAACATCCAAATGGCGAAAGTATAGCGTAAGTGTAGCAAAATTATATTCGTGTCCAACTTGTGTTCATACGGATCGTTTTTACCGCTTTTTTACTTTCAAGTTATAATGTTTTCTTTATATTTTGTTTTACGGGTATTTCAACCCGGCCAAGCCACACGTGAATCTTTACTTTCTCGATGTAGAGAGAGGACCCTGGGAACGAGGTTGCTTCAAGGTAAGCACTTTTTGTTGTTTACTTTAATTTTGCCTTGTTTCTGAAAAAATCGCGTCACAGAATAAGGGCTTTTAGGTTAGAAAATGGAGTAAATGTTGTGTATTGTGTGACGCATTTATCTGTATGTTTTTCAGGTAACTGCTGATGAAATTCTGGATTACTTGATAGAATTTGCGTTAAATTGTGGCTTGAGCTTGATTGAACGACCTTTTCTTGCAAATTAAAGACAACACGATAAGCGTTTTCGTGATTAATTGTCGTTGTGGCGTAGATGTGCGGTATGCGTGCACAGGCCAGGCAGTTTTCAATAAGCGTGGCTATATTAAAGATTTTTTTTAGTTCATGTATTGGCAGAAAAATAATATTGAGCTTGTGTTTACATGATATATTTTGACAGTTGTGTGGAAGTAATAAAAACATTGCTATTTGTCAAAGGTTGAATTATTGTGTGATTTTTTTCAATTGTTTAACTTAGTTTGGGCATCTTGACTTCTTTTTTTGTAACTTATCATTTAGAATAAACTGTGAA
>OZ026601.1:33104812-33107312 GCA_964020085.1 Micromussa lordhowensis | reverse complement strand
CCATGAACAAGGCCAACGATTCGCCCAGGTCGTACATCGCCTCGGCCCACATGTTGATGGCGTAATAGCGCGCGGGATGGGTGGGACTGGCGGTGAGGGTCCAAATGTACTTGACATGATCGGCACCCATCAGCGTGGTGGTGGCGTCGTTGATGTACGTCTTGATCTCTAAATAGGTGGTGGGCAAGGTCTGGTGATTGGCCAACCACCCGTCCACCAGATCGCAGCGAAAATAATCCAGTTTGGGGTCGGTGGGAAAGTCTTGGTAATAAGAGCTATGTGGGTCCTCGTGCAATTGGCCGTAATGGTGGGTTCCGCCCGACAAGGTGGGCATGACATACAGACCCAGCTGTTGAATGAGGTCTTGCAACACTTGACCGACGTGGGTGTATCGTTTGTGGCGAGACAGTTGAATCGAACGGTCGACTGTGTGCAGGCTGGGCACTCGAAGAATTCCCATTTGACAATGGTAATCGGTGGGCGATTTCAACACGGCATTGCTGAAGGAGTGCGTGTAGTACATGCTGAACAAGGCCACCTGCCAGTCGGCCGATAGGGACAAGGGAATCTCCAACTCCTGTCTGAAGGCCGAGCGCATGGTGGTCACGCCGGGCTCCAGAGGATGGTTCCGTCGATCGCCGCTGTTCAGGTACATGACGAAATCGTCATCGGCTTCCCAGGGTTTACTCATACTGCTTCAAGTCTCGGACGGATATCCAGGTCTGGTAATCAGGGGCCACGCCCTGCCAATTCACCAACACTTGGCGTCTGGCTCCGCGCTTTTTGTATTTAAGCTTTTGGGCCACGCGCCAACGGTTGGGCAGGCCTTTCACCTTTTGCAGTTGAGGCTCGTAAAAGCGACCCTTGACTCGCCGGCCTAGCCAGTCCTCCAACTGATAGTAATTGACGCCGTCGTACAGCGAGCGAGCCCGGTCCGTCACCGTGTACACGCTTCGCGACCACACGCCCTTGGCGCTCTTGACGCCGAAAGCGCCTTGCCTCTTGTCTTTTCCCAGCAACTTGGAGGTTCTCACGAAATCGCCGGGTCGAAAGCTGTAAGGGTTGGAGGGGACGGTGGGCTTGAACAAGCGTCACCAGACCACTGACTCGTTGTGGCGGTTGACGTCGGCCGGTGCCATGTCGATGCTGGAATAGATGCGTTGGTTGTAGCGGGCCACCAGCTCGGGCAAGGCGTCCAGGTACTTCAGGGTATTGTGGGCAGTCATGTACTTGTAAGTGAGCTCCTTGAGCGTGCGATTAAACCATTCGGCCACGGCGGCCTTGGGTTCTCCCTGGGTGGAATAGTGGTGGATGCCATACTGGTCCAGCAACTGTTTGACGTGTTGGTTGTAAAACTCTGTGCCCTGATCGGTCTGCAACTTGACGGGGTGGCGTTGACTCGGCTTGTTTTCCAGCAGATGGCGCAAGGCGTCGCGCACGGCCGTGCCGCGCTTACTCTTCAGGCCCACCACTCAGGCATACTTGCTCAAGACGTCGATGACGGTGAGCAGGTAGCGCGTGCGCCGATTGTTTTGGACCAGTTTGGGGTCCTGCATTTCCACCAGATCGGCTTGCCAGGTATGATCGACGGACGGGCCCACCACCGTCTTGCTACGGGGAAAGCGTTGACGCTGCGGGCGGTGCAGGGTGAAGGTGAGTTCGCCGCGCAAGTAAGTTTGAGCGGTGGGTCGAGTCACGCCCAGCGCTCGGGCGGCACCCAACAGCTCTTCGACATTGCCGCTCAAGGCATAAGGACTGTCTTGGTCCAAAAACAGCCCCTCTAAGGTGCTACTACTCTTCTTCATGATAAACCACTGACTAGTTCTAATAAGAAAATCAGATCGACACAGTCTATTTATTAGTTTTTTTAATAGGCATTCAACCAAACCAAAAAAAAACCCAACATATCGTCATTAGTGGCACGAGGGCTGGGCTTCCTCCTTCAGGGTCGGGTGTGACGCGTTGGAGGTGGGGGGAGCAGAACATCGGTCCGCCAAACACAGGTCTTCCACAGTGACGTATCGAAAACGACGGTGATACCTTTGCGTGCATTCATCCGAGATGGCCGGCGAAAAATCGGTGATGGTGTCATCGAAAGTCTGCATCTTGACCAGAAAGATGTCCTCGTCGAAGGGGATACCCCGTGCGTATGTTCGGAGCTCGGTCAAGATCTTGGCATAGGTAGTGTAGGCAAATTGACACCTGTCCACCTGGATGGGGAATTTCTTGAAATCGTTCCAGCCCTTGAGCACGGTGCCCCAGGCAGCCAGGCAAGTCACCACGATGCTATTCTCGCAGATGGAACCGGCAATCATGCCCGCGGCTAACACCAGCAAGGCCACTCCATTCAGGAGCGTCTGGCGAAGCTTAAAAAGGCGGGTACATCTGACTGTAACACCACCATTGACGATGGTAGAAAGCATAGAGCGAATCCAAGGTGTGCAACACGTCAGTCTTCAGTGACAGGCCGCCGGCTTGGAAAGACGAGGCCTCGAAGAGC
>OZ026601.1:33064812-33097312 GCA_964020085.1 Micromussa lordhowensis | reverse complement strand
GATTTGTAACTGACCAGGGGCATTGCTTATTTTCTCCGCCACGAATATAAATACTAGATCTCAGTGCTGACTCCATTTCATAATGTACCTCATTACAATCTCATGCCAACAATTTGCTGTCATCCGTTCATACTCTTGGGTGGAAAGAGACACTGTCGAGAGCAAGTGTTTTTTTCCAAGAGCACAATTAATCTGTTTCTTTAAGTATACTAGACTGTTCACAGACGCTCTATTGTAATCACAAAGTGAGCAAAGCGAGCGCCAACGCCCATGGACGGGGGGTGGAGGCCTGGAGGCAAGTAAAGTGAACCAAACGAAGGGGTCCCCACCCCCTACCCTGTCAAGTCTTAAACGTTAATTTTTGTAAGGACCACCGTGACAAAACAGAAGTAGGGAGCTTAAGCAAAGGCGTTTTTGAGCCACGTACGGCAACCGGAAGTAAACGTTTCTCATTTTTACGCAGTGGATGCGCTCTAATTTTCAAGTAAATGGTCTCTATAAGAGTAAAAACACACAGTTTTACAAATGTGGTAGCGCCAAGGCGAGTAAAAAGAGAAAACGTCTCATTTCCGGTTGCCGTACGTCGCTCAAAAACGCCTTTGCTTAAGCTCCCTACTAGTACCGGATCCTCTCGCTGTAGAGAATCTAATCAGCTATAAGTTGAATAATACACGAGAATAAGCAAGGCTGATTACACAGTATAGGGATATATTTTCCAATATTTCGGAAGGCACGGCCTTCCTTCCTCAGGGTGTAACAGAGAATGACTCTAGTTTTAAACGTTACAAATTTAAAATATGGGAAATAAGATATAACTAGTGAAAAGATAAATGTAACAAAAGTTTGATAGACAGGGCTAAGTAATAAACTAGTAGTAATCGGAGATTAGGGAAGTGCGTTCGGCATTTCAAAGGGGAAATATTGTGTTGTGGTTATTGGGGTAGATGAATATGCCTATGGTATGTTGTCAAATAAAGGGTTATGGCGTATTGTGAAACCTGTATTTAGTCTGTGTACGAAAAGGTTTTAAAGGCTAGTTATATGGTATGGTTTTTGAGGAGGCAGTCGTCGCAGTCCATCGCGCGTGTACATATACAAGTTCTACTGTAGTTGGTGTGGTAGTTAAGTGTTAGTAAGTAGTAAGAGAATAGTTGAAAACGTGTTTAAATGAAAGCATTAATTTTATTTAAATCTATGTTATTAAACAATGTTGAAAATGTGAACTACTTCCGAAATTTCTGTAAAGCTTTCATAACATGTATTTATAGATCTTGTACGGGGATTATGAAATGTGTTTTTCTATTTAGAAATAGTTATCATAATAAAGGAAATTAATTATGAAAAAACAACAGGAACATATATATTTCTTTTTAAAAATAGTTATCATAATAAAAAAACATCAACTGTTACTTCTGTAACTGAACTGAACATTCTGAATTGAAAATAGGTCCTTTTTCTATTAAAGTTTGATAACATTGAGCTTTTTGAAGGGTTCAAACTGCTCATTTCGAAAGTCAACATTTAATACTTGTCAAATAGCCTCAAGTGAAACTCATTCTATCAGCTTATGAGAGGCAGTGTCATAATAAAGAATAGTTATCATAATAAAGAATATTAATTATGAAAAAAGAACAGGAACATGTATTTTTCTTTTTAAAAATTGTTATCATATAAAAAACATCAACTGTTACTTCTGGAACTGAACTTAACATTCTGAATGGAAAATATATCCTTTTCCTATTAAAGTTTTATAACATTGAGCTTTTTGATGGGTTCAAACTGCTCATGTCCAAAGTCAACATGTAAATAATATTTCTCAAAGAGCCTCAAGTGAAACTTCTATCACCTTATTAGAAGCAGTGTCATAAGTAATGCAGAAGCTTTTTGAAGGGTTTAAACTGCTCATTTCGAAAGTCAACATTTCAATAATATTTCTCAGATAGCCTCAAGTGAAACTTCTATCACCTTATTAGAAGCAGTGTCATAAGTAATGAAGAAGCTGGATTCATTGTCTAGGAGATGGAAAATGAAGTCTTCTTCTGATATGATGTTGAGGTTAACATCGGGTAAAAATGAAGCCAGTTTATCGACCTCGTGATTAAAGAGTGTAAGTGTAAGTTTGTCATTAATGTTTTGAGTGTTCTGAAAAAGCACTTTAAAAAACCACTGAGGTTGACAAGAAGTTACTCTCATCATCATCTTGCAGTACTGACAATTTGCGATCGTTCCATTCGATTTCACTGTAACCTTCTTTTTGCATGACGTGCAGGAAAGACTTTTTGAGGCGTGTTGGACACCAATTATTTTACCTGACACCTTCCTATGTGTGAGTGATTCTATTTCTGTTGTGACTTGTGCCAAGTCTTGTGTGAAAGCTGGGATCTCTTTGAAAAGAAACTCCTCTGACTTTGGGGTGTTGAGATATCGCGATCCATTGGACTCTTTGAGTCTGAGATTCTGTAAGGCGTAGGTCTTTTGATCTTCTAGTTTGTTACAATGTTCCTGCCAGAGTATCAGTTTTATCGAGGTTGTGTGGTCAACCAGAATGACTTCTTGTCTTTGTAGAGCGTAGCCATAACGACTGTTAATCGTTTTTACCGCAGTGATGCTGGATACCTTTGCCTTTATGTCAACCAATTGCTCTTTTGATACCTCTTGTAAAGATGAGAGACTTGGTAAGGAAGATGATGTTGCAGCATCTTGGTAGACAAATGGTACAACCACAGGTTGTACAGTTGTGTTGTTTTGGATGATGATACTTTCGACGTCATCCTTGATGGAAGATGTTATGTTGTGGAGCCTTACAGCTGTTCTTCCTTTCTGGTACTTTTCTAGCAGGGGTCTCTTTGCTGGGTTGAAACAGACTGCCCTAACCACCCTGTCACTTCTTTGAATATTGCAGTTGAAATACTTGGTTGGGGAAAACGTGGCCTTCTTCACAGGAGATATGGTTTGGATGTAGCCCAAGATTTCTTGTACTTCAGAGCTCTGAGAAGCTACAAAAGAGGAAAAGTCAGTGGATATGTCATATAATGCAAGTGTAGGCATGTTTTATGGAAAATTAAATGTCGAATGTGAATGCAATATACAGCTGTAGTCATGGCATAGCACTGGTTATCATATGAATTCTTACTGGAATGGTCTTGAAGCACCACTAACTTATCTTGCACTGACACCTGATTGAACTAATCATGCCATGTATCTTAACACAATGGGAAATTTACGTCTCAGTTGCACCAAGCAAATTGTTTATATTCACATACACATCACCGAAGGCTCTGTCTTCTCCAAGAACAAAAATTATAAAACCTTTCTTTAATTATAAGCTGTCCATTTACTTCGTTTAGTTTTGGGATTAACTGTTTTGTATTGTAGTGAATAAACAAAATAAATAATAATAAAGAGCTTTTTGATCAAAGTATAATTTATTGAACCTACTTACATTTCAATTGTGTCTCATCATTCATCTTGGAAGGTGGCTTTTGGTGGTCTTTTCCTGATAAAAGAAAAGATTATGGTTATTGCTTAAAACTTTTTTTCTATTATTTTACAAATTTCGTTTGCAATGTCTTCTATCCCAGTAACATGTACATGTAAAACAGTGTAAAAGTAAACATGAATTTCTTTGAGGATTTATTTGAAAAATTCTATTTTTTAATTAAATTTCTGCATGTATCTTGTGCAAGTTCATCAAGTCTCTTTTCTTCTTCAAGTCTATATTTTAAATTGGTTGAGTTTCTAAGACCTTTAAGCCTTTCAAAGGTCATTGGTTCAATAATGCAAGAACAGAGTGTTTTAACTCGGCTAATTGCCACATATGAAATGCCTGCAGTTTTTTCAGTTTGACCAATGTCAATCCATGCTTTTGGTAGTGTTAGACCTTGGCTCTTGTGTATTGTTATTGCCCAAGCCAGTTTTAACGGCAGTTGTTGTCGCTCATGCATTCCATCAAGACATTGAGAAGTAACTGTGATTGGGCATGTAGGAACGCATGATGGAATGGTCTTGCTAATTGATGGGCCTTTGTAGTTGTCAAATTTCACAATAACCGCCTGAGGCAAGTCTGGAGGCTGGTGATTGTCTGCATAAATGAAGTCTATAACAGTTCCAGTTGCACCATTGCAAAGCCCAACATCTGTCCACAAATTCATAGTAAGCATTACTTGTGCCCCTTTTGCAAGCACAAGGTTCTAGTCCTGCCATTTCATCAGGGCTAGCTTTCTTAGCTAAATCACTTGAATGACGTGCGTTGACACGTGCTATTGGGTTATGAAGTGCAGACAGTTTTTCAAAGTTGTAACTTGCAACTTCTTGATTGCTAAAATATAGTCTTGTGGCATTTTGAAACTCGGTCAAGTTTGTTGTATTGGAAGGTTGTCTAGTCAACAGAAGTTTCCAGTCTTGTTCAGTACAATCTCCTGTACGTAGCCGCATGAGTAAATCTCTAAACTGACTTTGTTCTGGATTTGTACCTTGAACTCTTTGGTTTACTGACAGTTTAATTACGTTGTTAAACATTAGGTAAGCTAAATGACCTTGTTCGCCTACAGAACTGGTAGGTTTAGAATGGTACAATGGTTTGTCAGCAACAGGAGGTAATTGACCAGGATCACCAAATAATATGATTGACAGTCCACCAAAAAATTCATCACTTATACCTGTTGCTTGTCTGCAGCGTCTATCAATCCAGCCAAGCATTGATTGTCCTAGCATAGAGTATTCATCAATTATAATATAACTGATGCCTTTCAGGTTGTTCTGCAATCTCAGAAGAGCCTGACCAGTCAACTCCTTGTTGCCTCTTGAACCAACTGGAAGTTTTAACAGTGAATGGATTGTACAGCCATTTATGTTATAGGAAGCTTTGCCAGTTGTGGCAGTCACTGCACAAGATGTTCCGAGTAAGCTTCGAATGGCATTGATCAGATAACTTTTACCTGTTCCAGCAACTCCATTCACAATGAGTAACAACGGATCTTTTGGAGAAGCTTGTTCAGAATGTGCATTTATCATGTTGTATGCATGTGCTTGCATATCACTAAAAGTACTAATATCAATATTTTGTTGGGGCAATGCAACTGAAAATGTGTCTTTTTTAGATTTTACCCAGGAAGGCATTTCTCCTATAATATGGTGTTCATACTTGCACTAGTCATTTTGCCAGTTGTAATTGTTACAATCAGGCTGAAGTGTTTCTTCAGTTGTGTTAACAAAAGACCCAGGAATAAGATCAGCTAGATGCATCCACTCTTCCCGTTGTGGCAGTTGTTGGGAAATGTTTTCACAGTCAGTGTCATTTTCTGATAAGTTTTCCAAAGTTTGCAGTTTTTCATGCCAATCAGGTACATGCTGTTTAGCAAATTGTGTTTGAAGGAATGCTTTCCATGAAGTAATATATATCTCGTCAGAACCTGGTTGATCACCCCAAGCATTTTCCTGTGTAGTCTGCCAAGGTTTGTATCTAAGCAACTGATATTTACAATAAAGGCCAAAATTTGATCCCTTCGGATTAGAAGAAAAAACAGGGAAAACTCTTGGTACAGTGTTTTGTGGTTGACTTGTTAGCTTTTTGTTCACAAGCTTGTATTTGGAGGCAAAAGTTATAAAATTTAACATGACTATATTTGGATCGGTTTGGACATATTTTTCACGCTTTGCATAAACATCCAGCAGCGAGTCATTTGTAACAAGATTGCCATCAAAAGAATTAGTATTGATTCTGCGAGAACCATTTAAACTGATTGGTACCACATTAAAGGATGAGCTTACCAGTTTAAGTGACATAAGATGATGCATTGTCTCTTGTGCAGAAAAATCACGTTGACCAAGTGACTTCATGATTACTTTCTTAATGAGTTTTGTAGGGTTACTGTTGTTTTTGCAAGAGTGCATTATAGAATTAAATGCCTGTTTTAATACTGGTGACCTTGGTTCTCCTTTAGATGCATATTTGGCAAGGTATTCAACACATGCATGGTAATCAATAACCACCTGAATGTCACAGTTTGCCCTCCAGCCTTGCAGTTGGAGGCGCTGATGATTATTTAGCCTACCATCATTGCGCTTTGTTATTATTTTGGCTTTGTATTTGGGACTTCCATCTTTTGTATGAATTGGTTCAAATTCTAGTTTTGTACTAGTGCAAGGTTGAAATGGAAAGTTAAATCTGCACTTAACATTTGTTTCATTCTGTTTCTTTCTAAGACAATAATTGGTACTGCAACGAGTGTGCCTCTGTACTGTATTCAGTAAGTCTACATAATCATCATCAGATTGTTGAGTGTTCATAATATCTTTGTGTTGCCTCTGGCAAGGATGAATGGAGGGTTTAATCCAAAAACCGTCCTCTGGTGGGTGTGGATTGTATGTAGATAATAACCAGTCTACATATTCACATACAGCTTGAGAAGCTTTTTTTCCTTCCAGTACCTGTTTGTTTAGTTCTGGAATATCTGATTGTTCACCTTTTTCAAGGGACACTTCTGCCAAATAGCCTTTAAGAGCTGTTTCTGAAAGCTGACATAATCCTGGGTCATTCTTAAGTTTTGCAACACCATGACAGTGTATACTTCCTCTGGCTTGGTACTCAAATCTGTACCAGTGCCACTCAGCATCCAGTGAATTATACAACCAATGTTTAATGAAGTTTTCTAAACGCTGTGTAAAGAACCAGTCAGTGATGTGAGGATTGTTAATGACATTCTGCCGTCTGCTCTCAGCTGTGGTATCACTTGACAAGGTGCTAAATAATGCATGTAGGTCAGGCCAATGCATGTCAGCAGAGGAAAAAGTGAAAAAGAATGTTGGAGCTCCAACATGACTTATTATTGCTTTTAAATCTTCTTTAGCTTTGTGCCAATAAGCATTTGAGCCAGTTATGTTACTAAGATAGCGTGATAACTTAGGTACGAAAACATTTGTGTTGTTGTCAGCTGCCATTTGTTGCAGTTCTTCTACAGTCAGATGTGCTTCTCCAGGATTCTGTTTGAGAAATATTCCTGTTTGCTGCAGAATACGTTTTCTTTGGATCATATTCAAAGCCCAGTCAGCAAATCTTGGATGACTGGCAAAGCGGTATAGCCACTTGCCATCCATATTTTCTCCAAATCTTAAAAGATGCTTAACTCTTTCTGCAAGAGGTACATCTCTGTGAAGTGAAGGATTGGTAGGGTCACCCTTGCCATCAGGAAATAATGTAGGGAAAGCTAATGTTGCTAAGAAAGGAGCTAGATACTCATTCAATGGCTCATTATCTACTGTTGGCCAAGGCATAGGTGTAGGCTGGTGACACAACTGTTGTTGTATAGCTTGAACTTCTTGCTGTTGACATTCAGGAATAGGTAGAAAACTGCTCATTTCTGTGCTTTCATTATAAACTATGTCTTCTTCGTTTTGAGGCCCTAAGTCGGGCTCACTAGCTTCACTGTTTTCAAGATTTTCTGTTTCTATTGAAAGTAGATCTTGTGGTACACCATGCAAAGGCAATGAGTTCAAAGAATCGTTGTTGATAATTATGTCTTTGTAATACGGATTGTTATTAATAAGCCAATGCAGTGCATCTGCAACTGTTTGTCTTCGAACTGTTACATCTTTAAAGCTGTTGTCTTTACCTTTCATCTTGACAACTATAACAGATAAATCTTTTGGGTATCTTGGTAGAGAATGTGCTAGTTCACCTACATTCTGTGGAAGGTTGATACAGTGACCTGAATAGCCCCGTTGCCCACCAGGCTTTACGTAAACACGCATAATGGGAAGTGCTCGTGCAATAAGCATTTCTTCTACTTGGGTTAAGCCGGCAAGCGGAGAAGGAACTAATGAAGGAATCATATTATTCTGTTTTGAAAATTTCTTTGGTTGTTGTTTATCATTGGTGCACCTTGAACACTGATATTGATTAGCGATTCTTGGCCTGTACTTTACGGGCCATGCTTCCTGGCAAACAGAACACTGGTAAACCTTATAGATATTGGACTTATGAAACATATCAATATTGCTTTTTGCCTGTGTTTGCTCATGAATTGGAGAATCAATCAGTTTTTCTTGGCTCTCTTTGACTGGTTGCTGAGAGGCTTGTTTTTTATAATCCGCTCTCCTTTTTGCAAGCCTTTCTTGTTTTTTCTCAGCACTTTCTTCAGACAATTTTTTTTTATAATTCGCTCTTCTTTTTGCAAGCCTTTCTTGCTTTTTTTCAGCAGTTTCTTCAGATAATTGTTTTTTTATCACTGGCTCTTCTTTTTGCAAGCCTTTCATGCTTTTTTTCAGCAGTTTCTTCAGATAATTGTTTTTTATCACTGGCTCTTCTTTTTGCAAGCCTTTCTTGCTTTTTTTCAGCAGATTCTTCAGATAGTTGTTTTTTATCACTGGCTCTTCTTTTTGCAAGCCTTTCTTGCTTTTTTTCAGCAGTTTCTTCAGATAATTGTTTTTTATCACTGGCTCTTCTTTTTGCAAGTATCCTCTCCTTTTCATATTCTGAAACACTATATTTTCTCTTTAAGTATTTTAATCTATTTATATTTTGACTGTTACTGTGTGTCACAGTTGAAACATAGTGCAGATCATTTATGTACCCAATAAATATTGTGTGCTGTATTTCCTGCTGAAGAGCAGGAGTTATAATTGTAGCTTGCAGTGAATTAGCTTTAGATTCTGTGATATGAATGACACAGTTAAAGGCATTAGCAACAGCTTGTATGATGAGATGATCACACCAAGTACCAGGTATTGACATTTGCTTAATATAGTTTTCCCAGGTATCATCAGAAATACTCTCAATATATAGTTCCGGGTAATTCTGTAAATGACTTATCCCGGCCATGCGAACTTCTACATGTAGGTCTGCAGTTCCATGAAGTTGATGTGAAACTGATTTGAAAAAGCAATCAATAGATCCCCCGACATCATGTGGTATTAAACCTATTTGTGCAAGCCTTTGACTTAAGCAATTCCACAGTGAATCAGCTGTATTATGATGCATACCTCCCTTCAAACTTGACTTATTATTACAGCGGTGTATGCAGCTACAATGCTTTTGCCTCATGTTACATTTCTGTGTCTTCATGTTGAAGGCATATTTGCTATAAAAAGTATCTCTGTTGTACCATAATCGCCACATTTTGTGGTTTTCACTCAAATTAGTGATAAATGAACTCTTTAGAATACTTTGTCTAACAAACAGCTGTATCTTTTTTCTAATTTTTTTTTTTGTTAAGCACCTTTACAATTCTTTTCAGAGGAATTCGAGATGGCTCCCTGTCTCTTTTCCTTCTTCGATCCAAGGTTTCTTTCAAAACTTCACCCTTCTCAAAATTGATTGAACTTTGTAAGCTGTATTCCGAACATGTAGTGCAAATAAGCTCACTAAGAAGCATAGCCGTACAATTTTTAGATCCAGTTATCAAAGACTCAGAAGGATTTTGTGTACCACTTCGAACACTTAAAATAGTGCCATTTTGATGTACTTTGTTGCTCACCAGAACGGCTGAATTAAATATACAATTCAAGTGGCTTAATGGGCGACCACAACGGGTCGATTGGCACAATGGCCACGAAGAAATTGACTGATTTGTTATGCGACCACAACGGGTCGCTTGGCACAATGGCCACCAAGCAACACTACTTGGTTTTGTTTTGCGACCGCAACGGGTCGGTTGGCACAATGGCCTCCAAGCAATACTACTTGGCTGATTTGTTTTGCGGTTTGTTTTGCGACCGCAACGGGTCGGTTGGCACAATGGCCTCCAAGCAATACTACTTGGCTGATTTGTTTTGCGACCGCAACGGGTCGGTTGGCACAATGGCCTCCAATGTTCAACAACATAACAAAATAACTTACCGATCAAACAGCGAACAACCACGTTCTCGAAGGGCGACCCTAAAAGCCGGAATGGCGGAACGACGGAACGACGGAACGGCGGAATGACGGAATGGCGGAATGGCGGAAAATGACCCGAAATCCTAAAAGACGGAATCACGGAACGGCGGAACGGCGGAAAATCCCCCGAAATCCTAAAAGACGGAATGACGGAAAATGACCCGAAATCCTAAAAGACGGAATGACGGAAAATTACCCGAAATTCTAAAAGACGGAATGACGGAAAATTACCCGAAATTCTAAAAGACGGAATGACGGAAAATCACCAGAAATTCTAAAAGACGGAATAATGGAAAATCCCCCGAAATCCTAAAAGACGGAATGACAGAAAATCACCCGAAATTCTAAAAGAAGGAAAATCGCCCAAGGCACGGGTTTGTGAGACTCCCTCACTCTCCAGCTCCATGCGCGTGAATTTTATCAAACGAGTGAGATATCGAGTTGAACACGAAACGATAAAATTCATATCTACAAGCGGGCATGTAATATTTTGTTTATCATAAAAAAAACCAGTGGAAAAGGTGCGATTTATCATGTAACCATAATGACGCCGATCTCTTCACGTGTGAAGATAACATACTATTTTCGCGTGTGAAGATAAACACGAGATTATGGATAGCTCCATAATGTCATTTATGTAGAGGCCGGCTTCAGTTATACCCATCAGAGCAATCTTATCTTATTTACAAATGACAGTTCTGAAGGCTGGAATTCTGAGATTATCCGTTTATCAATAATGTGGTTTCATTCGTTAAACACCGCGAATTCCACGTTTTTCCTTGGTGCACTTAAATGGCCATAGCACATCCGTTCGTCCACGAGTAGTTTACTCCAGAGAATTTTCCCACCTCCATCCCCAATCACTCCGCCTACAAAACTCTCTTCTGTATTTTTTCGTTTTGTTATAAACCCGGGTGGCCTGTTTCTTCGCCCACCTACGCTAATGATCCGTCGATTGACGTAATTATTTTGTCATCAACAATTGACAATTTGTGTCACGGCTAAGCGAGATAAATCCTAAAAGTCACTGAACGGCGGAAAATCACCACAACTCCTAAGAGACAGGAAGCCGTGAATTTCCTGTATTGTTAAAAAAGCAAGTATTTTTCTTGAAATATATGTCAATTCAGTGGGAATCTGATAAAATTACTGTAAACATAACATCTGGAACATGTCAAGCGCGTGACAGATTTGACAGCTAGCGACAACACGCGGCCACGTGCAGATGAAAATTTGAAGGCTACAAAGCGCAAAATCGTCGATTCAGGATGAGCTAATATGCACTGAATATGACGTTTAAATTGCCCTCCCTGAAAGGGAAGTCTAATGCAGACAAATCTCTTGTGAGCCATGGTTTGCCACTATTTCAGTGGGGAAATTTGCAGGAAAAAGAAGAGCCGATCGGCCGCGGATCTTTTGGTTTGGTTTTTGTCGCCAGGAACGGGCATGGCGAGAAGGTCGTGATTAAAAAACTTCTGAGTGAGGACGATCAGGAGAAGCGTCTTTTCATCAAAGAAGCAAAAATTCTCCATGGCATTGACAGTGAACATATCGTCAAATTTAAAGCTGCATGCATGGAACCATGTGCAATAATGCTGGAATATTTGTTTTTCGACTTCGCTCCTTTCGGCGGCTCAGCAATTGTTAGTAGTCTGGACAGACTTCTACAACATCTCCACATGAATGAGGCAATCGACCAATTTCCTTTTCAAGAAAAGATCGCCCTGGAAACGGCAGCCGGGCTTGCACATTTGCATGACCTTGGGATAGTTCATCGAGATATTAAGCCTGCCAATGTACTTGTCTCCAACCAGCACTACTGTACTTTGGACGACAGACAGGAACTTGAGCATGCGTTTCAAACTAGGCCGATAATTTGCAAGCTAGCGGATTTTGGAGAAAGTCGATCCGCGATTAACCAAACAAGTAATGTTTGTCGCATGGTTACGAGCAATATTGTCCGTGGAACACCCGCCTATCGAGCCCCGGAACTCTTTAGCCACAAGGAATCAACGCTGTCTTTACAAGACCTAAAGGCAGTAGATATCTGGGCCCTAGGAATGCTATTGTTCGTCTTAATAAATCCGGATTTGAAATACCCTTATCAGATGGAGTTGGAAAAGGTTCATACCGGAAGTAGTCTGTCTGTGTTAGAGAGGCTAATTTCTAGAAATGAGAAGCCGGCTCACTCGGATCACTATTGCATGCAGCATGCAGTAAATTGCGTCCGGCTACGTAAATTATACGATCATTGTACGCGTTTCTGTCCCAAAGACAGGCCCGATGCGAAATACATAGCTGATGTCTTAAGCAACAAAGAACTGTTAAACACCGCAAACAGCAGAAACTTAACACTTAAAGTCAGCCAAGGAAGCTCTGTCGAGAACGCAACTTGCTCAGACGTTCCTAGTGATGGGACAAACGGTTGCGCATTTATGTCCGTGATATTTGGTGACCTGTTGCTGTGCCAGAATGAGAAGTCAACCGTCAGCAAGTTCCACGACATCGCCTGCCTTGCTGAAGAAGTCATCATTAAGTCCCCTCTTCAATTCAACCCTATTCGTGAAATAAGTCGACACTATGACGTATCGGAGGCTTACGCGCTTCTGCAGGAATTTAAAGTCGTAGACGAGGAGTACGAATTCAGTGAGGAAATCATTTCCAGCCATGGAGCTTACTCAGCTTGGGCCAGAGAGGAGCTAATTGCAGCTGTGTGTCAACTAACAACAGAAAGAGAAATGAGGGTTGCCTTCTATTCTTGCGGTGGCTACATCTTCACGATAGGATGGGCATTTCAACACCTATTTATTATGGACACACATTCCATAAACCAAGAGCTCGGCGGTAATGGTAAAGGCTTGGTGAAAGTTTTTGCCCACGAAAACAAGCAGTTAGCTGCTGAAAGTCTGTGTGCGTGGGTATGGAAGCGACTCAGTAAAAGTGGAGTTAAGAGCTGTGCTCAGCAGTCTCTCGCTGAAATGAGGAAGTCCAGGTAATAGCGCCGGGAATAAAAACAACTACTTAAATATCAAACCTCCCACAACTTTTGAGGTGATTGTCTATAGAAGTTAGACACACAACTAATAAGCTTTTTCCTTTGTCTCTTTCTGCAGCCACAAGACCAAAACAAGTGAGGATATTGAGGCATATTCAATTAAGTAACATTTCATACCTTTCAGCTGGCACAATCAGTTTTCCTGTGCCAGTACATAAATTTCTGTGAAAATAAATTATTATATATACTTGTATGCAAAAAATTCAGCTTCTTCAATTATTCTTTGACCCACAGTGTTTGAACTTCACACCCGGGTTAGTGATGACTTGAAAGAAGAAGCACATTTTCCACAAGTACGTACACTTATTATGACGTCTCGACAAGTTTTGATCAAACCAGTTTCTGATTAAATTTGAGACTAATTTTACCAGAATTTTAAAATGGCAAATTAGTGGTCCATAAAATACCAGAATTTAATTCATTTACTTGTGTGTGCATAGCCTCGTCCAGGCGTTCAGGTAGTTGATGCAGAGTGCAAAAACGGCGAGCGATTAAAAAATATGGAGGAAGCGCCGCACCCCTCCCCTATTGTTTGTCTCTTTTCTCGCGCTGCGTCCCATTTACCGTATTTATTATATTATTAATAGATGTAATAGTAATTTTGTTTATGTTCAACTCTAAAGGTGAACGATTCATCCCAATCACCCTCTCGATCTCCTCTGAAGAAAAAAGTGAAGAGGTATTGTTTATTTTGTTCCTTTTTAGTTTCTTTGTATTTATCATAGGCCCCCCCTTTTTTGTGTTTATTTTTGGCGGATGCGTTTGACCACGTACGATAAACGAAACAAATAAACTATAATAATAAATGCTTTATTTATACTGCAAAAAATCTGAATTAAAATATAAAGACAGCAAGTAGATAAAATATTTCAAATCAATCTTTAGCTGTTTTGTTTTTTTATCTTATTCTTTCTATTCACATAGTTGTACAGCGCTCTGAACTCTAGGATGGGCGCTATAAAAGCCTTTGTATTATTATTGTTATTAGCTATAAAAAATAATAATTATTATTGTTATTATTATTATCATTATTATTATTATCATCATCATCATTATTATTATTATTATTATTATTATTATTATTAATCCTGCTTAATGGAGAGTGTCTTTCTTAGGATGCGAGATGTTCCTAGCAGTGCAATCTTCTGTAGTTCACTAATTTTGATGTTACCCGGGATTTGTTTGGTGTATTTTTTTGGTGTATTATTATTATTATAATCGTTATAATTATAATTATTATTATTATTGTTGTTGTTAACAACTATTAACTAAAAACATTTCCAAAGTATTCTGTCTTGCTGTAACAAATATGTAATGGAATGTTTTATTGTACTCTTTGGACTTCTAGGTGCCAACCTGCTGTCCGGATTAAACAGGATTTGTTCGAAAGAAGGTTAAATCTTGGCATTTCCAGGTAAAGAACTGCGTTACAAAAATAAATCACATTTTTCACTATAACAGCTTAACAAGTCAACTGAGAACATTCCATTCTAATTCTTGTCGATCGTTGTTTTCTGTTACAGCCCAACAAGCAAAGTCGCAGATGCTACCCCCACTGACATTTCTGAAGATGAGTACTCGTATCACGCAAATAACAATTAGTAAGTACCAATTCTTGTCTGTTCCACTGTAAATGTGTGCTAGTCTCTAGCGTGACTGTGAAGCTCAGACAAAAGATGAGGCTCCGGGCGGAAAAGAACGGCATCCTATTGACCCTCGATTAAGGGTCAAAATCCACAAATAACGTCACATTCATCTTTGAATCGTTTCGTTTACTTTCCTTAAGGCAGTTCTAATAACATAACCTTCAAAACTGTGAAAGTGGTAAAATACCGCTGTTGCTGACTACTTTTAATAGTAGAGTCTGGAGACTTTTCCATCTCTCTGCATAAATGAGCACAGTTTGAAAAATGGTAAATAGGAGCTCATTATTGTGTCATTTGAAGTTCTTAACATAGTCCTATTGTCTTATTTATCTCTCATCCACCGCTTTCTTGTAAAGCAATTAAACACTACACAAACTTGAAAATAATCTAAGAGAGGCGGAAACGTCATTTTCTAGCTCTATTTATCCTTAACCACTTTTAATTATAATTGATATATTTCCTTAAAATTTATTGTGTTGACTTATAGCGCCAGCTCCCAAGTCGCAGAAGCAGCCACCCCTGTCAAGTCCGCTAAAGTTGATGATGACGCAGTTGACCAAAGTCGTGAAAGCATTTCAAGCCGTGGTTTTGTAGACAGGTAATTTTCATGCACGCTAACTTTGAACTTGACATACTTCAGAGATTTCTAAGAAATTGACTTCATGTCATTTAGGTTTTGTACGACTTGGTGCATATTTACATATCTCTATCGCTCTTTTGCAACAATTGCAATCACTTCTCTAAAGACTTGAAAACGAGCTCAGAGAGAGGGCAATGTCGTTTTTTAAGATCTAATTTTATCCTGAAACATTTTTAATTGTCATTGAAATGTAGTGCCAGCTCCCAAGTCGTTGAAGCAGTCACCCTTGACAGCTCTAAAGATGATTATGACACAGTTGCCCACAGTTATGAGAGCATTTCAAGCGGTTGTGATAGAGACAGGTAATTTTCATACATGCTAACTTTCAACTCGACATACTTAAGAGATTTCTGGGGAAATGACTTTGAGTCACGGGTGACGTGCCCTTTGACATTATCAGAGGACAAACAAGTTGAACTGAATTGTGCATTTCACGCCATACCCAGACATTTTCAGAATGGCTCATTTAAAACCACGCCTTGACATCCGGGATGCTATGATGCTCCACTTAGGAGTACCATTTCTTTAACATTGTGGAAGACTAACTAACTAACTAAAGATGTGAAGTTGTAACGTAAAGTAGTAAAATAAAAAACAAAACATATAGATTTATTACACTGTTCGAACGATTTCGGTTTCGAAGTGTACTAATTTTCATGTAATATATTGTAGGGTTGAATCTGATGAAAACGATTCTAAAACATCTTTGAGCGGTTCCGGCTCCCAGGATCAGATTGAAGCTGCTTTCTTTTATCTCGGAGATAAAGACATCCCAGTTTACGCCACAGAAATAAAGGAATTGTCAAACATCGACATGGCACGGCTATTGCTGGATCCTCCTGAGGATAAGGTCGCAATTAAACCACCCGTCAAGTGTCAAGAAAACAAAGTTTTCATCATTGATAAGAAGGCGCCTTGTTTTCGTAACCCAGATGACTGGAAAGCAGATGGTCTTGGAGTTTTTAAAAATGATGGAACTCATGTCATTGCGTATTACGAGGACAAAGATCCAGAAATCCGCTTCATTTCCAAAACAAAACCAGAAGATTGTAAACGCTCAACACTTCTTCTCAAGAGGACGTACTGGACGCATGCTAAACATCCCGATTTCCGCAGAAGAGCTTATGAAATATTGAGATATAATGGGCACGTCTTCACGCCTGAACAATTCGTACTTTTACAGTACAGTTTCTGTGGAAAACCCCATGCAATCACTACCAAACCGCACGGTAATTCTAAGTCGGGGAAGGCGTTTACTCGCACCAAACCTGGAGTTTTGGAGAGCATAAAAGGAAAGGTGAAAGGTTCTGTTCCTCCGTCACAAGTGTATGATGAAGTGTTCGAAGAGGCCGGAGGCCTACTCAACGTTTGTAGCCTCTCGGATGTTCCCAGAAACAGAAAACAAGTGGAGAACGCAAAATATAAAGGAAAGGAAACCCGAAGTCAAGACGAGTTATATGACCTGACCCTTAAGTCAAAAGTAGAAGAGGAAGCAGGAAAAGTTTACATTCGACGCCTGCAAGTTGCTCCTAGTCCGGCCTGCGTTTTAGCGTCTGATAGGCAAGTTCAAGATGTCAAGCGATTTTGTGCCAACACTACCAACACATTTTCCGTGCTGTCCATCGACACAACTTTCAACATTGGTGACTTCTACGTGACACCTACAACCTACAGGCATTTGCTGCTGGAGGACAGGAGAACTGGGAAGCCCCCTCTTTTGCTTGGGCCAACACTAATACACACGAGGAAGAACAGCGACACATTCAGCTACTTTGGAGCCACACTCACTGGACTTGACAACGGCACGAAAAACATACGATTTGTAGGGTCGGACCGTGAAGATGCAATCGAGAAGGGAATGAGTCCTTATCTTCCCATAGCAACATGGCTTGCATGTAAAAGGCACGTTGAAGAAGACTGTAAAAGGAAGCTGCGCTCATTAGGAATTTCAGCAGAGTACTGTACAGCGTTTCTACAAGACATATTTGGGTCTGATGCCAACCATGAAAAAGGTCTTATTGACTCAGACGGGTGCAAGGACTTTGATGCTAAGCTTGAAAGTTTGGAAAACTAAGCTAAGCTAAGCTTGAAAGTTTGGAAAACGCCATTCCGCCGTTCCGTCATTCCGCCGTTCCGTCATTCCGGCTTTTAGGGTCGCCCTTCTCGAACGTCCGACAAACTGCGAAGCACGAGGCAGCATCCTTTGCGCAACGAAATTGTGACGTCATTCAAAATGGCGCTGAAAAGATGAACGCCCGGCCGGCCGACCGATCGAACGAAAAAACACGGGTCAGCTTTCGCTTGCGTGCACAGGAACCTACGCGATCACAGGTAGCCCAGGAGATTAGGAAGCGTTCTTCCTTCGTCGAACGCAATAACGATGAAAAAAGTAACGTAAAAATTTAAAAATTTGAAATTTGAAAATATGGTAAAACGTTACAGCCTGAAAAGTAGCAATGAGCAGCTATAAATAGTACAGGTGACCTAAACATAGAAAGCTAATACAAAAGAAACGTACTAAGTTTCATCTTTCTTATTGAGACCATGAGGTTCAAGGGTTGAACTCTTTCAATGAGATATGCTTCTCTTGCTTTACTGATTAGATTTAACGAGTTCTAGGGGAATAAGTTGCATGTCAGTAGCGTAATGATTGTTACATAAAAATGTTCGGATACCGTGGTGGGCTTAGAGCAGTTAGTTCGTTTGTCAACAGGTCTGCGATGTTCGTTGAAGCGGTCTTTAAGTCTACGTTTGGTTTCTCCTATGTATTGTTTGTGACAGTGGTTACATTGTACCATGTAGATAACGTTTTTGGAGTTGCAGTCAATGTGATGATTAATAAATCTAGTTTCTCCTGTAGAGTTAAATGTATACTTAGTAAGTCCGTCGTTTATGTAATTGCATGTTAGGCAGTTGTTGCCACAACGGAAAGAGCCGCGAGGTTCGTTAGCATTGGTAGACGGTTTATGAAGCTTAGCACTAACTAATGTATTACTAAGGTTGTTAGATCGTCGGAAGGCAACAAAGGGTTTAGCTTTGAAAACGTTAGTGCAACGGGGAGATGAAGACAGAATGTTGAAATGTTTGTTAATGATGGATGATACGTAGCGAAGAGCTGGATTATATGTTATGACGAGGGGTACCCGTTGCGGCTGATCAGTAGTGGGAGTGTCTTTGGGGGTGAGTGTTTGAGTACGAGTGATGTTATGTACGCGTGCTACTTCTTGATTAAGGAAAGGTAAATTATATCCGCGTTTGTTGAGGTAAGATTTGAGTTCGTTAGAACGTTGTTTGAAAGTCTCGTCAGAGGAACAGATACGACGAAGTCGAAGAGCTAAGCTGAATGGAATAGCTCTTTTGGTATGTTGAGGGTGGCATGAAGAATGTAGCAAGTATTGATGTTTGTCAGTGGCTTTGGTGTAGAGATCAGTCGTGATAACGCTTGCACGTTTTCCACGCATGAATTGAGAGATCAATTAAATCGGTTTTTAATGGTTTCCTTCTGAAAATGTTGTCGAGATCACTTCCTGTGTATATACTAAAACAATTATTCTTCTCAATCTCGGTGAATAGTGGCAGAATATTTACCTCGATTTCAAAGAATAATTGTTAAGTATTTATATACGAACAATAAAAATAACAGAATGCGAAAATGAAGTGTAAATAAGAGGTGAAAAGAATGAAAACTATTTTTTATCGCTCGTTTTTATAACTAAATGTTTTAAATAAAAGTTAAGATAAGAAGTGAATTCCAACACAACGTGCAAATCTTTGCGCTGTTATTAAATTGCTTGACATCATTTCCATCATAACTTTACTACGTTTGGAAAAACGTTTTTGTATAATCATATTAGGATCAACCCATGATTTTAAAGTGGCTCTCTCTTTCGATAGTACTTGACGTTGTAAGTTGTACTAAAAAGATGTTTAAGTTGCCAAGAAGGGGTTGTTTCATTAAAGAAACCAAAAAAGGTGGAGCAACTGTATTGTAATTGAAATCCTCGTGTCTTGGGTCTTTTAAGTTGTTCCTATTCATGGTTCTTATTTTCATCTTACTTCGCGTTCTCTTCATTTTTGCATGCATGCATGACGTCTCCCTTCCCCGGCTTTTAATTCTTTTAGATTTTGCACTTTTCCTGTTTTTCTGAGGTGTTCCGGGTTTTCTTGGGGGTGTTCCGGTTTTTTTGGGCGGTGTTCCTGGTTTTCTTGGGAGTGTTCCTGGTTTTTGGGGGCTGTTCCGGGTTTTTCGGGTGTTCCGGAATGTTCCGTGATGTTCCGGTGTTCCGGTGTTCCGTGTTCCGGCGTTCCTCGAAGTACTACATGCCATCAGATTGTAGGTTTTGTTGGATTCAGCCCGCTTACGAGCTGAGAAAAAGATAGTCCTCAAAAATATGCGCGAATCTAAAGGGTGCTTTCCATTATGCCAAACCGATCGGTCAGAGATCAGTGGGAATACCCGAGGAAAATGGAACGACATTTTCCAATTAAACCGGGCCAACCAATTCGAATAGCTCTTAAGAGTTTTTATTCTATTTCCGAATTCCAAAGAACCAGTTTGTTAAAAATGGAACGGCGAATTTCGGTCGGAATATTCTGACCGAAATAAGTCAAATAACTGGACCACCTCCAGAGGTAATCCTGAATATTCCGGTCGGCGGCTCCTCCAAGCTTCCGAGTACTGCCGAGCGCGCGGCAACCCTCAAATCGTTGAGCAAAGTTCGGAAGCTGGGAGGTTGAGCTTAATAACTCAAATTATTAAAAACTGGATCATTGGATAATGCAATTCGAGAGTTTTCATTGGCTTAGCCATCATGGGCTATGAGCCATTATACCATGCTCTACGAATATGGTAAGCGTACGCGTGGTTTTTTTGAGGCGTTTTTATTTTTTAAGTTTGGTTTGCTCTATTTTTGGGGTGTTTTTAATAAAACAATTATTCCACTCGCCCTTGTTGGATATATATATATATCTTATTAGACGTTTTGGTGTGTAGTATCGCTGTATGAGATGATTATAGCCAACTCGGCGCTATGCGCCTCGTTGGCTATCTACCATCTCATATCCAACGCGCACTTGTGGAATAATTGTAAAATACCGAAGAGGTAATAATAAACCACAAAGGAACAAGGATGACTAAGGATGGAGATCACTGCGCTTTTCAGTAACATCCGGACTCTAAAATTCAAAGCTCAACCACCCAGCTTCCGGCTTTGTTGTGCCGTGTGCCCCACAACCAAGATGACGTCGGCGACCGTGAAACCTCCTATGTATACCGCGACTGAGCTCCTTTAAGCGTATTAACTAATGTCCAGCAGTTCAGATCCATCTTATCAGCACGGCCGAGCTGGTAATGATAAGTCTCCTGCAGTTCTCACTGGAGAACACAGCAGGAGAAAATATGAAACTTCTTGTTACACTGTGAAACCTGTTGTTGCAGTTGATATAAAGCAGTACAACAAGTACTACAACTGCTGCTCTGTGAGAAATTGCATGCAACAAGGTCATTCAGACTACAAATTGCACTGTTACGGTCTACTTTGATGACAATGATGGCAATTAATTTACAAAAGAAAATTGAGAACTCTCCTGAGCCGGGTTGTTTAAAGCCCGATTAAGCTAACCCAGGGTTAGCGAGAATTTTGATTTCAGTTGTTTTGTAACTTTACGGGCAGGTTTTCTGTTTATATTGTTTGGCCTTCTCTTTAATTTGAATACTCTCAAACTAAACAAAAAATAGGAAGCAAAAAACATTTTTATACAAGAAAAATCAATGCTTTGGTTAACTTTTAATCCTGGGTTAGCGTTAAGCAGCTTTTGAATAACTGGCCCCCTAGGATGCATGTGCCAGGGTCTGACATGGCTGATTTCAATAAACAATATGAATTTAAAGTTGCTGCAGCTAGGACAAAGTTCCACACCAATTCTAGATCACGAGACCTCTTTAGAATGGGGTAACCAATGGAAAAAAAGGAAAACAGTCCATAAAAGTTTTCCATACTCTACACCAAACTACTCCAAGACTACACAGGTCATATTAAGGGTTTTCAGTATGTGGGATATTTAGGTGAAAATGTAACGATATATGGGATACCTAATGAGATAAGGGATATTAAGACCAGATAAAATGGGACATTGAGTAGGAAAATTGTAAATTTTTGCAATGTTTGTGACTATAATGGCATACTGGATATTTAGACCAAAAATCAACAAGACGTGGGATACTTAGAACCCCCCTGCCCTGCCCAATGGGACCTTAATAGCAACAGGGGGCTCTTTTCCTAGGGGTGTCAGGGGCATTTCTCACACTTTATTCAGATTTTAATCACTTTTGGAGATGGGACCTCACAATATATTATTACCCCATCTCACCCCTCCCTTGTCCAACACCCCCCCCCCCCCCTCAAAGCCATCAAATTTGTGTCATACTTGGTAAAGTTACTTCATCCATGTTGGGTGACCATGTGACATCCTCATGATTGATAATGTACATTACAGCTGTCCCTTCTTCATTCCTCACAGGTGCGATCAGAACGGAACATAAGAATGAAGTTCCTGCCAATCAAAACACACACGTATTAACATGTTGTGGAAAAAGCACACCAATTTCAATTCGGAATTTCATACCACTAGCATAACTATTCTTCAACAATTATGCAATACAGGGTGAATGATCTCTAACACAGGTAAGTCAGAATAAAGGTTTATTGGTCGTCATTAGCCACAGTATTGGAGCCTGAGAAATATTCTTAAAGACTCAAATGTGTAATGAGATGAAAGGGAGGGGGCTGAGAGCTGCAGCCCCTCCCCACAAACAACTTACAGGTATGCCTGGAAGAAAAATGAATGACAAATATTGATTGCTTCTGACCTTCTCCAGTGGAGTATCAAAGAGCTCACCTGTAACCTGGTCTCCCTTTTCACTTCATCCCCCCCTCCCCACCCTCACTTTGAGTATCTCGGGATTGGCCATGTGCACTGTAGTGTGCAGTCCATTTCAGAACAGAGCTAGTGACCTTAAGCAGGGACTGGTTTTGAGGCCCTCCACAGTATTTGCTCACTTTAAAAGCAGCCCCTGACAACCTTATATGAAACCTTTAAATTCGTAGTACCAAATAATTACCATACAGTATGTGTACAATGTTAATATTCATTCAATTCAGTTTGGTCATGAAGGGTAACACTGATTGTCTTATGATAAACTACTGACATTGTTAATTAGACCTTTCTGAAGCAATAAAAACCTTGTTTCCACAAGACTCAGGTGGCTGAAAATAAAAGCCTAATATCTGATAACGTGGGGTTGGATACGGTCATTTTTTCATAATATGAAGCTTGAAATGCCAAATAAGTCCCCCCCCCCTTACTCCCTTCCTAAATAATACTACACACCCCTCCCCCCTGCAAACTTGACGTAGACTCATTACATAATATGTTAGTTAGATTACCAGCTTTTGAATTTTGTACACACAACAAATAACTTTACATGAACATCAATATTAATCATAATTGTTAAAATTAATATGTTTGGGCAAATACACAAGCAAGCTTGAGAAAAAAATAAGCATATAAATTTTTCAGTAACTTTGTTATTCTCTGATAGCAAGTAAATTCCAGTCCCAACATATAAAATTTTTAAGCTGGTGAAGATTATGCTGAATTTTTATGTCACACTAAAATTTAAATTCTGAATATGTCAAAGCACTTTAAAGGAGGGATTTGTAACAAAGATGTATTTCAACTGCTGCAAGAACAAGCATGAATATTCTGAGGCCATCGATTCAGTTACAATCGTGTTTTAAAATTTATTCCCTGACTCAAACTACAGTGAACATCATGCTTAATGTGAATTAAGAAGGAGCTGGCTGGACTAACAAGGAGCTGGATTTAGAACAAGCTGGATTAAAATAGAAAAAGATTCAATAGCAATATATAAGTTAATGAACTAAAATTTTAACACCCTTAAACCTTCATTAAATTTTTATTATTTGCTATTTTAGATATCAAATCCACTAATCTTAATACCTGCCAACTCTCACGCCTTAGGCATGAGTCTTGCGTCTGAGGATAGAAAACACATATAGACAGGGTTTGAAAAAACTTAAATCCCAGCTTGCCCTTGGGATACATAGCTCTCAAATGTTGCTTGTCTGCTGCCCAGGGCCAGTCGTAGTTCGCTCTTTTAGGGATTTAGTCCACAGATGACTTGTCAAATCCCTTGCCCATCAGGCAAGTGAGAATGAAAAGTTACTTGAAGGAGAATCTACTGATGACCCGACAGCACTTAATTTCACAATGAAATGTTGCAATAAAAATGACTGTTTGTATTTGTGTCTGTTAGGAATTCTCAGACTTAAATGGGAATTCTCAGACTTATTCTTATTTTGTACCCATTTGTGATTCAAAGGTCTCGTCAGACTCAGAGGGCATTTTTTGTGAGTTCACATGATGAGGACCTCCAAAGATATTTCTAAAGTTAATTAAGCGAAGGACTTTGACCACTGTACTGTCTGCTATTGTATTGTATTTTTTCTCCCCTTATGATTGGACATTTATTATACAGCAAGAAACAGGAACAATTTATTTATTATACAGCAGTGTTATACAGCAGTGCTATACCATTTCCTAAGAACTGACCCAAAGTTCTCCGTCAATTAATAATAATGACCAAAGATGACCAAAATCTTTTCAAATACTTTCCAGTGTCTCCTAATAGCTTCTGAGTACTTCCACATGTTTAACTTGTAAGTTAAGGCAGTCTTCCAAAGGCATGTTATGTCTTTTTCACACCTTGGAACAAGTTATTTACAGACAATTACATTTTCTAAATTGAGGATTAATTTAGGAATTTGCAATTATTTATCTTCATTGCACAATTTCTCAAAACTTCAGAGAACAGGCCTTATTATCATTATAACACACTCCATGCAATAAGTCTATACTTTTATAAAATTATAAATATATTCCCATTGTCAATGTCAATGATGAAAACGATGATGATGATGATAATGGTGACGATTGCCACAGAAAGATAAAAAATTAAAGCAGAAATATATGCATTGTAAGATGAATATCAGAAAAAACCCGGACAATTTTCTAACAGTTCTCCCGGAAACACGCTCCTCATGTTAAAATTGTCTGCAAACTGCAATTGACGCATCTAAAATTTCAGGCCATTAATATTATTAAGAGGAATTTGATGAGTCACTCACGATGGAAAAATCTGCATGTGTTGCCAGCTTTTAAAAGTACAATTTTTACAGCGCTCTGTCATGTTAAAAATTCCTCAGAATTGCCAGTATAACGTGGACTCAGTAATACTTAACCACGTCCCAAATAAATCCCTGTTTCGCCAAATTCTACTCGTACTGCGCCTGGAGGCATTAAAAAACATAATGGACACGAACGCGTACTAGTTCGCCGAATCTCGTCGCATTTACGCCTGAAATATGCACATTTTTGGCAGATAAAATGAGCAACATTTATCAGTCGCTGTTTTAAAATGAAAGTAACGAAACCAGAACAGCATTGCCTATTGGAAAATTAAAATGACACCACGAGCTTTCGTCGAGGCATATTTTATAAATTAAAATGCGATCTTAATTAAACGTACTAAAAATTTCCCAAAAGATGCAATAATCGAGCTCTAAACGAGCGGCTACAGCTGTTTCGCTGAAAAGGTAAATACTTACGGCGGACGGTCGGCTCTTAATTTAGTACTAGCTTACTTTATAACGAAATACCCGCCGAGTGGGCTTCGAACATACAAATTGAAATTTGATATTTCACCGCGGGTGCTTCTCGCTTCGAAGACGATCATATCCAAGTTTATAAAATATTTATTGTATTCAACACTATCCAAACCAATGTTTTGTTAGGAGTGCTTGGCCTCAGTTCTTTCTTACCCTAATTAACAGACGAACAGAAAAAAGTGAACGCAAATTATAACATATTCGGCTCGACGCGCGGCTTGTCATGAGACAGGCACACATGCATGTTTTAAGCGCGTAATGTACAAGGTTCGTTACAGACGAGTTTTGTATTTTAAAATGCAAGAATGATCATTATGCTTTTGATCTTACCATCCTTTTTGTAGTAGAGGATTTCCACGTGCTTTTCCTCCTGTCCCCTTAGTGCTTTCTTCACTTCCCTGGCCGAGAATTCGTTTGTGTTTTCGCCGCAAAGGAAATCACAACTGCAATGTTTTTGTACCAACTCCGCTCGACTGTACCCAGTTAACTCGCAAAATCCATCGTTACAGTAAATGATGGGAAGATCGGCTACTTGAGCGTTTCCCAGGACAAAGTTTCGATCCGCTGTAAAAGCATTATGAATAAAAATTAGCAGCTTGCAATTGTACAGCATCGTAGAAGTAGAACACTTTTTTATAAAAAATAGAAAATTGAGCCATCGATATGCGACAATAATTTAACAGACTTACGCGATCCGTCGAATTTCTTGATAATGGTTTGAATAAAGATGTTTTGAGGAGCCACTAGGCCTCTTTTCACAGGCATAACGATGAGGAAAACCACACAATATATCTATCAAATCGTCCGCTACTACTGCTCGAAGGCAAATGTGTTTTGCACATGTATTCCGTTCCAAATCGCCGCCTTCTGATTGGCTATCGCGAGTTTGTGTACTTGGAATGTAAACATAGGCGAAAGGACCATTTCAAAGTTGTTCATTGTTACACCGAGGTCCCAGTGAAACTTACAATAAATATTTTAATTGCTTGTTCATTCATACGGAATAGAGTATTAAAAACGTAATGTAACGGTACTTGAAGGACAAAAGTATTTCATATCAGCATTTGTGAGGGGATTATGTTAATGTGTTGGGCGCCTCCAATTGAAGTGTTATGATATTGTTTTTCCAAAGACCGGTCTGCATAAAATGTGTGTTTCAAAGCAATTACTCTAGCGCCCAATTTTAACACGCTATAAAATTATCATACGTATTCTTTTAGTTTCATTATCACAATGAAATGTCTATGGTTTTGACGGAATAAATACGTGGAGCCCAAAGTACAGTCAGGAGTAGTGAAAGTCATTAAAAACACAACGCTTGTCTTAAAAGTTTCGTGACACGAAAGACAATTTGCTTTTTCTTCTAAGTAAACAACGCGACGAGAGTGCAATTTGCCCTGTCTTTTCCTGCAGATTTAAAAGTGATTTCAACGTAATCCTCAATATTTCTGGACAAAAGCGATTTTCCGAGTCAGGCCGAGTGATACTTGCTTTGTGATATGTCTCTCCATTGTTAGAGATACCACCGTAAAAGATTTTACAACTTATTAGCGAAATGTTCAATACGATAAGGAGTTTGACAGCCTTAACTGCAGCGTTCTTAATATTTGTATTCGTATTTTTTAAAATTCTAGACAGTGTTTTGTAAGTAAATAATAATTTATGTAATCGCTTTGTTACAAGCATATTTTATTTTTACAATAAATTTGCCTGCAAGCAACTCTGTAAAACGATCCGTGGCACGAGATTTGTCAGATAAAGGACATTGAAATCAATTTTACATTAAAGTACTATTAATGATGAAATGGTCTTTCTACATAAAAGCGCTCTGTCAGGTAAATAGTTCAAATGATATGCACTCTCAGCACTCTAGATGGGGTACGGAGAGACCCTAATGGGTATCATTACGCCAGCAAATTTGGATCTAAAGCGCTTAAACACTTCTATAAAATATTCCGTTCACGTAGTTCACATTATATTTGACGTATCACTCGGTATTTTATTTTTTATGAATAAATGGAGGAAATTTCAAATTAGGCAATTAAATATTTTAAAAATGATTGTCTTGTATGTCCTAAGCTCGGGAGATCTGGAACCTAACGTGAATCAAAATGGCCGACGAAGCGAGTGGTTACGTTCAAGCACGTTTCACAACGAAACAAAAACGGTAAGAGTGGAATTTTGTAACTTTCGGTCCTAACACTTGATATAGCGTCATAACTTAATTCTGCCAGTATTTGTATATTCGAAATTGACGCTTATTTAATCCAAAATCTTCCTGATATCTCGAGCTTGAGTCATGATTTTCAACAACCTGGGGTAACCTCAAATTTGTTCTTAGGCTTAAAATAAGCTTAAGTTACTTAAAAGTTAATGAAACTGTAATCTAAATTCCATATGATGATATACCCAATTGTATTTTTCGAATGGCTAAACACGTTCTTATATTGAGGTGTTTGTAATCGACATTCTTATTGCTTGTTGTTGTTCGACGCACGTGGAGTGCATCAGAGCACAGCAGCCAATAGCTACGTTGTTAATTAAATTAAAGGTGTATGTTGCTGATATGAGCCTGAACTTGAACTTGAACGTAACATGTGAAGACAAAATATAACTGAATGCATCATGTATCCTGCTATGAAATTCAGCTTTACCAGATGGCCACCTTAAAAATATAATATAAGCTTAGAATATATCAATACTTTCTATATATGCACTGAAATTCTTGTGACATAATGTGATTATAAAATCAAACTTTTCTGATGTTGCTAAATTTATACAGTACCGATATAGTACTGAATGGATAGAAATTTCAAAAATATCTAGTACATGTTGTTAAGAAATACTTATGCAGTTCTCTGACATTATGTACCAAATGACATGTAGGAATGGATAAACCTCACAGTGTTGACAAACTTCAAACTTCAGTGTTGACAAACTTCATTTGCAGGTTTGCTGTACCAGAAACGCCATTCTCTGTACCTGTCAAACTTGGATCTCAAGAGCTGAATGAACTCATTAGTAGCTTGCTGTCATCAAATGGTAAATATCCATAAAGTCTTAATGTAATTCTCTTTCCCTCAGAGTACATATAGATTTTTGTCCCCAACTAGATGATCAAGGGACTCTAGTGAAGTTTACTTTTTTGTCTGTTAGCCTGGGATGTAAGTGTGCAGGGACTAGGGAGTGGTAGTCAGGAAGAAAAGGAAGTCGTCATTAGGTGGGGGCCTGAGCATCCAACATCCCATTAATTTCAAGCATAAATATCCAATATCCTGTTAATCCTAGTTGAAAAAAATTAACAGTTTCCGTACTCAATACCCTGTTTTATCTGATCTTAATACCCCATATACCATTAATTTTTTCCCCAACTATGTTTTGTCCCGTTAATTTCAATAAGCAAAAACAGTAATAAATTTCACAATGAATATTATAACATAACTAAAGCAAAGCGCGCGCTCTGATTGGCTAATTCGGCATCTACTATTTGTCCATGGGTGTATGCTGCTGACGTACTCACTAAAGCAAAGTGCGCACTTTGTGATGTAGCTCAATTTGTTGCGGACTTACTTGGCTACACTTCGTGAGTCCACAGCATTTTGACCAGTGTGATTACGGGTATTGTTTTCGATAAGAGTACTGACTACGCTAAACCACATTTGATTTGTTTTTTACCACAATATCAAATCTAACGAAATAAATATTTAAAAAACTTTTACAAACTCGCTTAATATGCAGAAACAATACAATGTTTATGTTATAAAACAAATGGTAAACGCCATAGCGCGTACTATTGAGTTATGGATGCACTTGGGAGGTTTGCTAAGCACTCAAGAAGCTAGAGTCGCACTCGGCTATCGCCTCCTGCGACTCTTACGCTTTTTTCGTGCTTAGCAACCTCCCGCGTGCATCCATAACTCAATAGTACACGCTATGGCGTTTACCATTTGTTTTTTAATGCTAAAATGACGTTTTGGGTGATGTCATCTTGACACCATTTTCAAGTTGGAAATAAAATAACGGTAAGTTTTGTTTATATACAGGCAAGGTGTGAAATAGTTTCACGAGTTAAGTAATAATACATGTAGCTCAGAATAAAGTTAGGCATCCCAGGTGAGAAATGTCAAATAAAGACTAATTGCATGTTCAGTTCCATTTTTTTTTTACGAATGAACAGTATTTCGTAGATCAGACAATGATCAGCGAAATCCGAACTAAACAAGCAATCAGACTCTATTCATGCAAAAGTCTTTGACATTTATCACCTGTGATGCTAACTTTACTGTGAGCTATCATTATTTAACTCACGAAACTATTCATACATGTACCTTGCCTGTATATATACAAGCCAAACCTTACAACTATTTTATTTCTAACCCGTTAATTTTTTCCCCAAATAACCTGTATCTCAGAAACCCCTAATTGGGCCTCACAAGAGGATGGTAAAGCTACTAGCATTCTTGCCCCCAGAGGCCTAGCTCCTTTGGATCATGTGTATTTTGTGCACCCCTCAACCGATGTATCGATCGATATATCGACCGACACTCGACCAATGTATCAGTCGATATGTCGACCGATACTCGACCGATATGTCGGTCGACATATCGACCGACACTCGGCCGATATATCGACCGAGATATGTTGGTCGATATGTCGGTCGACGTATCGACCGAGAGTATTTGTCCGATTGTCGGCCGCCATGTCGATCGATAGGCTACCAACATTGCGCCGATACTTCACTGATACTTGCGTACTGATGGCTGTAGCCTGCGTCGCAGACGTAATTTAACGCTGACTGAATTTGCGAAACATGATCCGAACATAAATCTTTCAGAAATTTGTAAGGTTGATCAAACAAGGAAGAAATGCACATAACTTATACATCTGACAGTGACAATCTACGCTATTATCAGTTGAGTAAGGCGCGACTACGTTTGGTCACCAAGTTTTAACGTTAAAACTACGGAGCTGTCAGGGGCAACTTGTCTGGTTTCCAATGGTAACGAGGTCAGCAGCCGTGCGTCGCCTACCATGAAAGCCCGCCAAATTTTGAAGAGACAAACGATATACCAAACCGATATACCACCGACAGTCGACCGATAATGCACCGACAATCAATGGTTAACGTATCGGCCGAGTGTCGGGCGCTATATCGACCAAGATATCGGCCGACGGTCGACCGACACATCGACCGATGTATCGGTCGATATATCGACCAACATATCGACCGACATATCTCGGTCGAAACATCGGTTGAGTGTCGGTCGATATGTCGACTGACATATCGGTCGAGTATCGGTCGATATCTCCACCGATACATCGGTCGAGTGTCGGCCGTTATATCGACCGATACATCGGTCGAGGGGTGCACAAAATACACATGATCCGCTCCTTTTAGTCAGCAAAAAGTGTTGCAACCTCTGGCCAGGCCCGATGTTCTAAACATGAATAGTAGAGTATTTGTTTTGTATTTTGAGCCAATCAGATTTGTCAGATTTGTTGGGAAGTTCATGAATGGAGGACTTCCAGTGCTAGATCTTTCCACAGGTCATGATTCTCAGTGGGAATGAGAATTGATTACTACAGGAAGAAAGGACAGGGAATGGAAATTTCAGACTTTCCTATCTTCATGCTCCACTTCAGCTTTCAAGCATTAAGCAATTTTAAATTAAGTCTGCTAGACATGGTTTTTAGAATTTTGCTTGATTTCAGAATCAGCGATATCTGAATCCGAGGCTGAAAATGAAAGGAATTTTCAGTTTGATTTTCTCATTGATGGCATTTACCTGCAAGAAACACTGGATAAACACATGAGGCTCTACAACATTTCAACAGTGAGTTTATCTCTCCTATTTACTCTGATTTAAAGGCACAATTGCTGCCTGTTAAATGCTATAGAGTTACAACCTTCCAAACCCCTCTTATAGTGGGAGTAACATTTGTTAGTTGTTATCTACAATCATGGACAAAAGTCTTGGGACAAATTTACATTTCTGGCGCTTTTTCCCACGAATTCATCTACACTTGTTCAACCCCTCCTCCTCCTCCCCCATACAATGTTGGACACAAGTACACGCTATTTCTCCAGAGTTTCATCATTGTATTGGGGAGGGGGGGAGGGAGGGAGAAAGCAACGCATTTTGAAACACATAACAGTGCTTTCTTGAAACTCCGTTTTAAAAACACCGAAAATTAATGAAATTACACAAGTGTCCCAAGGAATTTTGTCCACCATTGTAGAGTGACCTCAACTTAAAGCCAACTTTGGAGAAATTCCATTGGGTAAAAACACAGACCAAAGGAAATACATTGATTATTCAGCTCTTTTAAAAAAATGCCTATTTTGTTGGTTTTTAAATTAGTGTAATTTTTCAATAAAAGGAATTAATTAACATTAAATTAAGTATGTTTCATCCACAATTTGGGTTTTGGTGTGGATGTTGTTGTTGTTGTTATTGATATGATCATAGTGAGATAGATCAACCCACATGATACAGCGCCATGATACAGCCCCATACAGTGGTTTCCCTCTGGTGATAGGAAAAGGCTGGTAAAGTTGCCGGAAAGAAAGACCATTACTTTTCGAATTGTATGGCTTTTGACATGTGTCAGTGTGGTGTAACTAGCCTACGAGGAGGCTCACGTTTGGGTAGCACAAGTGCGAGCAATGTAGCCATGAGCACTGAATTGGCCACACAACGATTTCTTTGTGTGTCTTTATCAGACTCCTCCCTGCTGGATCACATGTATCACTCACAGACTCGTTGTTCCCCACTTGCACTCGTGACTCAAAGGTGGGCTCTCTTGCAGGCTATGGTGTAAGTGATAGAGGCATCAGGCTAGTGCACCCAACTCTGATCAAGAGGAGTAGATTTGAGCACTGGTCATTTTATTGTGTTACTGGGCAAGACCGACGTAGTGCTTCCTCTTAAGAATTCAGTGTACTACATTTGCAGGAGAGTGTTGTTGAAATAGAATATCTTGAGAAACATCCAACACCACGGCCAGATAACTGCCTTCTTCATGATGACTGGATCAGCTCCATAGCTGTGTGCAAGAAGTGGTATGTTAACACAACAAACAGTTGAATTTAATCAATGGATTCCATCCGATTTGATTTTATTATTTTCCATGGACTTGCTGGCTTGCTTCAGTGACAAGAACATCTATTACCCTTTTTTCTGTCTTCTCTTGATTTTCCTTTTCTTATGTTTTACACCTTAATTCAGTCTATACACTGGCTTACCAGAATTGAGAAAGCAGTTTTGTTCATTTCTAATGAAGTGCTATTTAAGGTATCATGGTAGGTGGATTGACAGTGTTTGGAAATCGTGCCCTTACGCTGACGCTTTTTAAGAAAACCCCATCAACCTATACATTTTCTGAAAGCTAAATAGTTATAGAATACAATCATATCTTTAAAAATTTCTAAAAAGATAATGACGAAGTGATATTGAAAGAAATCCCCAGAAACACTGCTTTGCTTAAATTGGTTCGCTTCCGCGCGTGAATTATCGGATTGGAGAGATTTACATC